>JAOVVB010000046.1:19430933-19446388 GCA_028570985.1 Heterobranchus longifilis
TTTCTTGTTCCTCTTCTCCAATAAAGTTGAAACTTTAGTTGAGTGAAATTATAGCTATTGATCTGCTTGTTTAGGTGTTTGTTCATGGTTAAACATTATGCTTGAATAAACTATTAATCTAGCAGGAAACATGGCTAATTCATCAATTTTAATTACAGGTGGAATCATTCATGCGGCCACCCAGACGCATCTTTATTATTTCCCTCTCACAGTCAAAGGCTCTTGTTTAACAGCATATTGGTTTTGGTCTTGGTTTTGGTCCTCAGTTGGTGTTTTGCTCACACATCTAGGTCTTGTGACAGAAAATCAAGGCACTATTAACCCCAGTGAAAGCTGGCCATGTCCATTTATCCCTTAATTAATCCAAGCATTGAAAAACACAGTGATCAATTCTATCTTGAAGTTCAGACTCTGCCAGGAGACCTCAGTGCCTGCAGCAAATCTCAACGACATAGGCAATGTGACCTTACATTTCCACATTTAGACAAGTTGAATAGCATGTTACAGAACTTCAGAATGTTAAAACAAACAGACCTATCCTAAAGCGCATATGAAATTATGTACTGCACAATGATGTACTGCACAATGGCTGTAGGCTGCACACAACAGGGAGCTCGGAAAAAATCCTTTATGTAAACTCCAGGATAGCTGGCAGGATATCCCATCTGCTGGCTACAAAGCTGAACTCTGGCATATGGCATATGTAGCCTGACTGCTGAGGTTTGTGCACCTGCTGCTATAACAGGACCTGTCATCCCAGGGCACTGGGTACACCAAAGAGGAGACCAAAAACAAGGACTCATTTACAGTCCCCCATTGTAGATCAGATTTAAGTTTGGGAAAGATGAAGCTGCTCAAAAGAATGCAGATGAATGGAGCTACTCTGTGTGCATGGGATGGAAATGAGCAAATTCTCACCTGTGCTGTCATCATACACAACAGTGACCATCCTCCATTTGAAAAAGTGCACCAGGTCTAGGATGGCCCTGCTGAGGGAGGAGAAGTCAGGGTAGAGGCTGACGTAGAATGAGTCACGGTTGTCTGACACTTGGTGCTTCCATTTGGTCTGGATATGTGGCACCCCCAGCGCGTTGCAAATGGACTGGACTGCATTGGCTGAAGAACTGTGAGAGGGGCCAAAAATGGCTGCCACTCCCAGAGAGAGTTGATCACAGGCTAGAGAAGGAATACAACACTTAATAATGGTTGAATATTAAATGAAACAATAAAATATTTAACAACAAGCCAACATTAATAACAATCTATAAGGAATCTACTATTAATTAATCTATTTTACATGTAAAATGACGTCGACAGTCCATCTATGTATATTACTATCTATTATGTATTCGTTTACTTGAAAGAAATGCAAGTCAAACTAGGACCTGTGATGAAATTTCTCATAAGTAAAAGCATAAAACCGTTTGACATTTACAGAAGATATGAAGCACAGTGAATGACGATCCTGCCCGATGTGGATCAAAGCCCATCTGATACTGCATCTGTCTGTGGAAACTGTACACGCAATAATTCACCAACACCACTTGCACATTACAGGAACTTGGTTGGGAGTTATTGCCACGTTCCCTGTACAGTCCTGAGCTTACGCCAAGCAGTTTCCACATGTTTGGGCCATTAAAGGAGTGAAGGAATTGAGATTAAGATTCAGTTATTTGTCACATGTCCCTTATAGCACAGCGAAAGGATTTTTCCGCAAATCCTAGGTAGCAAGCTGGGGTCAGAGCGCAGGATCTGTGTCTCCGATCATGTCTTTGTACACTTACAGTAGAAATCTTGCTACCTTAATGATACCCAATCACTAGTGAAAGACTGGCATAAGTGCATTACTGTAGCACTAATGCCTGTATACAGTACTGTAGACTAATAAAGGTAGTTTTTACTCTCATACTGTAACTGTGTTCTGTTATTCTGCAAAATAGCAAGTCCCAGTTTGATTTGAATGCTCCTCGAAAGGTACAATGGAAAATGGAGATACAGTATTTACAATAATTAAAATTTAACAGCATTCTTTTATTATAATTTGTGGGGAGCATGCTGTATAACTACATAAAAATACTTTTAAGTTAGTTTTTACTTGGAAACTGTAGTGACATTCTCCATTGTCCCCAGGCATCCTGTCTACCAACAAAGTTGCCAGCAATCTTTTCTGTTATTAACAAGATTTATTATAAAACCCACATGTCTGCTCATGTGGGTTTCATAATGGTGTGACTCACTGAGCAAATATAACTTGAGTGCCATACCTTTTCTGGAAGCCTCAAAACTGTCGTGGATGTTTATCCTTTGGATGTCATATGTTAGTGTTGTGTTTGGCAGTAGGGTTCTGTTTCTGTTGATTGTATTTAAAGCAAATTTAAAGGCTAGTTCCTCAGCACCAGATGGCCCAGTTTCAATGGATTCAAATATTCCTCCTACAAGAAACAGGAAGAAAAAAAGAAAGAAAAGTGGTGTTATTTCACAATATATTTTGTCTTTATGCTTAATTCTTCTTTAATAACCCAGAAAAAAAGTTATGCTTTTAAATAAATGTTTTAATCAGTGTCACTTTGTTGTCTACATAAGAAATAAAGGCATTATATAAAAGAGAAATTGCCATACAAACAGTATGTACATACAGTCTTCTTGTAATTCACTTCAGTAGAGTTGGCTACACCACAGCCATTGTCGTGAGAATTGTTTTGACAGAAGCTAGATGACTGGAGGCTGGCTATTTTGGAGACTCTTAAATCAATGTGTCCTGATTGGCCAGTGGCTCAATCAATCAAACCCCTGGGGGCAGTAAAGCATGGCCAGGAGAGACTGAAATGTTTTATTGGGATCAGCTAGTGATTTACCCCCGATTGCTCAGTGTAAAGCAAGCTGAACTTCATTTTTACTTGTACTACTTTGACAGAAATCATGCATTGATTCATTTCGTCATTTATTCATTTATCTTCAGTAAACACTTTATCCTGGTCAGGGTGGATCTGGAGCTTTAACTGGGAATACTGGGTATGAGGTAGGAATATACCCTGGATGGGATGCCAGATGCCACACATACATACATACATACATACAGTACACACACACACACACACACACACACTGTGATCATGGGTGGTGGGAGGAAACTAAGAGAACCCACACAAATCTGGAGACTGTGAAACATAGACAGTAACTCAAGCCCAGGTTCAAACCAGGAATCCTGAAGCTGTTAGGCAAGAATTGTTCTTACTTCACCACTATAGTGAATTTCCTTTAGTTATATATAAAGATTTTTATATAATTTGCTAATAAATCCTCCAGCATAGCTAAAAGGCTGTCACTGTGTGCGATGTCGAACAGTCAGTGAATGAATCACGAGCAGAGTGAAATCTGATAAATGTTATATTGTTATAATTGTACAGTACGGTTGCTTTGTGTTTGCTTTGTGTGAAAGCAGATTTTCTCCAATAAATGTAAAAAATAAATTTACCAGCCACAGTGGTGTAGAATGCCAGGCATGAAATTTGTCCACGATTTCAAAGCAATACAACAATATTCTCTCCTGTCTAGTGGAAAACCTAGTTTGTCCATACAAACAAGCAGAGCTAAAGACTTAGTTGGCTCACATGTTTCTGGAATAGAAAGAAAATATGGCTCTGATGTGAACTTGATAGCCACTGTTTCATGTGCATGTTTGCAAAGGCTTCCTCCAGCACTCATTTATTTTAAAACAACTCGTAATAATTTCTACTAGTACATACTGTATACAGCAAGACAGAGTGCAAAGAAACAGAGGATGTCTGTGATGGTACGAAGAATGTGGCAAAGTTTCTCCTTCATTAATATTCCTCCCATGGGGGAAGCCTATTTTGCATGGCATAATGAGTTTGAAGGAATTAATAACCATCAGTTAAGAGGGATGTACTATAATTGGAAGTCTGCATTTGGAACCATCTTTTCACACAGAGGGAGCACATTTATGGCTAAAGTCCTTCTTTTGGCTTCGTTGAAATGATAATGCAGTGTAGACAGACAAGTAGAGGAAATATTAGGGAAAGTGAAAAGAGTCGAAAAAAAGGATCTAGTAAATGACTAGAGGAGTGTGAAAGTGGGAGAGTACTGAAGTGAAGCAGACTTATGTTGAGGATTTTACACCGACTTTGTCTCTTCTAAGATCTCACTCTCGCTTAGACAAACAAATTAAATCCTTTACTCAATTTTAATTCTCAAAACGCTTTAGAAATCCAATGCCTTGTTTACCGACATTCTCATTCACAAAACAGTGTTTTGAGCTTTAGGTTGATAAAAAATAACACCTGCTTAACAATAGTCATAGTAAGCAATTAAGCATGCTCACATGTTAAATCACCAATGCACCCACTCCGACAACAGCATGAAATATTTCTTCACTGCTTTAGCTTTGCTTTGTCTTGTTTTTTTTTGTTTTTTTTTTCGTTTGCCTTCTTCTACAGACCCGATATCGCATTCCTCCCACTCAGACGGCAGAGCCAGTATTTCTCATGCCTATAGGTGGTATTGTAGGGATTCAAAGTCACAATCGCTTGCTGATAGAATAAACATTTGCACCACTCAACCATTATGCTGTACATGTCCTATATATGGACATTGTGAATAAAAAATGCAAGCATCTACAGTACATAAAACGTTTTATATAGAGGAACTATTTTGCTATGTGATTTAATATTTGAAGGGACATATGTTTCCTTGCTTAAGAATTCATTTTCCATGCCATTCATCTTGTGTAAATATACGATGCTCGCTATCTATTAACATTATGTGGTGAATTACCTTGCTTTTACTGAGCCACTAGGTCATTAGCAAGCTAACTAGGGCTAGCATGATTGATCACCCTCTTGTTTTTTTTGTTTGGTGGAATGACCTAGCTAGTATTTCACCAGCTGCAGAAATAATTCATGACGATGCATACAGTCCACTCTAACGTACTGTATTATCAAATTCAGGGGTCGCCAGAGGAAATGACAACTTTTATGAGGCTTCGGTTGTTAGACCCATTCATCAATTGATAAAATAGAAGCTGTGGCTTTTAAGATCTACCAAAATCAGTCAGTACTGATGAAAAACCATTGTTAATCCACTGGAAGTCTGTGTTTCGTGTGTGCTTAATGTTGCACTTCTGCTCATTATAGACACACAATTGAGCTCCTATTTGGCTGCCTTGCTACCCTCTAGCCTGAGGTCCAGCAATGACTGATCTGGTTCATCTGGGCACCAGTCTTGTGAGCAATGCCCTGTGTCTGCCCACAGCATGTGTCAAACCCGTGTGCGACACAGCGTTCAATAGTACACTCAGCAGCCGTGACATATTCTTCTCAAGCAGAGCAGCGGCACAATCAATAATAGCACAATAGACTCATTTCTGCATTGAATGGAAACACTTACTTAAAAGAGCCACAGATTTCCCAGTGTTTATATTTCACATAGCAGCAGGCAAAAGAATAGGAAAAGCAGCAATTTTCTTCCTGAAAAGAATAAAAGGCTCTTCAACCGGATATTTTTATCACAGCTATAAAGAGCAATAAAGTTGTAAGCCAGTGTGAAAGCAATCACCATCTTAACAGACGATCAATCTACTATGATCATTATTAGGGGTTTGAAAACTGATCGATACTCAAATGCCTTGTAGGACAAACATCAAGCTTCCTACAGTGGAAGTGGAAGAAAAGAAATATGATCATTATTTTGATACACATTTTGATATGTACCACAGATATTTTTAGCATATCTCAGCGCTTCCATTATCATTCCATATCAGTGGTAATAACCAAGCTTTTCAATCTTCTTTTAGGCTACTTATGCCTTACTCTAAAACTGCTTACCACTTCATTACTGCCTTATAGTACATCCAATGCAATAAGAAGCGCATAATGCTTATTCTACCAGCAAATATTTAAAAAAGTCACAGGATCACAGGAACACTCTTTATCTCTGACATACGTATTCCATACAGTACTGTGCAAAAGTCTTGGCACCATATTATATGCTGTATATATGGAAATACTGAATGATTTTGTACATAATTATGCAGACATGATAAATATATATAACAAAATTAGTAGAGCATATAATATGGTGCCTAAGACTTTTGCACAGTACTGTATATGTAAATAGACATTAAGGAATTATCTACTGACATTTTGCAATGAAACCTCGATTTTTAATGTATCTAAGTTCTAACACAAGGTATAATGTTGCATTATGTTATTAACTCTTAAATTTTTGTATTTAAAAAGACATCACTGCTGTGAGCTTTCCAATTAAACATATTAGCAACAAAATGCAAAGATATTTACTATGCACCTAAGGATGTTTTCCACATTAATATTCTTTAAAATAGCTATAATGTTGGGGGGAGGGGGTTTATTTAAAAAATTTTATTTTCTTCCAATGTAGTTCCATCTGACTTTTTAGACCTCTACAACAGATAGAAATCCATGAGGGTGACGATGTAGAGAAAAGTCACCTCTTTGTTTCGAACCGTTGCTTACACTGTGTCAGAGCCAGCGCAGAATGTGCTTTGTTTATGTGAACAAAATAGACAACAGGGATTTGGCTAGTGTAGCTTTAATTGACAGAAGAAGAGGGAAATAAATTGATTCTTCTCACCCGCAAAGAAGTGGCAATTATGCTCTTTTAGACTTCCATACAAAGTTGGATGTGGCACCATTAAGACTCAAAATAAAATAGCTGGAATTCTCAGCAGCTGCCTTTTGCTTTTCTTTTCAACAGAATACTAAATAAAATTTCCATAGAATATAAATTGCATATTCTCTGCCCAACAACAAAGACAACAGACTGCGGATGATTTCCTCTTACTGGTTTTAGACTGCAAATCATCAGCGTCTGGTTTCATTTCTCTTTTTTGGTCAGGAAAAAGATAAACAAGAGTTTCTATACAGCATTAATTTTGGATGCTAATATAATCAGAATTTATTACTTCTGCTCTGTGTGGGTAAACATTTAACTTTGAAAAACTACAACTCCAGAATTGACAAGGAATTCAATGTTTTAGTTGATTAGCCATTTGCAGTATACAGTATATACTCCTTTTCTACACATATGCACTCCCAGTTTAGACACAGTTGCCTAACTTAAGCTGCAGGTGAAATGAACTTTAAATGGTCTTTAAATTTAAAATTTATATTAAGATTACATTTGCATAATCCTCAGCCAAAGACACAAATCTGACTCCGACATATTTAGGATATAATAAAGAATATTGTACTTAAGCCATAGCTCTATATTTCATTAGGAATTACCAAAGTGACTTTTCCTAATAGACACTGAGTTCCTGTGCATCTGTCTCTGGTGGACAGGAAACCATCATTAATAGACACATCTTTATTACTTGATGATAAACTACTGGCCACTATGGACCTTCTATCTTTAGTATCCACTAGTCTTTTAGTCTCTCTCTCTCTCTCTCTCTCTCTCTCTCTCATATGTTAAGATTCCACACGCTCCTCAGGAATCAATAGATGCACTTGCAGCTATCTTGGCACGTCTGCTCTTCACTATAAAAGGCTTTGGGAGGCTACCTTTGATGAATATATTCAGTGATCCAGTCAATCGGGGGTATTAATGCTGTTGAGCTAAGTATAATAGCTTTGATTGTGGGTTACCACTTTATTTGAGTAGTGAATCTGAGATGCATAGAACTCAGTGTTTCAGAGCATTTCAACTCCTAACAGTAAGAGTTGAAAGAGAATTAGAGAGAGGAGTAAAACTGTGGCATCTATGTGAATATTCTAGCATAGCACTTCACACTCTGTCTTACTGTGTGCCTGAAACCGAAAAAAGAGCTGCTCGCACATATTTACAAGAGCCCTGCAGTTTCAAAATGACCTAAAATAACATAGATCTACATGTTATCCTGGGAATAGCTATAAAGTAAAGAGAGACTACAAGCATGGCCCCTGTCTCAGAGGGATATGTGCCAGAATATAGCTGTAAGCAGTTATATATAATTGAAACAGGGTCAGAGCTATCAAGCCCGATTTTTCTTTTTTTGCCATTGTGTATAAGACTAACTAGTTCATCTACTGTAAACTCCTGTAGTAAACCTGTAGATTATAAAGTTTGTGTTATAAAATGCAATGACTGGAAGTAACATTATCTATGTCTTCTGCAATATAGGAATACAGTACCAGCCACATACTCCAAAGTGTGGTACCATTCAGATTTAGTGATCACTGCATTTCATTTGATGGACATTTAATTGGTCAATGAGGTGAAGAGAACGCACTATCCTTAAAACTGTTCAAATAGCCTACAATAAAAAGGCTGTTCTTAGACCGTGTGCTTGCTCTATTTTGTTACTCTGAGTATGTCAGTTGTTTTGTTGTTCTTTAAAAGACACTACCACTCAAGAATCAGATGTGTCAGTCTGTTAAGTTTTGATTCTTCATGTTGGTGTATACATGAAATCAAGAAAAAAAAGTTATAAATAAAAATTATAAATGCCAAAAAAATAAAACAATTAATTGTCAACAATAAAGTGGCTGCTGGTGAAAATGATGATAGGGAGGCCAATGTTGAGAAAGCAGGTATTTAGAGTTATAGTCTTAAAATGAAGCTGAGAATTGATAAGCATGCTTTTTTATCCACTTTAATTTATAACTGGTTTGTGCTGAAATTTTCACACTACATTTTCTTCTTTCTTTTTGGCTATATATTTTATTAATGTTGAATTAAATTTAGATCGAATGGATTCCAATGCCACAATAGTAGTTAACGTGTGTTCATGTGGAAAGTGTCTGTTCCTGCTTGTGGGTGAAATCCAAAAAGCTTTACAGATGTACTGTACATAACGCAAGTAAACAAATATCTTTGGCAATACTGGGAATTGTTAGAATTTGTATTTGTTAGACTTTTTCACATTTTTAGACAATCAGATATCAGCCTTGAAGAAATATTCCAACTGGCTATGAGGCCTGTTCTGACAACACTGGTTTAATTTATTTGTCACAGGAACAAGCTCTATCTCTATCTGTTATCAAAAGAAAAAAGATTTATTACCAATCACTGCAATGTGATATGCCAGGTATGCATGTGTGTTCATGTTTCACCACTATAAAATGTTTGGTTTGTGGAAAGAAGGACCAACTTAATTACAGACAAATAGCCCACAGAGTTTTTTAGGAAAGGAATGCAATAGATTTGCCGTAATGATACTCCATTGGTGAGTATCAAATGGGGAATTTAAAGATTATGAGTTTTTTTGCGTACTATTCTTGCTTCAATTTAGATTCTAAAGATGTATGGTAATTTCACCACTACTGTATACTGTATGTGGGTAGCTGATAGAAAACCTGACTCTTGGCATGTAACCACCTACACTATCCAACACACTATTTCCTCATATTAACTTAGTGTGAGGCAAAAGTCATGTTTTTCAGCCTACAAAGAAACCAAAATGTGGTTGTTCCAATTCAAAGTTAGAAAAAACAGCCTCACTCCTCACACATCCCTCTGACCCTTAGCTTCTTAAACATTCTGTTCAAGAGCATTTACATAAACTGACTGACAATGCCTAGGATCCTCTATTGATCTTCTGCATGATTTGATCTTACACTTAATACAGAGATGCCTGAATCCAATCTTCACCTTGCCAAATTTCTCACAAACACCACTAATGATGGGAGTTTAGAATTAGACCACTTTTACGAAACCAATCTCATCCATAACGTTTCAATAATCCTCCTAGACGTACGGTTGATTATACAGCATATCATCCTCTTAACTGCTTATAGTTATTTATGAGTTAAGTCCTTCCCATATAAACAACATGACAGTGTGATGGCTTTCCATGAACTAACTTTAACCCTAATAAGACACCACAGAGAACTGAAATGAGTGTGAAACTTTAATTACTTAGTAGCTCCATAAACTGCTGATGCACAAATTAATTATAGGCTGTAGCATCTAAAGTTTATGGCAAACTTCAGTTTCTTAACCTGTACAGTATGCTCGTCATGAGGAAGATAGGATCTCTGTAATCCCTTGTTTTTCACTATTTGTTAGCATGCGGGACATGCATATCTAATCTTTGCATCTGTCCATCATAGTGCCTAGGCAGATATTTAAAGATGAAGTATAATCCATCTCAATTTCATTTTGAAGGAAAGAAAAATCCCTAGAGAAATTAATTACAGTGCTAGTTTCTGCTTGATGTTGCTATAGAGCTTATTTATGTGGAAAATAGGATACTCGCATTGCCTCTTTCTTTTTCCCAGATAGTGACAGGTTGATAGGTATCAGTGTCATAGAGTCTGCCCAGCGTAACGAGAAGCATAGTGTAGCTTAACCAGCTTACAGGACACATTCCATCTTTATCATAGCTGAGGCTGTGATGCAGGAGACAGTGAGCTGGCTGAGGTACTGTGAGGAAATTTTGTACCTAGTACTGGCTTTTATTAGACCTCAATATTGACCAAATTAGGAGATCAGCAGATTTGAACTAATATGCCTCATTAATACGAATCTTCCAGAGAATGTCCTGCAAGTAGTTCTCAAAGGTAAGTAGCCAGTAAAGAAGTTATTAAATCCATGTACAGTACATTTTCCTAGTGTTTAGAGGAAAAATAAAGGCATGTTATTATCCCCAAGGCATGTTATTATCCATGGTGTTACCTAACCTAACTTGTTCACTTAACATTTCCTCAACAAAACATTCATCTTCAAATCTGCACATCTTTAAATAACTCTGCCACTCTGCACGCCGCCATCGCTCACCAGCCTCGTGCCTGCATGCCAGCTGGACACTGCCTCCACACCTGCACCTGCACACCTTTACCACTTTACTCCCCTTTTTTCCATCCTCCCTCCTTAAACCCTTTCCTTCCCCATTATCCTAAATAAAAATTCCCTCTTTCTGTAAGACCTCGCCCCGTGTCTGTACTGCCATCCATGCCTTAAACCCGTTTCACATCATGCATAGTATCCACTGTACAAGCCCGTAGAGGTAGTGTTATGATCTGGGGTTGCTTCAGTTGGTCAGTTCTAGGCTCATCAATGTTAAGTGGCAATAAAATGGAGTCGGATGATAACCTGAATGTACTGAATGACCAGGTTATCACATCAACAGAGGTTTTCCTCCTTGATGGCACAGGCATTTTCTAGGACTGAAATTGTGAAAGAGAGGATCTGGAGGCATGAGGAATCATTTTCACACATGAATTAGCCATCACATTGTGCTGTAATGAAAGCTAAAGGCAACTTAATGAGATCTTAGGGTGTGTGACTTTTATTTATTTGGCCAGTGATGCCAGTTTTACAATGATGGGGTCAGGAATGGGTAGAGGATGAAGATGCAAGCATGGTTTTGTTTACTGATAGTCAAATAAAACAAAACAAAGACCAGGAAACATAATAAGGATTGGTAAAGTGGTGATGAGAATTCTAGCGCTTTTCAGAGAGCCAGATCATTTGGCACAGCTCAGCTGTTTGGCTCCCAAACAGCTCTTCATTTAGCAGCAATTCTGGCTTTTATAATTCAGCCAAATTTAACAATGTTTTGACCTGTGATTATTAATGTGCACCGACATCACTTAAATTACTCAATGCAATTACACTAAATCATAGAAATTCCATTATACTACTATTTTACGCTATGTTTGGTATAAAGTCATTTAATGTACAAACATCTTCAAACAAAGTGAATCTGGCCCTTGTGCACAATTATAATGCCAGATCAAATCAAAACAAATTTATAAAATAAAATAATAGCCTCTGTTCCGTAAATCATCAGCCCATCCCTTCCGCTTTTAACCTAATGGTATGATTCTTGTCTGTCATCACATCTGGTCGCTGGCATAGTCATAACATGGAGTCGACCAGTGTGGCAAAAAGATCACCTATCATTCTGTGGTGTATTAGTAACAACGATTAAAAAAAAATAATCAGCTCTCAGATGGGAGCCGGCTCATAAATCCGACTCATAGAGCTGGTGAGAACCCTCAACATTCCCTCAACACGTAGCTCGGATGTGCCGTGTGTCCTCGAAAGGGGGCCCTGGGCAACCTGAAGTCTTTTAGCTAAGTAGTGGTGTGATGTCCAAAGCAGAACACGAGCAGGAAGCTATGCCCCCGCAATGCCAATGGGGGAGTGAAACCCAAGGTGGAACCAGAGGAGGGGAGCAGCATCCATGATGAAGCTAGAGGGGGAGTGTTTAAAGAACCGGAGGGGGAATGTATACCATAGAGCTAGAGAAAGGAGTGCTGCGCGAGTGCTGGCTCAGTACTTTACTTCAGACTTCCTGCTCCAGGTAAGGTGGTATAACGTTGTCCTCAGTGGAGCAGAAAGTCTGAGTACTGTAGAAGAAGTGAGCCATAACGGCGCCCTCAGCAGTTAGAAGGAGAGAGGGACATTCTCAAGGGGACCGGAACGGTGGGAGAGCCTGGCTTTGAGCCAATCCAGCATGGTGCTGATTTCCCTTTCCCTGGTACTGTGCTCCCACATGAGGCCGTTTTTGTTCATCAATTGCTGCTGGCCTTGAAAAATTCTGTTGTATTCATGGTAAGGTCTATGTTAAAGTTTGACGATGTTAATATAAGGTAAATGCAAATGCAAATGTTTGGAGGATGGATGAAAGTGCAGATCAATTCATTGATAGCGAAAAAAGAAAAAAAAAGAAATACCAAGGTAGATCAACAAAAGGAGGATAAGCAAAGAAAGGTACCAATGTCAGCATCACATGAAGAATTCAAATTCAAATTCAAATTTTTATGTCACCTGCAAAGTTATACACAGTTAAATGCTAAGTATGCAGTGAAATGCTAAGTAAATGGAATAACAATGACAATGAAAGTCAAATGCTAGACACCAAGTGCACGTCCTTTGCAATTTTCAGCACATCCATGATGAGTCCACCACAAAATATCTATGCTTTACAAAACCTGTTTCAAAAACCACTGCTTTAAATCGCTATTACTTCTTAATGTGATGCTTGTGGATAAGGAAAAAGATCGACTAGTGAATTGCACATAAACTTTTAGTAGAATTTGGGACAATTAATGCATTAAGTAACAGTCTGTGATTTACTAATGCAATCTCATTTTATTGTATGAAGTTTTCTTTTTTTTTTCTAAACTGTTTTAAAAGCAAACTCTTCAAAAGCGAAACCTTGAAAACCTTGCCCTGCAACGCACCATCTGCTTCTGCTAGAATAATCCTTAAATAAATAAAATCTGGCAAGTTAATGGGGTTTATTTTAAGTGTATTTTCTTCTCAACTGACAAGCTTCATAGTAAAATAAAACTTCATAGCAACATTTTACAGCAAGGCTTTTGACTTCAATTATGAGAAGAAAAAAAAAAACTTTTCCCACAGATGGTTAGAAAGAAAAAGGTCTCGGGTCAAATCCCAGAAAGCCTGCATGTGTGACTAACCAAAAATGTAAACACACATAAAGAGGAGTCCATTGCCCACATGTTGAAGAACTGATTTTAAAGAACGTATCTGACCCATAGATTAATGAGAATCCTAGCTTAAAATGCTCTTTCGACAGACGCAAATACACCAGGGAGTAAAGCTCAGGATCCTCAGCAACCAAGCTGACAAAATGGCTGAGAGCACACCAGAACATACTGTGTTAACACAGCTAATTTCTTGCCTGCTGAGGTGAGCAGTTAGTCGCTCTGGCCGTATGCTCTTTCCTCTCTGTTTTTGGATGGAACCACTTTTGTGAATACGCTTCATCATAAATCTTATTACATCTCCTTCTCTCAGCAGATCGATTTGCCTAACAATGCTAAGACTCCCTCCAGCTCGACTCCCCCACTTTGGATCAACTCCACCAGAGTCTTGAAAACGCTGCCTTCTCCTTTTTTAATGAGCATTCTTTTTGAACTTGGCCACAGCGTATTGATTTTCCACTTGCAGTCAAGTGTGTGATATGATCTTGGAAACACGGGTAGAGAGATATGATTGGGAGGAAGTGCCTAAATATCATTTTCACTCATTTCCTGGATTGTTTAGTCCCTGACACGAGACTGCATGATAATCCTTGTCCAATTTAAATGACTAGCTTTATAAATCTAATGAGATATGAATATGTGTCTCATGAGATTCATCTTCTTCATGTAGGTTCCTGGGTAAATGATCTAGTCACTGTACGTCTTGGCAGTAAGGATTTAGATGGAATAATGTAGATTTTGCATAACATAGTCATCTGTAGGAGGATCTACAGTATAGGCTCTCTTTTTACTGCATCATAACCACAAGGGTCAACTCTTTAGCAGTCAGGAATAGCAAGATAAAGAGAAAATGCGAAACCTTTGCACAGCCTATATTACCTGTTTTACTTCAAAAATTGTTTCTTTTTCTTTGAAAATACAAGGGGTGTTGGTTTTCACAGTTACAAAGAAGCCTCTGTGATTCCCAAGACTACAATCCACTACTCGGAACAATTGGACAGGTAAGAGCTATTCTAGTCCCATGAAGGAGGAAGATCTTTTTTATTTTTTGTGCGAGCCTGGAAGAAAAAGAGGGTTAGCATTACAAAGACATACCCTGTTTAAAAAGAAGTGCTTCCATCATCATGTCTAGAATTATTCCCAGCACATTTGTCATCTTGTTCAGAACACATTTCCCCGAGAATTGGGGCCGGGACCCTATTTATCCGTTTGAAAATTTCTAAAGGTGCCTGGATAAAATTAAGTTGATGCAGTTTGTGCGTGTGTGTGTGTGTGTGTGTGTGTGTGTGTGTGTGTGTGTGTGTGTGTGTGTGTGAAATTACCAGAGCACTGGATTTGGTTATAAATCCAAGATTTATATATATATATAATTGCCACTGGTGTGTTTGCATGACAGATAATGAGAAAACAAAGGGTAGCAACTCAAATTGACAGAAATTCTATTTTCTGGTAGAGAAAACAAAAACATTACTGTGTACTGAATTATAATGTCAGGCCAACATGACTGAGATACCGAATGCTCTCTGCTGTGCTGTGATGAAATATGAAACACCAAGGATGATTCCTCAGTAGAATTTGCAGATATTTACAGATGCTCAGTGACATGCTGGTGAGTATGTGTGTGTGTGTGTGTGTGTGTGTATGCGCACATGCCTATGTGTATGTGTGTGTCCTCACATGTTTGGTTTCTAACAAGACGAGGGTCAAGGCTTTCTGTCCTGGTTGGCTGGCCCTGGCTGAATAAATGGACTACGGCTGCTCATTTTTACTAATGCACCACAAATCAGCTGCAAGGTCGTGGACAGGTGGATTCCATGGCAACTGAGGAACCTTTGCAGGTCTTTGCAGGAGTAGGCTGGCCATGGCAACCCAACACATCCACCACCAACACTGCCCCTACCCCTCCCTTTATCTAGCTGCTTTTTTGGCACGCTTTGTGCTGGGAAAAGGAGGCAGTGAAAGTCACTCTGTCCTTAATTGCTATACTTACTATATATATATATATATATATATATA
>JAOVVB010000046.1:19459477-19483079 GCA_028570985.1 Heterobranchus longifilis
TTTTACTTGAGTAGATTTTTATAAGGGTAACTTTACTTGTACTTCAGTAAAAGTTCACTAAAGTAACAGTACTTTTATTTAAGTACAAAATTTTATTACTCTTTCCACCTCTGTGCCTTGGGCTGTAAATATCAAACGGGGCTTCCAAATTGGGCCGGCTGGTGACAGTTACATTAATGGACCTCTGGGTTTTCTCCACATTATAAAAGCGAAGCACGGAGTTTAGTCCGGGGTCCGAAAGCAAAGCAAAAGCAGCGTGCGGTGGTTGTTATTAAAGAGAGTGGCATGCGAGTGGGGCATGTGACATGCCCCAGAGACTTTAAAAAAGGAGACCGGAAGCCCGCTGCTGTGCAATCGAAGCTAAGGTGGACAAAATGTTACGATCCAGCATAATTGAGGACTCGACAAACCCCTGGGCGAGCCAGATCATAGAGGTACCCAAACCCGATGGGACGCTCCATTTTTGTAATGACTTCCGCCAGCTAAACCAAATTTCCAAATTCGACGCATACCCACTGCCACAAGTGGATGAACTCGTCGAGCGGCTAGGCGAAGCCTGCTTCGTATCTATGCTGCATCTGACAAAAGGGTACTGGCAGGTGGCACTCACGTGAGAGGCAAGAGAAAAAAAACGCATTCAGCACAGAGCGTAGCCACTGGCAGTATAGAGCCCTCCCCTTCAGGCTACACGGAGCCCCAGCCACCTTTCAGCGATTAATAGATATCGGACTTCATAAGCACCGTCACTAAGCCGCCGCATACCTTGATGTCATAATCCACTCGAGCAGCTGGGACAACCACGTCTTCCACCTCCAACAGGTGCTTGGAGAACCACGGCTAACGGCTAACCCAAACAAGTGCCACCTCGGCTTAACAGAGGGACAATACCTGGATTATCGCATTGGACGAGGATTGCTGAAACCACAACAGAAAAAGGTAGAAGAAATACTTAATTATCCCTGTCCAAAAACAAAAAGACAGGTGCGTGCATTTTTAGGGTTATCTGACTATTATAGAAGGTTTGTGCCTAAACTTTTCCTCTCCCTCAGCCCCCCTCTCAGACGTGCTTCGGAAAGGACAGCCCGAAAGATAAAGTGGACGGAGGACACAGAGCAAGCGTTTCAGCTCCCCATCCTCCGCAATCCAGACTTCAACAAACAGTTCATCCTACACACAAACGCCTTGGAGACTGGGCTTGGGGCAGTCCTTTCACAGACATTCGATGGAGAGGAACACCCGGTTCTGTACGTGAGTAAGAAACTCAAAAAAGCGTGAAGCTCTCGCCATAAAGTGGGCAGTAAACGGACTCAGTTATTACTTAACAGGGCGGCACTTCATTCTGATCACAGATCAAGGTACACCATTTGTTTCAAAATTAATGTGTGATCTTTGTTGGCTGTTGCAGATGAAGCAGCTCTGCACCTCGGTCTACCATCCTCAAACAGACGGGCTGGTAGAGTGGTTTAATCAAACACTGTAAAGAATGTTGAGGCTCATCACAATGGGAAATGCTCAGAACTGGGATCAGCTCCTCCCATACGTGCTTTTCACGGTACGGGAAACACCCCAACCATCCACTGGGTTCACGCCTTTTGAGCTCCAGTTCGGGAGAAGTCCCCGGGGATTGCTCGATGTGGCAAAAAAGGAATGGGAGGAACAGCCCTCCCCATTCCGCTCTGTGGTCGAGCAAGTACAGGATATGCAGACAAAATTTCAAGCTGTGCTCTCAATCATACGTCGACACATTTAAAAAGCCCAGGCCGAGCAACAAAAGTCTTAACCAACCGGCACAGTCGCGTGAGTTCGTACCCGGCAGTCGAGTACTACTTTTGGTACCCAGCGCCAACTGTAAGTTCCTGGCCCAGTAGCAAGGCCCCTTCACAGTTATTGAGCGCATCGGACCAGTGAACTACAAATTACGAAAGCCGGGTAAGCGAAAGAAAACAGAATTATACCACATTAATTTACTGAAAAAATGGATTGAACTGATGCCGCGTGTTTCAAGCTTTGGCCACCTTCACTTCTGCACAGAGCCCGCCTTCGCATCTCCGCCGCCGACGAGGAAAAGGCAGCAGAGAGGCTTGCGTTAAGGCTCCAAATCCCAGACGGGAAAGCCGCCCAGCCAACAGACGTCCAGGAGAGACTCCCACCTCTGGCCGCGCCCACAGACTCCCACCTATGGCCGAGAGCTGGGAGGGGCCGGTCTTGGCTCGTGCCAGCGGGAGAGGTCGCCGCCATGGGAGCGTGCCAGCTGGGCACTGACGCCGAACCTGCACGTGCACACATCCACTCTTTCCTTCCCTTTTTTCCCTTCCTCCCTCCTTTAAACCCTTTCCTATCCCATTTTTCCAAATAAAATTACCCTTTTCGAAATTGTCAAACTTGTTACAACCACCCCCCCCCCCCAAGCCAGGTGTAAATAGATTCACTGGGAGGGGTGTAAGGGGTGTCCAAAATGCTTTGCAGTGATCAAAACATTGCAAACACAAACTATTTTCCCCCAAACCTCAAAGCTAATGTTCTTGTGACAAGAATACTTTGTCAAACACAAGGGTCTGGCACAACTGTTACAACTATTCAAATTAATGAGCATTCCTTATTTACAAAATTATGAAATAGTAAGAAATTTTGCTCCGTAGTTTGTTCAGTATTGTAATGAGTTTATGATTCTTCATCAGATGAGTGTTGATTATCATTCATTATCAGTAGATTTTCTGTGCATTTCAAGTGATCTACAGTATTATCTATAAATGACAATCGATTTTAATCATTTAAAATTTCTAACACCAGAGCAATTGCTGAGCAACATGCATAAAGTCTAAAGAAACGCACATGGGTATAATGCCGATAACTATAGAACTATAGAAGAAAAATAGTAAATCACCAACGAAGGAAACACGAATAGTGTGATATCCAAAATCTGTCACAAGGAGTATGCGTAAAGTGATAAATACTAGTCGGCCTACAGTGACAATGTATTTCTGCTTTGACAGCTGTGTCGTGTTTGTAAAGTTAATATATTCGGTAATAGATGCTTATGCAAGTAATCCTAGTTGATGTAATACAGTATACTCTGGGTGCAGTCATAGTGGATGGAGGTGGGATTGATTTTCAGGAGACATCATGTGCGCAGGAAGCATTGTACTGCGCAGTTAAACCGGTTATTAATGAATAATCGATTGGTTCAGTTAAACCAGTGATTAACTATGGAATGGTTACCGACTCCCATCATTAGAATATATATATATATGTATACAGTGTAAAGATAAATCAAAACAGAACAAATACAACACTGTTAAAATGTAGATGTGTAATGTATAATATATCAGAAATTGGCAAAATAATTCCACAAGTGATTTATTTATACTGTATTATAGATGCTCGGCACATGGCTAAATGTCAGCTGTGATTATCCTACAGTATTCACATTCATTCAATCTTCAAATCAGTTTATGTCTATAACTGTTTTGGGGCTTTGGTTGTTGTCCAACATCGTATTTCTTGCAATATCATATTTTCCACAAAGTGATATGCAGTTTATTTTTCACTATTGTGAATACCTGTTACATTCATGCAAGTGAAAAACCCTTTTAAAGCATGGGAAAGACATCTAGGACTAAAATGCATGAATCGAGTCAACCATATGGGCTGTTAACTGACATCTTATTACATGGGTCTCCATTTATTTTCATCAAAAAGCATTAAAACCCCATACTTTTACAGTTTACATAAAGTGAACTTCAAAATCATGATCTATAATGGCACCAGGATTGTGCAGAGTGTAGGAGCAGTGTGTAATCAGAATAAACAGAAATCTTATCTTACACATTTAAGTGGAATGTGTTCAAAGTACAGCTACTCTAACATTAATAGTCCCCATTGTTAATGTATTTCCACATTTAATTATGTGACAATTATGTGCATTTAAGCATTTTTCCTCATAATAATTACATCCCCGAAAATGCCACTGAAGCAGATGGTACTTGTATTATGGGTATTGGATGTGAATTCTAGTAAAACTGCTCCAATAAAAAAAAAAAAAGGGTAGTTGAAAACAATTGGCAGCGTTGTTTGTTTGTTTGTTTGTCTGTCTTTAAAAAAATTACTAAACAGTGTTAAATACTGTATGTTCAGCAAATTATATAATTATGCATTGCTGCTCCAAAAAGAAAACAATAAGTTTCCACCATATTTAACAGGGTCTCTATGCAGCATTCCTCATACTGTGTTCTAAGGAGTAGATGAGAGATGTCCTGAAGAACCTCCCTGACAGACTGCATTTATAATAATAATAAAAAAAAAAACACCTGAAGAGCTTCAATCAATACCACAGAGAGTCTCATTCATTTCCACAGCACCAAGCAACCAAAGTGTTTTGAGGTTCTCTACGTGTCCCTTTTGTGCTTGTTTATTTCCTTGCTTACTTGTTCCACGCCATGGTCATTCTAAAGAATTTCACAGATTGTTTGTGACAGTGTTACATATTTCTTTGCCCTTACTGAACCACTTTATTGCTGAATAATCTTGCCCAAAAAAAAAACTCTTTCCAAAAACGAAAAATAAAACATAAAACATATTTAATTAAGCAATGAAATAAGAATACTTAAGTTTTAACAGGACCAATAGAATTTTATGCAGCATCTTTCACTCACACATGACCTTTTTTTCATTGCAGGTACTGTAACAGCCCAAAGCCCCTATGAAAAATGCTCTGTTTTGTATGCAATATTAAAACACAAAGCACTGCGAAATATGACAGGCCCGTCTTCACCCTGCAACTATAACCAGAAAGGAAAATCAATCACATTTTTCTGTTTTTTGCCTTGGGAGCTTGGCTCATCTCTCTGCATGTGATTGAGTATGTGCATGTGTTTATATACAGTATTGAAACAAAATATGGAAGAATTATGGAAATGGAGAAGAAGACTGCGAGAAGTTCTTTTTTTCTTCTTTCTTCTTAAGTGTTAATGCAAGTGGAGTGGTTTGGTCAGGTGACAGATGGTGACCTCATCAAAGTGCTTTCTCCAAACGGATTTTTTATTAGGCTTAAACAAGTGCAAGCACGGCTAATTTGCTACAGCAGACAGAATGCAAATGAGGCGATGGACAAGCTCGCGGGGATGTTGCCCAGGCCATATGGAGCACACACTCTACTTCCAAAACAGGCACTCAGCTTCAACACAAGAGCCAAGAGTCCCACTGATCTACAGGAGCTAGCACCATTTACCCCCTATTAAATGCAACCGACCAAAAACAGACGCTTATGCCTGCGTTTCTACTCATCCAATGAATGAACGATTATGATTCTGTTAAGATTCTGTGATCGCAGATGGACAATCGATGGGCGGTTGATGGACAATAACCGAAATGATTTCATTTAGGTTTTAGATAACTATCAATAAAATCAAGTCGAAGCTTAATAGAAATGTAAATTAAAATGTGTCGAATGGATTTATTCATAGCACCTTCTACATAAACTCCTTGTGGGGAAATTGCTTTTTATCCCTGTACTATTTGTTCTTTTCAACTTTCTCTCCATATTTCAGTTAACGTGCTTCCATGTTCCAGCTTTAGTCTCCCTCTGTATTTTTCTGTCTTTGTATATCATTATTTATTCAGCAAATGAAACAGGGCTATTCCCTACGCTATGCATAAAAGTATCACAGTAAAGAACTGTACATGGTTGTTTGAGTGCAGAAGCAGTATAGAAGTACAGAAGCATTGACAGAAGCAATCCTAACACAAAGGCTGTGTGGGCCGATAAAAGCCACCTGTTTTCTCCGCTCATAACCCCCCCTCCAACACACACACGCACACACACACACACACACTCAAAATTCATTTTCTCTTCTTTTATCCTTCAGTGAAGTTTTTCCATAACGTATTTCCCCATACTTGCACTATTTGAGTTAATGTTCCCATATTTTCACTGCATGTCAGGAGCTGGTACTTCTGAGGGACTCTTTCTAGGCTATCTCATGAATTTATATATTATAATATTTCCAAAGATGTTATGAGAGTGTCTGATGAACTTCCGAAGCCATTGGTCTTCCGAATAAGGCCCCTGTGAGAGATATCATTCAGACGAAGAAAGGTTAGTGTTTTATAATAAGATGTAGATACAGAACTATTCAACCTCCTTTCTTCCTCCCACTCCGCCACTGCTGGAACAACTTTAATATCTATCCTTTCAGCAGCATCTTCTCTCCTCAGTCACTACTCAGACATTATCTTCTTCTGAACATAAAAGGTCAGATGCTAATTCCTGTGCTAAAGCATTTAATGTTTGCTGGCATCCATTATTAAGGGCTTCCAACAGAGAGCCAATGCTTTGGTTATAATTGCACCGAATGGTAATAGTGTTAAAATGAACAAGAAGAGGATAGAAAGTTGCTCTCTTTCACACAGACAACATCTACTTCACTGTGCTGTGTTGATACTCTTATATGCAATTTATGACATTTTTATGGTTTTGTTAGCTCTTGATCAGTCTGCCACATTGCTCCTCAATGACCTTTTGCCTCTAGGTTTAAGCTTTTTCACAACATATGTATTCAGTGAAGATCTTAGCATTGTCTGCCCCGAATTTTTTGAAATCTTCTTTTTTGCTGAACTTGGTGTCTGTTTAGATGTAGATTGCTTCAAGACCCAGTTTCTGCTGAGCAGGAGTTCATGGATGGATACACATTTATAGTTGCCCAGTCAGTTACCTACAGTAGTACTTTGATGCCAACATCATAATTATTATGCCTGAATGCATTATTATGCCTCAGCCAAGCATGGAATTTAACATACAAGTCAAAAATTTAGAAGTTATCCCCTGGTCTCTCAGAATGTTAAATGTCTTGGAGGTCTTTTTTTCGATAAGCTTTCTTGGAATGACAATGTGCTAATTTTTCTCCTTTTGGAAAGTCCAGAAACTGTTCGTAACTCCTATTTCTAACGGCTTCAAAAGCCTGTGAATTTGATTCAGACATGGCATGTTTTCCCAAACCTGTGAGCTAAAGACCAGACTTTGTTAGGATTCAAATTTATATTCCGATTTAAATAGGACAAGACCACTCACACTTCACTGCCTTTCTATTGATTGAAAATCCTGGCTCTAATTATCTGTTTAATTGAACAGATAATCCCAGTGGTACACATACTTTTTTCCTGATGAAGACATTTAATCATTAATTTTTTTTCATTCATCATTCCGGGTCAAGGTGGATCCAGAGCCTATTCTGTGAATACTGGGCATAAAGCCAAATTAAATCATCATAGGGCCATACATGTATGCACATCTGTCGCAGGGAGCTGACATGTTTTTGAGAAGAAACCCACACACATACAGGAACAACGTGCAAAATTTTACACAGACAGAACCGAGCTGAAGTGATAACACCACCTGCTGTGCAAGAATACCTCCCAAAGCATTTAATGTTGGATAATTGTATTTAATTTAAAACGTTAGAATGGAACTGCATAACTCCATGTTGTTTGCTGCACTGGGGTTTCTTTATCTACTTTGTGACTTGAGGAAATCTCACCATATTTTAGATCAGATTCCTTCCAATATTCACAGATTTTAAAAGGATTTTCACACTATCTACCACCACCATATGGACACCCCAATCATTTCTTCCCAAGTTCACAGGTCTAACATTTAGATGTCACTAAATAGATAAAACTGCATAAAATCGCTGAAAAACGTCATGCTGGCTAAGATAGAAAGGTGAATCTCAGCATGCTGTGTAGCTGCAGACCAGTCAGGGTACCCATGTTGATTCCTGGCCACCAATAAAACGTCATATAATGGGCACATGAGCATCAGAACTGGACCACAGAAAAAATGGTAGAAGGTGGTGAGGCCTGGTCTGATGAATCACATTTTCTTTTACATCATGTGGATAGCGGGGTGCGTGTGCATCACATACATGGGGAAGCGACGGCACCAGGATACACTATGGGAAGAAGGCAAGCTGGCAGAGGCAGCGTGATGCTTTGGGTAATGTTCTGATCAGAAACCTTGGCTCCTCCCTTTTATTTGGATATTACATTAACACCTACTGTACCGAAACATTGTTTTAGACCATGTACGCCTCTTCATGAAAACTCTTTCAGCAGGATATTGCACCCTGCCAAACTGCTAAACTTGTAAGGAATTATTTGTGGCGCATGATGAAGAGTTCAAGGTGTTGACTTGAGCTCCATATTCCTTAGATATTAATCTACTGCCTATCTATTACCTATTCAGTGTTAATGCTATACTCAGTTTTGTCCATTGTTCAAAAAAGTTTTGCTCCTTCAAATCCTCATTTAAATCGAACAACTCATGCATGTGTGTAATATCCTAGAGTCCTCTTAATCTTAATAAGACCATAGAATTTAATGTGATTCAATATGTCTCCATATGGCATATTATTCCCAAAGTATGACTTAATTAAAGAGCATGCATATTCATAACAAACATTTGATCTACACCTGCTCAAACTGAGTTTGCGGCCTCTCCAGAGCTCTGTACGATTCAAGTAGCTAGATGTGTTACAGCATAGGCGTGTTTTAACTAACAAAGCATGTAATCAAAGATTTATGCTCCTATTCTCTATCTTCTGGCTTTTTCTGATAAATTAAAGATGTCGCTTTAGCTTTAGTGTGTGAATATGTCACATTTATACTTTTCCAAACCCCATCTCCAGACATCAGTTACTGTGCGGTAGTGATCAGTTATCATAATTCATCCTAGACTTCAGTAAGTAAAATTTCTATTTTGTATTGTTTGAATTCATGTGACTTTTCCTAAGAACACGCCTTAAATAAATATTAAAAGAAATTAAAGGAGAGATAAGAATCTCACTAACTTATTTTGACAGTCAAAATTTCTCTTTGTTAAAATTCAAAGAAAGGAAAAAAAATATTTGATGGAGGGGTACCTGAGTCTTGACATATCTAACCTAATCTTGACACATTATGAAACATCTAAATGAGCGTTTTGCACAAGCACTCAAAAGCTAGTATAGATAAAATGTGAAAAATGGAAGAAAAAGAGGTCAATAATAAGAAGAGGTAAGACGCAACTTAATAGACAGCGAGACAGGTAAAGTGCAAGCAATTTAGGCAGCTAGAGGGTATCCTTTCTTTTACCCTCCAGATAGCAAACATACTCAAAGAGCTTTGACTTTTAAAATAATGTGAAAACCCTTTTTGTACACACGGATAAACTGATTTTGAAAACACTCATAAGAGTTTTATCCTCAGTTCCTGATAGCAATGAAGTTAAACTCATTTGGTTCTGTGATGCTTTGACACACTTCTATCGATCTGCTCTTCTGGTGAATCTGACAGGTCAACCGTGTGGAGCAAGAGGAAGTCTTTTTGCAATATAGAGAGAGGAAAATAGGCAGACTTAACAGCTGCTGACCAAATATTATTTCAAAAATAATGTTGAATATGCATTCTCCATCTTAATTAGTTCTTCCTGAATGGCTAGATTTTAACATACAGGATATGCAAGTACTGACGTGCCTTTTGTGGTTGTGCAACCTTAAAATCAAATTGACTTAATTGGTTTAGATCAGAGAACCTATACTTACAGCCATGTTACAGGCATGAAGTTTGGCAAAGTCTTCCCTAAAGCCGAGCTTTGTGGAGGGTCCCAGCCTCATCAAGAAAAGTCATGTTTGTGTCCTATTCTTTCTGTTTCTATATGAATGATTTAATGGTGAATCACAAGATATTAAACATGTAATGCATTTTTTTAATATCAAATCAAATTCAAATTTTATTTGTCACATACGCAGTCATACACAGTACAATAAGCAGTGAAATGTTTAAACGACTGCCCGTGACCTTAAAAAAATTATTAATAGGAAATAAATATGGAATAAAATAAGAAATAAAATATAAAAAAAACTTAAGCTAAGGAAAATATAGCTATAGAGGATAAAACTAAATATAAAATATAAGAAAAATCAAGCTGTACAAATACAGAAAAAAAAAATTTCCTGTACAAATATAGAAAAATACAGGAAACTTTCATGTGGAGATGAAATAGAATTTAAATAGAAATGTCTGGGGAGTGTGCAAATATGCATGAATGTGCTTATGTGCAATGAGCAAAAATGAAATAGAAATATGTGCAAATGTGCATAAATGTGCAGGTGTGCAATGCGCATAAGTGTCCACGGTGTCCATGAATGTCCAGACCCAGGACCCAGTTCCAAACCCTGATTGATACTTCTCCAGAACTTGGAGTTTTGATAGCTCCTTGGTTTTCAGGATTTCCAGGAGACCGTAAGACAATTTAATTGCTTGAGGGTTAACTCCATTCAGTTACTGTGACCCAGACAGAAACTGATTTCTCCAAAATAAATTTAGATGCTTCACAGCAATTTAGGTGAGCGACTGGGCAAACACTATAATACCTGATTTTATGTAGTATCATACAGATTCATTTCCAGTAAACCAATTTATCCTTGTCAGGCTTATGCTAAATCCAGAGGCTGTTCTGGGAAAATGATATGCACGGCAAGAATATCACCCTGATTAAGTACATATCAGCTCTAGTTTAACACTACAATGTGTGGAAAAAGGCAAACAGTATATTTATATGCCAACACTTATGCAAAGCACGATACATTACACTGACTGTATAATAATTTCGCTTCTTCTTCTCTGGGTTCACATCCAGGGCCCCTTCTTTGTTCACAGTGTCCCGGGATAGCTTCCAGATCCCTTGCCACGGTAAAACACCTACTCCGGATTTATAAATGATGTACACGATCACTGGCTCCTCCCTCAACCTTGTGCTTTCTTTTTTTATATGAATTTTGTCATGCAAATGTTCCAAGTTTGTGACCAAGAAACCATGTTGTTTAAAATTAACGTCTCCGATAAACATACAGTAGACACTACACTGATTTTCAAGAAATACCAATCAAGTCATCAACTGGAATTTTTGTAGCGCTGCAAAACCACAGAGCATTTTCAGCTTATTTTACAATTGAGTTCTCATTAAATTAAATGGGAGCATTATCGGGAGTCATACCCTGAAAAAGATACATGGTAATTGTAATTTTTCCTAGCTTACTCCTTTCTGTTGTTCTAGTGCTAGAGTGGCCTCGCTGAAGTCATCAGATGCAGCAGGTTTTTCTATACGCACAGCGCATCTGATTCGCAAATCCTCGAGGGGCCTTCTTGCACTTCTGTGATCTAATCTTTCACATTTCTCGAGCATATTCCCTACAGAACACACCACTTATTTACATCCCACAAACATTCTCACTTCCATTACACACACTCCAACACACCACACATCAGTTCATCTTCCTCAATAATCCAAAGCACTTGAGGCAGCAGCTTACTGCCGGGATGCTCTCTAGCCAAAAAAGAACAGAGTCACTATCATCTCTCAGAGCATTTTAACATCATGTTTAATTCAAGGGAAACATACTTTATTTATTTCTCTTTTTATCTCTATCTTCTCTACCCTGTTTCACTCTCTGTCTGTCTTTCTCTCTCTATCCAAGGCATCTTCTCAAAAAGAGATGATGAGGCCTGACTTCGACAGTAGGAAATCAAAGCACTACCCCTCCTTTACGGTAAAGGCAGTGGCAAACACACACAATACACACGCGCGGACACACATGGCCACGCGCACACACATACAAATCCCTCGAATCCTCCCAGTCCTGGCCCTAACACCAGAGGAGTCATATTGAGTTCTGCCTCTCAGCGTCTGATAGCATTCTCAACGGGCTACCATGGAAATCAGATAGGACCCTGGGAGTTAAAAAAGGCATGACAGGCGTCTAGTGCAGAGGCAGACACTCTCGAATGTACACTCTCAACCACCCACCACCTATCATGTTCACCTTATCTATTGCTCAGTTATTACTCATTATTCATATTAGTTAATAATGTTATTCTTCAGGCATCTGATGTACTAGGACATGAAATATTATCACTGGCCTGGCAGACTCATTTAAGCTTTTCCAAAGCCCTTTTTTTTCTTTTTTATGTGAACAGAAAAGCTGTTTGTGAACAGATTTTTTAGATTATAATGAATTTATAATTGAATTTTCAAACATTTCTGTGCATCTATGAACAATACTTCAGATTTTGGCAGACTTACACCTTGTTAAGTACAGTGGTGTCCAAAAGTATTAAAACAACATGTGCTATAGTTCTCATTGTGCTCAAAACAGGTGATGTCGCTCATCAGTTCGAGCCTATCTGGTTGAAGATTTGCGCTAATTATAATCAGCTGGTTTAGTTAACGGAAGGAACGAATATGTGGTTTAGACTTTTACTTTTTGTACAAAAATGGCTAAAACTTCTCGGAATTCTAGGGTGATTTGTGAACTTTCTGTACAAGATCTTCAGGAAGCAATCAAGCAGGCATGTATTGAGCGAGTGACACCAGAGTACTGCAGACACATTTTTAACTCTATGCCCTGCGGATTCAGCAGGTTTTGAAGAATAAAGCACAAATATTGATTGCTGTATAAAATAATAAATGATTATTGTTTGCCTAATTGGGATTGTTTAAAAAAAAAAAAAAATTCATTAGGCAGCATTGTGGCTAAGTGGTTAGCACTGTCGCCTTGCACCTTCAGTGTCCGGGTTCGATTACCGGCCTGGTTCGATTCCCGCCTCTGTGTGCATGAAGTTTGCATGTTCTCCCAGTACTTAGAGGGTGTCCTCCGGGTACTCCGATTTCCCCCCACAGTCCGAATACATTGTTTGACAAATTGCCCATAGTGTGTGAGTGTGTGCATTTGTGTGTACTCATGGCCTATAGTCTCCAGGCCCCCTCACGACTCTGTATACAGGATAAAGCAGTATAGACGATGAGTGAGTGAGAATGTCGTTGAAACATTGCATTTTACTTTTGTCTCAACACTTTTGGCCATCAGTAAACACTATGTGGCCAAATGTACTGTATGTAAACACCTGACCATCACACCCCCATGTGGGGTTTCCTAAAAAGTTTCCACAAGACATTCACCCGCACCCACACCCACAGCCATGTTCTAAAAATCTAGGGGAAAGCCTTCTCAGAAAATTGGAGGTTATTATAACAAAAAAAAAGGGAAAACTCTATAATAAAGGCAATGAATTAATGGAATGGGCACATATGGCATATATGCGTGTGACAGTCAGGTGCTCACATACTTTGCCTAAGTACTCTGTATCTCTGTTGTTCTATGTAGAATTAATGATTCCAGATGTTATAATATAAATGTAGCATATTTATTACCAACTTGTTGGTCAGTTGATGGAATCATTCAAGTTTCTGTGATTATTATGTTAGTTGGTTGCATTCAAGATACTCGAGGAGAGACTCCTAGTCAAATGTTCAGAAAAGAAACCACTACAATGAATCTAGGTCATTTGAAGCTGTGTGATCCACCTGGTCGGTGTTTAATTCATAGATTGTGTTGAAGATCTGGGCACAGACATGCAGCTGTTTGGTCACTCAAAGTGAAAGAAGGGTCAAGTGGCAGCTACTAAACAATGCTGGCAAACTCTAGTTCTGCCCATGACTAATGGACAGGGGAACACTTTACATCCTTCCACCTCCTCCTTCTTTACTTCCTGTATTCTGAACTGATGTTCCAGTGAAATTAGCAGAACATTTCAGTGGATGACTGTTGGACCAGCTAAGCTGGCATTTAATAAGCAGCCTGACCTCTCTTCCATCTGGTGGAAAGCACTCTTAATGATTTTCCTTTGGGGAGAAGGAGCAGGACAGTTCTGCTTGGAGTTCTGCACAGGTATTGATTGAGTCATATTCGTTGATAACTGTCGAGGAAAAAGAGAGTTCAAAAGAAAAATAGAGTATGAGGCAAATAAAGAAAGATTAAATATTTTCCCCAAGGGAATAAGCCATAAAGAGGAAGTCAGTTGTAGTGGAACACACACACACACACACACACACACACACACTGTCTATCTGTCTGTCAGTCTAGCTATCTGTCTTTACTGTTTCTATTCCATACAGTAATATTGCACTATAAGAGCTATACTTTACAAAAAATAAAAAACCCTACGAGCTAGACTGAAATAGACATGCTGCATAATACGTTCCCCCAAGAGAATAACTGTCGCTCTGAACACTCAAACCGACTTAAATGATATAATATAGTTTTTAATGACTTTTCAGAATTGAATTTGAAAACCACTTCAGTAGAAATTTGCTCATTTGGTGGGTTGGACCAAATAATAGAGAAGCGGACGTCTGATATCTGTCCAATTTGGCATTGTATTCTACTTCGATTTTTTTTTCCTGAGTAGATTATTATTTAGATTTCTTTTGGGACCAGAGGCAGGATACGGTCCAGAATCTACCTTCCCCTGAGCCAGATCATTCTAATTCATAACCCTCCAAATGAGTTATTGACTCAGGGATGCCCCATGGCAGGGTGTGATGGGGGGCCAAGACCTTGTCCTGCCTCCTCTGCCTTCTCTCTCAGCTTCTCGTAAACTGAATAGAGATGATTGTGCTGGCTCGCCAAGTCACAAGCAATGCTCTCACTCTCGCTCTTTCTCTTTCACACACACACACACACACACACACACACACATACACAGAGACAATTTCCTTTGCAAAACCCCTATAACACTTCTGAAGGTCTAAGTCACTAAATCATAAGACTTTAAGCTTAATTTTTAAAGCATGGCTATGAAAATGTGATATCTCTGCTTTGCAAGCTTACCTGAGGCGACTCTATTTAATATACATTTTGTTGATTCTTTTTTTTTTCAGTACCTTTGTGAAGTACACTATTTTGATCAAAATAAAGCTTACCTGCCACATACATCTGATCTTATAGGGTCATGTTTATAAGTAAACAACAATTAAATATCAGGACAAAATAGGTTGAATAATACCAAAAATAAATGGAATAAAAACAGAAACACAAAATCCAAGATTTTCAGCTTACATAAAAGCTTTATAAAAAACAGTTTTGTTCATTTCCAAATTCCCACCCACTAGCAACCTCACCCACTATCACAGCACAGTTTTTGCTTCCTCGAAGACATGTAAAGTCATTTACCAGATGATGTTTGTGCTAAACACACTTGATAAAAAAGTGCTATCTGACCTCTTCTGCGAGCCCAAGCGCACAGATTCCCATGATTGGCCAGTGTCACCCTGACTGACTGACAGAAAAGCCCGTCTTCCACCTAAGAGACCACAGTCACAGTTTGATTTGTGCGACTCCAAGCCACAGATGGCTGTAGAAATTTCGGGATTCAAACTCACTATCACCTGACATTAGGGTGAACTTTTTCTGTTGCCTTAACATAAATTAAAGAAAATAACACAACAGTAAAAGCAATTACAAAAAAAAAAAAAAAAAGGGTCCTTCGGCACTTTATCAGCAGCTTTTTTTTTTTTTACCTACATTGCCTGTGCACTCGAGCTTAAAAAGCCACTGTGTACCCAAATATGAATTTTAATAATTTGTGAATAAGACCGCGTTTTTGCTGTTTCCTGAAAAACAGTGACATATCTCCATGCTGTGATCAGAGAATATCCCGTGTTGTTCTTGGAATAACAGATCATGAACAATTATCTGCCAAAACCTTCTCTGCAATCAGGCTCTGTTAGCTTTATGCTAGTTTATCTAGTTCTAGCTTTATGCTAATGTTTCTAGCAATGCAGGACATTGTACTAGCCTAAAGCCTGCCACTGATCCACTTACTCACTTCTCATCACAATGGGAAGTAACTGTTGACTTACTGTAAAACTTTCTGTAAACTTATACAATGTGTTATCAGCATATTATACAATCAGAAAATGTGTTGTGTGGCCGTTAGTAGCTTATTAACTCTATACTCAGCCGTCTGATCCACTGAATTCATGTACTGTATACTACACAACTAATTGAGCTGATTTACTGTACTTTTACCCACACCAGATCATCTTTAAAGCATAAAATGTATAGGTGGGTGCAAAGTGTGAACTCATCTTAAGCTTCCAGGTATCTTCAAATGCACTGTGTGGACTGTGAAAGTTGTAATGTGTGAAACATTTTCAAGAAACACCAGTACTCTTTAAAAGGCTCCATAATAACCATTATACTACCATAACAACATCTCAGTTGGTTCAGTTTGAGTTACTGCATGAGCCTCTGTTCGTCTACAGATTGACATCCCAAAACGACTCTAGTGTGACTCCAGTTTTGATACACATTATTGAGAAATAGAGACTAATAAAACTATATATTACTACATTCTAAATGAAACTATATGCACAGTATACACAATCTGTACAGCAATACCACCCATGTTACTTATTCACTCCAAATTATATACATTAATGTAATATTACACTCCAAAAATATATTTTTATATAATATATATTATACATAATGTATATTTTGCTGTTAATAAAATAAATGATCAATTTCCAGCATAAAAATTCTTCCACATTTATGGTAACATTTATTAAGGGAATTAAGGGAATTTTTTGGTCTCTGTTGCACCATCAAAAATGTTACTGATCCATCACTTAAAGGCTTCTGTGAGAAAACAAACGAACAAAAAAAAAAGTCCCACTATCACATCACTTTACTTTCAAGACTGCGCCATGTTCAGTTCATCCATTTGGAAAAAGGAAAAATTTCTCTGTGGTCTGATGTGCTGCATCACTAGGATATGAAAAACGTCTATGCTGTTTAATTGGTGGTGTATCCTTCTATTTGTTGGGAGTGTTGAAAATTATACTGTGGGAAAAAGCCTGTATCAATATCAATCAATATCAATCACATTAGCTGCTGATTGAATTATAACATACTCAGTGATCAATATTTAAAGCTTGGGATAAAGCTTCCATTTGCATTTGATCAATGCAACAGCTAGTGGAATTAAAACTGAAACAGATAACAGCCACAGTGATGATTTAATGCGCAACTTAAAAAAGAAATGTCTTCTCTGTTTGGAAAGAGAGAGAGCATACAAGCGCTAAAGCTTAACAAATGCTGTAAAAAAAAAAAAACTAAAAAAAACATGACCTTCTTAAAATCCCATGGGCCATTTCAAAATTCAATTAAGCCCAGTGACCATCTTTGCAAGGCTACAGCAGTGTGCTTTACTTCGACAGCCCATTGAAAACATATCGTCATTTACAAGCAAGCCCTTGGGGTGAAGGAAAGTGTAGTGACAAGGGTGTTATGTTAAGGCAGCCAAGAACAACTTGTCTTATTCATGGGCATAATGGCAGGGTCAAAGGAAGGCCAGGAACATTACATTCTGCAGTCATTCAGTATGAATTCCACATCCGACAGATTCGTGGCCATGATTGGCAGATTGGCACCCACAATTCTTTGCCCACTGAGCCACTGCTAATCCAGTGAGTGATAGACCTGAGTCCACAGAGCTACTCCCGCTGTGTGGGCAAAACAAACACAACCTCTAACTGTTACTAGTAGAGATCTTCTAGCATGAAGTCCAAATTGGAGAGAGAAGTGTCAGAGTATCTATTCAGAAAAGCACGTTACAGAGAATTCAGGCTGTATGCTGGATAGACAAATCCATCATAATCTGAATTTAATTCACCAGTACTACCTACTGTTGTTGTTCCTCAAAACTGAAACATATTATTTTCCAGTATAAGACTGATACCTATATCGGAAAGAATTTCACATCTCTCTAAACTAGCTTAAAGTGGAAACGGTTAGTTTAAGCAGCTTAGCTGTATTGACACGGAGTTATGCGGCTTCAGGCCAGGACAGGGTGTAATGCACACAAAAGCTTCTACCCACAAAAAAGGTCTATTTGGTAGAGCTGATCGTTTACACTGGCAGCACTGAGCAAAAAGTCATTTAACTGAATTAAGTGAACGATTTTATTTTCCTTTGAGAAATTTTATAAGCACATAATCCAGTGAAAGTTGGCACTTGGAAAGAGAAAAAACATAGCTCTGGAAATTATATAGTGCAGGCAAACAAAAGGAAATGATTAAGGAGGAGCACATGTGCTTTACCTGAAAATTCTTCCATATTACATAAAGAGTCTGAAAAGGTCTGGCAAGTGTCTTCAATTCCTCCACCGGCAAAGCACAATGAATTTATCATCATTCATTCAATTATTTATTTATTTATTTATTTAATCCATGGTTGCTTTTTAGCGAACAATAGCTTCCTTTCATGTGTACATTCAATATTAAAGTTATAGCAGAAAGCTGCCTTGGGTCAAAAAACTCCTTGGGAAGGAGATTCTGTATAAAGTATCATATAAAGCTCTTACATAGGCAGGTAGCTAAAATTGTCTAACGCACACACATACACACATCTCATTTCCATGGAAGCGGGCCTATACTGAGGGAGGACTCACAAGGTCAGTCCTGTTCCGAATGAATAGTCAGCACCACAGAGGACAGACGAAACTCAATGACGGAAAAAGTGTCATTCTCTCATCCACTGCTCAATGTCCCCTCTCTCTTTTGATCTGTCAAGCAACAGAAGTTTACCAAAAGAAATATTCTATGCAACAAATACAGATTTTAATTGAATACAGATTATTAGATTTGTTGTATTATATGATTGCGGCAAATAAAAGACCGATTTGCATTGCAATGGAATTCACTTTGCAGTGCTTTCACAATCTTATCTAATGAGTTTCTTTGGGTCAAAAAAAAACCCTCGATCTCTGAGCTTGTGAATTACAGACATTTCGTGCTTATCGTTCTGATTTTATATCCAAGTGCATTGCTCAGTGATCCGCTTATCCACACATTGTCTCTAAGTAGCTTTAATTCTCTGTAAATCTTCTTATTTACACACCAGGTTTGGGGCAGGGGTAGTGCACATTACTCTGTTGCACTGATGTGATGGTTAAAAATATCCCTGAAGTCTTGTAACAATTTCACTGTCTTTATTCACTCAAAGGCGTACTTAGGCTATGCTCACACTACAAGTCACTTTGCTCACCCAATTTTTTGGTCAGAACAGATTTGCACTGACTCCAATGTGGCCGAGTCTGTCCTCTGAACCGGCACATGTGCACATCGATACGTCTTTGCTCGCGGCATCTGTGTTACAATACATCACAAGATCGTGCAAGCATTCATTCGTTTTAAACAATAGATGTGATTTAAGCATAAAAAAATTATTGAATGGTTGGGATGGCAGGCAGTTAGTCGGCCGTATTTGTTGAGGTCCAGAAGAAGGAAGAAAGCCAGACGCCTCGCTTTAGCTGTTTTAGCAGCTGTTGCTAGCACTGCTATGAAATCCCGTGCTGCCAGCGCTGGCTGACGTCAATGAACACCCCACGCATGCACAGAGGCAAACTGCTGCATGAATTCCAATCGGAGATCCTTCTCATTCAAGTTGCACGACCACATACGAAAGTGACTCAGTGCATTCAGGTGGCCAGGAAATCTGATCTATGTCACATTAGAATAAAAAATTGGAATTGAGTCACTTCAGGCTGGTAATGTGAACATAGCTATACTTTCTCAGTATTATATTTGACTGATATTATATGTACCATAATATTTTATTAGTTATTCATTAAACCCATTAATAAGTTGCTTTTCTAACATGTACAGTATGTGGTCAAATACCACCAAGGAGCACATACCTAATACTATGAGATACCACAATTAAGCCATCAATCGTTTAGTTTAGACTTAGCTCAGCTACTGTAAGTCAGCAAACCATATTTGTTTATTTTAAGGCAATGTATGTAGAGATGTCATCATGCTAGTACGTACTTTTGTCTTTGCATCTATACCTCATATCCTGTGTAGAATCACAAGGGACCCTGTCCCTGGGAACTAGGGCACACCATGGCTGGGGTGCCAACCCATCATAGGACACATAAATCAGCCTATGCTGCATGTCCCTGGGCTATGAGAGGAAACCAAGAAAATCCAGGAATCATGGTGAAAACAAGCAAACTCCACACACATTTGAACACCCAACATTGGAGGTGCAAGGTGACAATACTAACCACTAAGCCAAAGTGTCATTACAAATTACTGTCATTACTGTCATTACGAAAAGCATATACTCCTTATATACATATATCTTAATTAAACAAAAGTGTATGCCTACATTAAGGATTCTATTGGTAAAGAGACGCAGTCAAAAACTGGTCACCCCTATACAACACCAGTGTTCCAAATAAAATTTTCCAATGATGGTAACAACAAGCATTTGCACTAAGCAACTTTAAACTTCCCAACACTTAACAATAAGTAAAGACGTTTAAAGAAATTAATGAACAAAGTAAGGAAATTTCCCTATCTACACTCACCAGCCGCTTCAATAGGTACACCCGTTCAACTGTGCATTTTTGGCAAATTTCTAATCAGCCAAACACATGGTAGCAACTCAATGCATTTAAGCAAATAAGCATGGTCAAGACGATCTGTTGAAGTGCAAACCAAGCATGAGAATGGGGGGAAAAGCTGATTTAAGTGACTTTGAAATTGTTGTTGTTGGTTTCAGACAGTGGTGATCTTCTAGGATTTTCACACACCACTATCTTTAGGGCTTACAGCAAATGTTCTGAAAAAGAGAACATATCTAGTGAGTGGCGGTTCTCTGGACAAAAAATGCCTTGTTGATGTCAGAGGTCAGATGAGAATGGCCAGATTGGTTTGAGCTGATAGAAAGGGAACAGTAACTCAAATAATATCTTGTTACATCCAAGGTATGCTCAAAGCCATCTCTAACTGCGCAACACCTTGAAGCAGATGGGCTACAGCAGCAGAAGACCACAGTGTGTACCACCCCTGTCAGTTAAGAACAGGAGACTGAGACTACAATTCACATGGGCTCACCAAAATCGAATAACAGAAAATTGGAAAAATGTTGCCTGGTCTGATTATTCTTGATTTCTGCTGCAACATCAGATGGCAGGGTCAGGAGTTGGCAAACAAACATGAAAGCATGGATCCATCCTGCCATGTATTAGCAGTTCAGTCTGGTACTGGTGGTGTAATTATGTGGAGGAGATTTTATTGGTACACTTTGGTCCCCTTAATACCTGAGTATTGTTGCTGACCATGTCCATCACTGTAGGCCCACAGGATAACACAAACTTAAAATAATCTCAAACCAGTTTTTTGAATATGACAATGAGTTCACTGTATTCGAATGTCCTCCACAGTCACCAGATCGCAATCTAATAGAGCACCGCTTATTATGTGGTGGTACAGGAGGTTATGGATGTGCAACCAACAAATCTGCTGCAACTGTGTGATGCTATCATGTCAATATAAACCAAAATCTCTATGGAATGTTTCCAGCACCTTATTGAATCTATGCCATGATGAATTAAGGCAGCTCTGAAGGCAAAATGAGGTCCAACCCAGTAGTACCAGGTGTACCTACTGTAGTGAAGTGGCTGGTGAGTGTAAGTAGGCTTTGTAAATTGAGAACCCTAAAACGCTCTTCGATTTGTCCTAAGAATGATGTGTGAGCCCTTAAAAAGTCTACATCAAGACCTGCAACAGAGTGCTTCAGGAAGCCAGGGAACCCCTAAGGATCTGTCTCTGCTATGACCTGGAGAGCTTCTGAGCTCCTGTACCTCACTCTAACAACCCTAATCATGATATGTAGCAAAGAGGAAAACAATGCTGCACTACAAGGAAATGCTTTTGGTATGATGGTAATACTTGTATAAAATCTTTTAATAGAACCTGCTGTGAGATTGTTGTTTTAAACTTGCAATGACAGGTAATATTTTAAGTGTTGAGTTTCGAATGATTTAAGAATCTTGGCTCCAGCACCAGGGATGCATGTCTCTGCACAGTCCTTTTCTGCTAATGAACAAATAATTCATGAGCTGGATCAGGTTGGCTGAGAGATGCATTATGAGGCTGCATTGCAAATCAGGGTTATCCCACAAGATGCTCCAAAGTTTAAATAAGGGTTTGATTTGATCTGAGCTGAATTTACACTGGTGTGTCAAAGAAAATGTCCTAATGCATTATCCATTCAAAATACTAACTGTACAGTAGTTTAGAGAGATTAGCTAGGCCACATGAATTTTTTTGAACAGTTAAAATGTTTTTTTTTGCTCTCTCTCTCTCTCTCTCTCTCTCTCTGGGGGAACCCTTACATGTCTTATATAGACACCTAAAACCTGTGGATGTCCATCCCTTTTTTGAAAGATATGATTCCTGAAAACTGATCTGTTTTACATATTTATTTACTAAGAATCCATAATTTTTTAACATGAAACATTATGTGCATGGCACATTTTGGTTTCTCTTCCTTCTCTTCTTTGCTACTAAAAATTAAAAATCACAAACTTGCTTCTGGTGCATCTGCTATGGCTACTCCCAACTCCACCACTTTATATGTTTATTATACAGGATACCTTCAGGAGAATTTAATCCAAAAATTAAAGTATAGTGCAAGCAGTGGTGAAATATCAATTGACACTATAAATCAAAACAAAACTCACACAAATGGGTGAAATCTTTCTATGTCACATTATCTCCATGCCTTATATGCACCTGTGGCTGATCACACACACTTGCTGGTAGAATCCCAACAAAAGATGGACTTTTTTGTGTCTTTACTCTTCATAAATCTGTTCAAGGTTTGCGATTTAAAAAATAATAATAAAAAAAAAAAATATATATATATATATATATATATATATATATATTCTCAAGGGCACTTTTGTATCTGACTTGATAGTAAATATTAATCAACTAAGATGATTGTCACCATTTATTGTTCAACAGATTTTTCTGCTTCTACATGCATTCGCTCACTATATACTGTAGTGGGCAGCAGTGTGTAGAAGGATCCAGGCAGTGCTACTTAGCATAGCACACTCAACCTCTACATCAGAAAAAGAAAGTGCACACTATTCACACGGTCTGTCAACGTGGCTGAGTCACCCTGTCCTCTATCCAAACACAGCAGTGCTAGTGAAATGCTTCATCGTTGACCGTGTAACATTATAGCTCAAATATATCTGGGTGAGCAATCATATGACTGAAAACATCACAGCGAGAAATATTTTCAAATTATAGAACATGATGTTGACGCAGGAAGAAGACATGACAGAAATAAAAAAAAAATAGATCTCTTTAGTTTACCACTGAAGATTAACAAAAGACTAAAATGATCTGCCTATAGCTTGTGAAATGTATCGCTATGAATAAGAATTAGACGTCTATAAATTTCTGTCAGATAGAACACTGTGCTGCCACTTTTATGAGAATCAGCATGTTGTGGAAGCATTAGCTTGCACAGCATATCTCAGCATGACACACTTAGGTTTAAGTAAATGCTGCCATTATTATTATACATCTGCAAGGAAAATCTGCATTCAACAGCAAAAAGTGAATAATGTCTCTCTTGGCAGTTACAGGCCTAAAATGCACACAAAGGACAGAGAGGCTACCTGTGTGATTGTTGCCTTAATTAAGAAAGCCCATAAAACATTAGCAGTGACTCAGCAATAATATGAGTATGTTGCTTCTATCAGCATACAAATAAAGAAGAGGAAAGTTAATATATGTGGCATACCAGATTACCTTTTTACCTAAACTCATTGTAAAAATATATACAGTGGTGTGAAAAACTATTTGCCCCCTTCCTGATTTCTTATTCTTTTGCATGTTTGTCACACTTAAATG
>JAOVVB010000046.1:19488722-19508330 GCA_028570985.1 Heterobranchus longifilis
CACACACACACACACACACACACACACACACACACACACACACACACACACACACACATAGGCAGCGCAACAAACACCAGCACATGAATGAAAGTATGAGCAAGTTCCTCAGCACCTGCTTACACAGCAGCCAAACAGGGCTGTAATGTCAGCCAGATTAACCCTGAAACAGATTAAGCAGAATACAAAACAGGCCTAAGTGCAACATTTTAATACATGAATGATGTTTGGGGAAATGCAAGGCTATGAAAATTGTTGTTTGTTGTTTGTTACACTACTTGAGTTTTGTGAATATGAATTCCACAGTGGTTGCTACCTTGAAATTTAGATTATTTAAAAGCAAAAATATGATTTATATTGTACAAGCTTGCTACAGTTGTTACTGCTATATTATGTAAGAAATCTAACAATGTGTTATTATAGCAAAATAATAATAATAATAATAATAATAATAATAATAGTAATAATAAGAAGAAGAATAAGGTGGTGTGATGTGGCTCAGTGGCATGCAACCCCAGAGCTAATCATTTTCTTATACTCATGCCTCAAATATTTTATTCCCGTGTACCACTGGCCATTTTTTTTTTACATTACGTTTTTTTTACTAATTAAAGAAGAACATGTTCCTTTACCCTGTCACATACATTATAGCAGCTATATCCTGTCATCCCTCACCAGCATCTCTTCACAGGCTTGTCATGTAACCATGGAACTGAAAGCACACAGGCACTGAAGACCTTTCATAATAATAATAATAATAATAATAATAATAATAATAATCATATTTTTGCTAAACAATAATGTTTCATATCCATTTATTATTTATATTATGTATAGATTCTGCCTATAAGGTGCATACAAATTAGTTTTTACTGAAGAGATTGCACCAGTGTAGTTCCATCTTTAGGTGAACAAGCAGGCACTGAAGAACAAAAATTAATCTATCAACATAATTAAATTAAGGGCTAAAAAACAAGAAAAAAGTAAAATAAACACATATGGCTTCATGAAATTAAATCTAGAGAATTAAAAGTCCATTATTACTTTAGGACATGAAGGTCTATCTGTCTAGAAAACTGCGAAATGTTCTAGTGCACTTGTGAATACCATCAAACACTCATGCGGACCATCCAAGAAGAGTCAGTTACGCTGACAACAGACAGCTAGTGTAATTAACTTAAGCTTGAAATGAGTTTTACATTTTTCTGGTACAATGTAGCCCAAAGGTTAAGAGAATAAAACTATTCACAATATTTACAATACCTTGTTTCACAGACTATGTAGTGGCCTTGATCAGGGGTTAGAGAGAGATTTGGGATTCACCCTTGTGAGACTAGTTGAAGCTAGTTATCTTTGAGTTCATGCTACCCATGAACAGAAAAACAGGGACAGTTCAGAGGCAAATCAGAATGACTTACTGTACAAGCAGTTACTAAGGATGGACATTTAATATCTGCTTGCATATTCCTTGCTGGTCATAACTAAAACAAGCCTGTGAACCACTGACAACGGCAACCGGTTGCATTCTTCTACTGCAATGTTTCTGTTGCTTGCACCCTAGCTTTTTATAGTTGATGGTTGTTAAGCTTCTTTAGGTAAGGAAAATGCATGCTCAGTTTACTGTTTCTATCAGTTTGGTTCCAAAATATTTGTGGCTCATCTCTGTTTTTCTTGGTGATGTGAAATCTGGCTTTCCGGTTCTCACTGCTGATGTTTGCTTTGTGATAACTTCATCCCTGCCATGTGCTTGTTGGTGATGTCACTGACTGTTTCCAGTGTTTCTAAAATGTCTCTGATCCTCTATTTCTCTTTTCTCAGCTTCAGAATAATTGCATTTCTCCTACAGACAGCTCTCTGATCTTCAAGTTGGTTTATCCTTTTAAACCACAAATGTAATCTTCATAGATTCAACCCAGTGCTCAAAACAAAAGGAGACATTGAGAGCTTTTAATTCTTTAAACAATCAATCTAAGAGGGCACTCAAGAAAAAACATCTGCCACTCATGTGTCCAATATTTCTGATCACTTGAAAAGATGGGTGGGTTCAGACAATCGCTGTGATGTTATAAGTTTTCTTTTTTTTCCCAATATCTAGATGGAAATAGCAAATAATAAAAGGAAAACGCATTTTATATGCATCTTTTGGTTGCAAACCCAAATGTCTTCAGTATAAAAAAAACAAAACAATTAATTATCTGAATCAATGAATCCATGAATTAGCTTTGCTTCATTCTAATACTTATAGTGTAAACTGTATGTTGGTCCATAATAGTTATTTATACAATAACCCCATTAAAAGTTTTCAGCTGCTTTTGATGCGAGATGGCTTAATAAGGTCTTTTGACAGCAGAATCTTCTGTTAGGTCTCTAATGAGGCCTAGGTGTTCACCATTGGCACACATGAGGACAGAGGTGGAGAAGCCTACAGTCTTGATCAGCTCTAGCTCTGACAGCCTGTCATGCGTCTTACTGGAATGTGCCTCCTTCATGTTACTGTGGAAACACTCAAGCACTGTGGGTGAAAAATGGATCTTGAGATGGCAAACCTGAATATTTACTCACCTAGCTTGTCTATGAATACAAACATATTCAGTGTGACAAAACTGAATAATTATAAAAATAAATTAATGAAATGCAAAATGTTTTATGATTATGGTGTTCTGTGGTTATCAAAGAGGCAGAGGAATAATATTCTTTAATTTTACTCTGTAGGAAGCTTTCCACAATGTTCTTTAATATTTCTTTCTTTCTTTCTTTCTTTCTTTACTTATTTATTTACCCGCTCATTCCTCCCACCTCAACCATTGTGGACTTAGTGTGAGCACAGACAGAGGCATCATCATGAATTCAGTAATGGCTATGCACTGATGCACATCATCAATAGTTATCAGTCCTGCATCCACAGCTCAGCAACACAGTACTTTTCTTTCAGGAGGAATGTAAATTGCACCTGCTCATCACTAATTCAAGCTTCAGCTGAAGAATTGCTTTTGTCATTTATAAAGGACAGTAGGAGTTAACGCTCCAGTCTTTCAAAACCTGGCTCACTCCCAGCTAAAGGGACACTGGCTGCTTTTCATAGTGTTTTACAGTTATCTTAAAATGCATTTCTCCTTTGCGAAAGAACTCATGGGTAAATTACAGTAAACTTGCATGCATTATATATTGTTCGGGTACATTTGGTCAGTTTGTTGCTAATGTAGTGGCAGCTGCTTTTAAAAAAAAATAATTGGTAACATAGCAATTAATCACAGATTCCTAAATATGTATTCTCAATACCAAATTATTTTATACTATACACTTTCCTGATTCAATGACGCATGGTGATACAGCAGGTACAGTAGCATTCCTCCCACACAGCTCCAGCATCACAACTTTGATCCTGAGCTCAGGTTACTGTCTGTGCAGATTTTCAGTGTTCTTTACAGTACATGTCCATGTAAGTTTTCTATGGCTTATCCAGTTTCATATCTTCCAGCAGCATGCCAGTAGGTAGGTTAGTGTATTTGTGGTGCAATGTGATGGACTGGCATTCTATACAGGGTTTAGTCTTTTCTTTTTCCCAATGCTCCTGCAGGCTTTGGATGGACTGTGGCACTATCCAGGATTAAGCACTAACTGAAGATGAATAAGTAAATGAAGTCACTGTATTTATAAAGGTGTTTTGCAGGGTGGCTGCAAAGTTATATACCAATGGGAATTAAGCAATGTTAAGCAAATATTGTTGATCTAAAAAATGTCCACAGTAATCCAAATGTCCACAGTACTGTACAAAAGTCTCATTTCTTCATATTATATTAACTTTACTTTAACAGGCTGCAAAGTGCCTAATGATACAATTTAAAAATTGGTTGTTTATGGAACAACCTCAGCAGCAACCCCATTTCCCCTCTCGTCCGCTCCAACCCCTCAGCGTTCCGCATCACCAGTATACTAATCACCAGCCTGACCTTCTGTCATCATCTGCACCTGTATGTTACTGGTTCATGCCTTAAGTTAGATGTTTTATTATGCTTGAATGAGTCATAGGTTGCTGTATGACCTAACAAACAATACAAGAACAGTCTGGCTCTTTCAAAGCAAAATATGAAGAAATGAAAGGTTTGCAGAGTACTGTATTTCTTTTTACTTCATTGACATCTAAACATTGTAAGTGCTCCTTATAAGAAGAACAGGCTACAGTCATATTTGACTCCATCATCTTGGATCCTTCAGCTGAAGGGACCAGTGCCATTATCAAAAATGGTGTGCGTGTGTGTGTGTGAGTGTGTATGGTGTAAACAAACAAGTAATAAAAGAAAAAAAGAGATAGAAAAATTGTAGCATTTACCATTTTCCATTTACTTCTTATCCACCCCCACCTTACCCCTTCAATAAAGCTAAATTAAAGGTTTCTTCACAGTCTATAATTAGTCGACCCTGACACTAATTAGAAATACTCTGTGTGCTTCGCCACTTCGTACGAGAGCAAATGGAATATGCTCCTTTGTTCTCTTCCCCTTCATGGAGGTGTCTATAGTAGACTGGTTAAGAGGCACAGCAAGATATATCAAGACACAAGATTCAGATAAGGAGGAAACAGATAACTTCTGACTAGGGCTCTGTTTAGCATGCACTCTGTATCGCGTTATGCAGTCAGGACCACACATGAAAATTCTGAAGGACGGATGAGTTACAGAAGATACACCTCCTGACCTCTGAACATGGCTAGAAATTTCTCATTGCCCAAATGTCGAAATAATATAGTAGAAAGTCGTGGGTGTGGGTAAACATGCCTTAGGCCTTGGGATTGGTGTTAATCAAAATTCATTCATTTTTCACATGACTCAAGCTTCATTAAATCATATCACCAAGTGATGTGGCACAACCTTTAAAGAAATGTCAGAAAATAACATTGTAAAAAAGAATCTTCATTAAATTAGGGTTGACAAAGACCTCGTCCATTTCTTCTACATAGTTGGACAGCAGATAATACAAAAACACTTAAGTATTTAATAAATATTGTGCACCCGTGTGTATTAGAAATGTATCTCTACCAAACATCGGATGTAAGTTGGAGCTCTGTTATGCATCATTGTACTTCATTTTTCGGGTCCAATGTACTAAAACGATCCAAAAACTATGAATCCCACATTCCCTGATAGAGATATGCTTTCGAAAGGATCTGTTCGACAGACAGCAAGAAAAAAAGAGATTTTGAACAAGTATATATGAGACAGGCATGGAGTGAAATGTTGAAGCAGACCAAATTGCCAGCAGGTAAGAGGGTACAGGAGACATCGAAATGAGAGCCAAAGTGCATTTAGCTACAACACAAAACTGGCAGAGTGGATAGGAGAGCAATGGGGAAGGGATTAAAAACCTATTGATCTAGTGCTGCAATCATTCCTCACATAATATGAGCCCGTGTTTAATTCAGGTTTACACTGAGAAGAGATTGAGGTAAAGAGCGTGCACTTGGGAATGAGGTGTAGAAAGAGATCGAATAGAGCTGCACAGTCCTGACGAATTGCCTCCTGCATCTACCCTATCAGATCTACTATCCTACCCTAAAAATTTCCTAACACACACACACACACACGCACACACACATATTTATAAAAACCTTTCAGAGTAGACTCCAAAAGCCTTACCAACAGGCAGTACACCATTCTCGTTAAGGGACATAGACTCATTGCCAGAGAAACAGGCAGAAAATATAAAAAATGGTGGGAAAAGCCCTCTGAAATGATTATTTGTCTGTGTACTCAAAGTGAAGATCACTTTGAGCTTATTCGCTTTCAGATATGCTTTCAGCTCGAGCAGGAGCAGCCATCACTGTGAGCTGGCTGCACTGACAGAAGTGAGCTTTGTTCTTGAAGAGAGAGAAGTTTGATGCACTGTTCTGTGGTCACTGTGATTCTGTTTTGTTCTCATATCTTTCTCTAACAATACCCCCTCTTTTGTTCGCTGCTCCTTTTTTCTTCTGTGCATCGACTGATCTTAGACACACCATCCTTTTCATTACTGAAATGCTCTCAACTGACTTCAAAACAACACTCATGAGCTATCATATTGCAACATTGGTGTAATACCTGTTTACCATACTGTATGTATAATGATCAGACTTAAATGCACTCTGCTTTCCCCCCTTTATTTAAACCATCCAGTTCCAACAGTATAGAGTACATCAGAACCATAAAGTGTGTGCTGAAACTACAGTACAAATTCATTTTATTTTGTGAAATTCCGAACATCAGTATGTAAACCCTCAGTGAGAAAACCAAGAATGGCTGGACAGGAATAAAACCCCCTTCAGAAGGAGGGAATAAAGTGTCAAAAGTGACCAAGGTTCAAGGCAGGATATCTATCATCCTCTGGCTGACACTGCAGATAATATGTTCTCTCTATATTACAATAAAACCTACACAGATGGGCCATAACATTACAAAACATTACGCCCAGTATTGTGTATTGTACAGCCATCAGGGCAGTACTGGGCCCTTGACAAGACCTCTGGGGGTGTGCTGTGGTGTCTGGCACCAGGAAGTTGGCATGGGTGCTGTGTGTGTGTGTGTCCTCTGTGGATCAGTCTAGTTTGTCCTGTGCATCCCAGGAGTTTGGAGGCCTGGTAGACTCTTTGCCTGCCAGGCCCTGTGCCCAGATGGCTGTGGTGAACTTTTCTGTGGGATCAGATGGGACCTTTGGTCCCTGCTGCCATGGGTGATTCTTTGGTTTGTTTTGCTGGTAAATAGTTGACAACCCATTTTAATGTGGTAATGTTTTGTGGTGTTAATGTTGTGGCTGATTGTTATAAGTTCCGATGAGCCAACTAATATACTGTATTTATGCATACAGTAAGTCATTTATGTACAGTTACCATTAGGTGCAGAATCAAAAACCTCACAACAAATGTGATAATGCAACAACAAATGCAACAAAGTTACATTAAAACAGAAAGACTTAGTCCTTATAAAACATCACATGTCCACTGCTCATTGGCTACAGTTTTGAGAGAATGCACAAAATATAAGATTTAGGTTCAATTCAATTTTATTTTCAGAACACATTTAACAATTGACATCGTTGCACAATAGCTTTTTCAGGAATAAAAATTCTGGATGTAAATTCACAATGTTTATGCTTAACGAGCAAGCTGGAGGCAACAGAGGTGATGAAAAACTCCCTGATACAACCTGAAGAAGAAACATTGAGATGAACCAGACTCAAAAGGGTACCAGTCCTCATTTGGGATGATACCGTACCAGACAGTGCAACCATACTGTACATACAGTAAATCTTATCTCTCCGATCAAAAGTGAAATTATATAGCAGGACATGTGTTTTAGTTGATATACAGTAAAGTCCAATTCGTTGGGGTTAACAAATGTTCACTGATGGAGACTTTTGCCCAAAACTGCAGTTATGAGCTCTCATAGTGAAAGTGCTTGCATCAGTGCAATCCAATCCATCTTTGTGGTTGTTAAGTGAAACTGTCTTCAGTTATCTCATAAATCTATAAATAGACCATATGGGGGCCATCCTCAAGCAGCAGTTACTGTAGTGGTGTCCATGTGACAAACACTCCAATGGTACAATGTATACTACCTTGTATACTAATTTTGCACAGCATTTATATGAATATGAGAATGCTGGGTGCTGCCTAAATGACGCCAGGTTGTTCAGAAGAAGAAATTACGCCTTTTTATTAATATAAGGAACTTCACATTATTGTTTTTGCTAGACTAATACTGTAAATAACGCACTAAAAGAGAGGGTGTAGGGAGTAGTAACAACTACAGTGTGCTAATTGACTCCTGTAACCCGTCGTAAAAAGTGTCTCAATTTTGACAGTGTTGTACTGTATGTTTTGGCATCATCACTAACCTGGATATGATGGATCTGACATAATCAATAAGGTTGCTTCAACCTATTTCAAATTGTGCACAGATACTGGACAATTGAAAATGATATTTGTTCTCACTTATTCAGCCATCAGTTGAAAGTAGAAGTGGCAAAAAGGAATTAATAAAATATGCACTGCTGGAATATCAAGGACAGGTCCATCTGTGATATTCTCTCTACAGTATATATGAGTCTATAGTAGTATCATCAGAGTCCAGCATTTGGCCTTTGCTCAAAAGACATAACTGTGAAAATGGAGTCAGGAAAGGAGTCTCACTCACCAAGCATTAGTCAAGTCAAAGTGGTGACCCTGAAAAAGGCTGATGCAGGAGAGGTCCAGATTGAAATTCCCTCCACATCTCTTCTCTCTCTCTCTCTCTCTCTCTCTCTCTCTCTCTCTCTCTCTCTCTCTCTAGCACCTTGGCCAGCCGCCCCCTGACAGATATTGTACAGGCAAGAGAACCATAAATTGCTTCACTTTACTCTGCCTAAAACATTTATGACAGTAGAATCAGTCATTTACAGTCCAATATTGTTTTAAACTGATTTATATTTTCAGAGGCAAAATGAATTGGGGTGGTGGTGGGGTGGGGGGCGGTTGATTGGCGAGAGTTTGGGCTTTTAGTATTAAAGAGTTTAGAGCCAGAGAATAATACAGCTGATTTTTTTTCACAAACACACATACACGCATGAAAAAAAAGGAATCCAGTGACGCTCCCTTCAATCTTTAATAGTGCAAATTATTTTAGAGATATGTGCATATTATTAATCATCTTTCCATTAGAGATTGAATGACAATGTAGTGAAGCATAAGATGTAATTTGCCCGAGTTATGCTTGACTATGCCAAAACGTAGTAGGCCGATCATCAATTTCTTCTCGTCTTCCAATGAAAATCACAGAACTGTGATTTCATCAGCAAATTTGAAAGCAGGATATGAAACGCACAGGAGAGAAACATATTATTTAAGAGATCCTAGCATTAACTTGGAAGCAATCAAATTAGTGCAGTGTACAGTATTATGGTACAAGGATTATGAAGTAAAACGCATGGACAGGACCTGAATTAGCATCTACGACCACAATGCAAGAGATATTATAGGACACCAAATTAAGTAGTTTACACTTGAAAAATATTCTATGAAAATGATACCATAGTGAGGTATATCTGGAACGAGTAACTGAAAAAAAAACAAAAAAAAACAACTTCTGGTTTAATATGGCTCAACGTGAATAAAGGCAATAGGGTAATGAAATGTCCTGTTAACTGCAAATTAATTACAGTTATTTTTTAACTTTCAGTAAGACTGAGTCATGTTTTTATTTAGGGCAATGCACTCAGGCAACACATTTTATGCAAATTTTAAATTTAATGTCTTTAATCATTCCTGTTTATCAGTTGAATAAACACTTTCTCAACCTTATGTGACTGATGTGGTCGACGTTCCCTCTGGGTTTACTGTTTTATTTTATAAAAGGAGTAAATAGATGGTAGACGCAGCCAGCGCCAGTTCTGTCTAAAATATTATTTCAACTTATTTTAGTACTCTGAAGGGACCCAGTGCTCCAATTTTCATACAGCTGTTCAACAATTAGTTCCAGAGCAACAAAACATATAATTTACCAAATATGACTAACTATAAAAAAAAAAAAAGAAGTTAGTGAAATGGTGCTTACAAGACTACAAATAATGAGAATTTTATTCCTACTGTACCTATTTCTGTGAAAGACTACAGTTTCACTTTGTTCCCAAGAAAACTTAAAGGTGCAACAAACAGAATGGCACTCGAAGCTGTCGACACCACTCTTGTTTTTTTTACCTCCACTTCTTGGAATTTACTGTGTTTGTCATGATGACTTGCTTAGTGTGTGAGAAAGAGAGCTCATTTGTAGTTAGTCTCAGCTCTCCATCTCTTAGGTCTGAGTTGATGGAGTGATTCTTACCTGTGATGTGCTTGAGAAAGCTATTGTGCCGTGCTGATGGATGGAGTTTCTCGGTGCAATGGGGTCTAGCCATTTGGAGGCCTTAAATCAATCTGCTCATTTGTGTCTCTGTCAGGTTGATCATCGAAAAGTGCAGTTGAGAGTTGAGAGGCTGGAGAATGACGCTCCTCCATGCTGAGTAGTACATTTTCATTAAAATGCTCACTGTATCTTCGTTGAAGAACTAAGACCTCTGTTGCTTCTCGCGTCTGCCGAAGTGATCAAAGCTCTTTGTGCTTTTTCGACTTGGTGTCCTAAATCAATTTACTTTTACCACAGCTACAAATTGACTCGAAAGATAGCCGTGAAAAATGTTTAAAAATCACGGTACAAAGGGAGATGACTAAATATCATTGCCAGTGATTTGTTTTGTTTAATGATCCAAGCTAACTGGTGAACAGATTTGTTTTTATTTTTATGGTAGCGCTTATTAAGAAGAGTGTCCTAATGTACTCTTTAATGTAGTCAGACATCTGGCAAAATATTTTATTGAGATTAGAATGAGAAATAAAACCCTTTACAATCATTCTAAGATGTTTTTGCCACCCACAAGTCTAAGAAGCAAACTGACAAATCTGTTTAGTATTGATGATGTCATGGCTATGATGTCATAAACTACAAACGCCCTTCATGTTCAATATGTAAATATGGGCTTTTAGGTTAACTGGGGGTCTCTTTACCAAATGATTAAATGTTACAACCTTATGTGGACAAATTTTATCTATTAATATAATATAGTGCCTGAGAGAAAATCAGAAAGTCAATCAGGTAAAACTTAATTTGATTTCCACCATTGTCTGAAAAGCCTGGCTTCAAGGAATGCTGCTGCTAATTAGCATATGATTAGCTTATTGCTCATTGCTTAATCATACCTGTTTAGACCCTGAACAGACCCAAAGTTAATGTTTACATAATAAATAGCAAATTGATTTAGTGCTGATCAGCAGTGTTTCTAATATCACAGCATTAATGGCATTTATATAGATCTGACTAAGTACTACAGTTCACTAATTCTTGTCATGAATCTTGATATTAACAAACATTACATAAAAGAAAAAATATATATTTTTTGCATGAGTGCATCTTTGTGCATGTCTGATGCAGTTTTAAGCTACATAATTAGTTAAACTACATACAATATGTGAATATAGAGTAGGTTATTTGCAAGAAAATGAGTTGTTATTTTACTGGTTGCATGGTTTCAGTTTGTCTTTTATGAGCAGAGCTGCTGCATTAGTTTCATGTGCAGCAGATGGTGTCTGTCAAAATTGAACTGCTATATTTTGCATTACCGTTTGCCGGGATTTGAACTCATGATTTCCTGACAACAGAACAGAATATGATTAAAGACGATTTAAAGGACAATGTACAAAGGATTAAAATGCATTCTACTAAAATGCATTTTAATGTTACAGTTTACACCATTGCTAATATGCAGAGAATAAAGAACAATGCATATATATTTTGCAGACACCCTTATCCAGAGCGACTTACATTTTTATCTCATTATATATCTGAGCAGTTGAGGTTTAAGAGCCTTGCTCAAGGGCCCAACAGGTGTAACGTTGTGGTCGGGGTTTGAACCTAGGACCTTCCGAACCAAAGTCCAATGTCTTCATACAGTATATCCCATTAGTCTTTCGGCTGCTCTTGTCAAAGGGTTGCCACAGCGGACCATTCGATCCATACAACAACTTGGCACACACATATGGGACACATATATGGCTTTTTAGAGTGGCCTTGGGCTCTTTGCCTACTGAGCCACATGTACAGTGGGCTGTGGTGCCTTAGGTGTTCTGGTGCCTTTCTATCATAAACAGCATTGACTTTTTTTCACTGATTTGTGTTGTCTTTTCTCTATGATTGGACCAGACATGCTGGCCTGGTCAGTGGTCTGCTGGTGTATAATTGATAATCAGTGTTAATGTTTTATGTGTTATATATAAATAGATACATATCTTATTTACTAAAATGATAAAAGCCAGGAAAAGCAAAAGAACAGAGTTAAATAAATAGTAAATCATAAAAGGTGTAAGGTGTAATAGAAAAGATATGAGGTATAAAATATTGTTTGTGTGATTGTTACAGTCTGTGTGCAATGGAATATGAAAAAAAAAAAACATCAGGTTTTAGCAGTCTGTTAAGTCTTACTCTTTAAGTATTGTAATTCAAACTAGATATTTATAGTCTCCATAAATATGATATTTGTGGACACTGGTTTATCCAAATTGATTGGGTTTTTTTTGGTACATATTACATATCTTTTCAAGTGTATCTAGAAATAAACATAGAAAACATTGAATAAAGAGGAAACAAAAGAATACTTGAACTATATTATACTTCTCATCAAGTTCAAGTTTACTTAGATGAACTTAGTATTTGCTGTAATCCTGGAAGAAAAGAATAAATTCAGAGGCACCATGATGTTAAGGATCAAAGCATAATAGACTGTGAGCGAGCTCATACAGTAGCATAGCACACATAGCAAACTGCACTTCTTAAAAGCACGAGAGATTGCTCTTTCCCTAACATTCTGGAACTGAAAGCCCTGTCGAAGTGCACAATAAAGTGTCGATTCTTAATGCTTTCAGAGTAGTAAGGAGATGACAATAACAGTAGCAGATACAGTAATTACCACCGCTGAGGCTTGAATACATTGGGCATAGTGTGTAGAATGCAGTTTGGGACAGTCATCAGATGAAACTGTGCAGTGAAGAATGACACAATACAGCTCATATTTTGGAATTTTCTTCTTTTTCTAGCTCGAAATGCAATAAAGATACCAGGGAAGGTTTCAGATCTGCAAATCATACATACAACAACAAAAAATACCTTTATAACAAGATTTGTGCAACTTTAATATATTTTTAAAACATTAATAACATTTGTTGATATGCAGCTTCGCAATGAGAGTTCTTTCAAGTTGGCATTTATGTTGTCGTCCCTGATTGGAAACACAATTTAGCCTCCTTATAGACTAATGATATCAATCAGTGTGGTAATTAAACATTTATGTGTGTTTTCCTGTCTGACCTGTCTATCTGTTTATTTTCAAAATCAATAAAGAATAGAACTAAACCACAGTTTGCAGTCAGAGTCTAAACTACTGTTTCACCCTAAAGGGAAGTGAGACAGTCCAAGTGATTCACAATGCTACAAGTGCTGTTAAATGTCGCTATAATTTGTCAGCATTCCATTTTGTCTCTCGGACATTCTGTTCTAAGTTAAGTGATGGCTTCTAATGCTGTTACTCCATCTTCCTCTGTAATAGGGTGCAGTGAGTTTGTGGATGCGTGGGTGTTGCATCCTTGAGTGTCTAAGGAGGACTTTTGGCATGCACATATGGATTATGTAATCTGCATACCTGTAAGTACATATTTCATATAACAGAACTCAAGTCTGAAATGTATACTGAGGAATTGTACGTTAAGAAGGAAGAAAACGAAACAAGGATGTTATAGGGGGAAAATCAATGATGGGAAGGGTATTATTTCCTGCAAGTTAATCATTTTTCTATAATATCACTTTTCCAAAGTACCAAACTGCTTTAGTCATATTATACCACAACAATTTCCTAGTGCTAGCAATTTTGTACATCGTACCAATTTCCCAGCCTATTCCAGGGGACTTTCAGTAGGGCACGAGGCAGGGTACACCCTGGACAAGGTGCCAATCCATCAAATGGGCACACACACATACACTCACTAACACTCTCATTCACACACTACGGGCAATTTGGGAACACCAATTAGCGTAATCTGCAGGTCTTTGGACTGTGGGAGGAAACCGAAGTACCCCGAGGAAAACCCACCAAGCACGGGGAGAACATGCAAACTCCATGCACACAGAGATGGGAATCGAGCCTGGCCGGGAATCGAACCCAGACTATGTGTGAAATGCTTATGTTAACCAAAATTCAAAAGGTATGGTGGAGCTAACAACCAAATGAGTAACATATCACTAATAGGCTGCTAAAGTTCACACTTGCAAAAAACATCCTTTTTAATCAATTCACTTTCGAATTCATAGAGGCAAGTAGTTCTTTTTCATTTATCACTTACATGTAAGCATTGAACTGTATTTAACTTGGAGTGTTTTAACACTTAGCCTACACCCACTAACACCCACAAGTGTTTTTGTCACAAACACTCCAACACCCCAGGAGACGCAGCTTCCAGAATCCTCTAGGTTCGCCCACGCCCCCATTCTCTTTCAGTCACCAGCACTAAAGTTTGGTCGCTTTCTAATTGCACCTGTTGCCAAAACTCTCATTTAACTCTGTTGGTACCCTTTGGTTTATTTTCCCTTGTCTAATATTTTCCCTTGCTTTTCCTGGTTTATTCTTGTTTTTTTTTTCCTCTTTTTGTCTCAAAGATGTCATTCTCTGTTGACAGTTTTGACTTTTTGCTGTTCTGAATACCCTTTTGCCATCCATGTTGAACTGGTGACCTTTGTTTGAATCAAACATCTTTGGTTTTTATCATCTGGTCCTCTTTAGTACGCGGGACACGTCTGACAGTTTTACTCATATGTGAGCTCCATCTTGATGTGCCGCGATAAATTCTGTAGGAAGGACCCGTGAAGAGGAGGAATCATGGGTGTTAGAGTGATATATCTCATTTTTCACCACTGGGTGACTATTAAAATGTGACGTCTTAAAAAGGTGGGTTTGCTTTTCCTGTTACTGGAGGCTTGACCACACAAGCATAATTATAGTTTGGAAAGGGTGAAAGCAGCAACTCACTGTCTGATTCACACTAGATTTATTTTTGGACCAGCTTTAACCTATCCTACGTTGACCTCTGTTCATATAAATTCATCCTGGGATATATGATTTATTCTGACAGGAAAAAAACATATTACAAGCAGTCATGGGTCCAGCCTATGGCTTGTGCCAAATGAACTTTACAAATGAAGTAATTTCCATAGGGGAGTTAGAGTGTTACTGTATACAGTGACAATTATCTTAAGAAATCAGTACCAACAATCTTGTTTATGCAAACCCGGATTAAATTTTCACTTTGAATTCTAATAGGTACACTAATTCTAACCATGAATCGTATTTGATGTAAATGGTCTAAATGCTTTATTTCAAGATCCTCTACTACAAACTGCAAAATAATTTTAGGGCCTTGAAGATGACATTTATTCCTCATAACGACAAAGTCTCCATCATCTGTTATGCGGTGCTTTCTCATTTGTGTCATATGGGTCATATCTTCTGTGCTGAAGGCTAGAGAAATGAGCAGCTTTGTGAGCCAGTGAGTAGAGCCTCTGGTAATCTGTCAGTCTTCCTGTACAATAAACTGACAGTTACGTCAAGAAATGAAGAATGTAGCTCAACATTTAATGGCAAACCATGTTAAAGATATAGTAACGATAGTAACTGCAATTAATTTTACTAAAATAGAGCTACATTGGTACTTTTCATATGGGTTGGACCAGATGAATTATTTGGCCATGTGCTGTTACTTTTTGTTTCCACTTTGACATTTAAATTTATAGTCAGTATATCCATTTCGCTGTATAAAATAGTATGTGTAAAAAAAAAAAAAAAAAAGGGATTATTTTGGAAGGCAGGAATAAATCACACAAAATGTACCCTTCTGCACACATGCACACACCCCTATTCAGTGCCTTTATGAAAGTTGATGCCCTCAACACTAGATGCCACACTTCAGGGGTGAGTTATTAAGATGTATCCAGTTGTGGCTGCTCCACAGGATAAGGCCTTTTCCACAGAGCACACTCCACAACATGAATAATTAGGATAGGTATCTAGAGCTGCGGAGACAGCAGCATGAGGCATTCTGGAAGAACATTAGCAGGGTGTTCCGACATAAACAAATGACCCCTTTCCCTGCAGCAGTCAGTGAGAGGGGTTTTTATTATTCTGGCTGAGAGCAAGGGATGTTCTATAAAGGACTGTGTGACATTACTCTGTGAATGTGCAGTATGGTATTCATATGCAGGCATGTACCCAGTGTGTGCATAATAGAAATGTATTATGCTAGAGGGTGTTTTTTGTCTTTTTCCTTTCTTTCTTTCTTTTGTTTGTTTGTTTGTTTAAATTAATTACTGTATAATTGCAACGAATTAAACATAATGTTCTCAAATGCAATATTTGATCACATACTTTAAATGGGGACACATTTTAAACACAATTTCAGTCTTACCCATAACAAATCATTTAATCAGCATTTTGTAAATGTAAAAACATACTGTCTTGAAGACTGGCACCTTTTAAAAGACAAAGATTACAAGTTTTCAACATTTAAAATTGCCTATTTGGAATATTACATACCATTAAACTATCATTTCAGTTGATGGCAGTTTCTACTAGATTTACTCACCCATTTACCCCCGTATTTCCAGAAGCACATCTTGGGTCTACACTTTTCTGGCAATATAAGAAGTCATTTTAGACATTCTGCTTTGACTGCCTACATTTACAAATGTCAGTATAATAAATGCTTTAGCAAGGGTCATGCACAGAAACTTTATTATTGTGTACCTCACCGAAGCACCCAATAGATAAACCTAAAATAATATCAATAAGTTATTTTCACATTTAGGCATACATTTGTTACAAATACTTCCCCTAAAATTGAAAACAATTTGAAAACATAACCTTTCTACGTCAAAAAATAAGTAGTAGCAAGCAATGAGTAGTTAATGGTCCTTTTCATGGTCCTTGCATTGGCAGGTTGGCATGTCCGATCTTAGTTTAGCATTTTTTAACCAATGAGCTGCTAATACTATCCTGATCCAGTATTATATCCAGGGTCAGTGATGGCTAAAATGCTTAAGGCTTTGGATTACTGATCAGAAGGTTGGAGGTTTAAGCCCCAGCAACACCAAGCTCCACTGTTGAGCCCTTGAGCAAGGAAGGCCCTTAACCCTATCTGTTCCAGGGGTGTAGTATCCTGGGTGACCCAGCACTGACCCCTGGGATATGTGAAAAAAAAATCATTTTGCTGTGCTGTATGGAATATGGCAAAGTAATTGAATCTTACCATTATGTGGGATTTTATACCTAAGTGAAAAAAAAAAACAAAAAAAAAAACGTTTGCTTATGTTTCTCTACAAATCTACAGCCCTTATACTTGTTATATTGTAACAGGTTTTCTTTTTTCATATATTAAAAAAACAACCATTTTCATCCATCAAAATTGTATACTGTAGATGTTACAGACATCATTTTTACACAAGGCCTGCCTATTAGTCTTCCTTGCTCTTCATTCAGTAAAGCTACTTGCACCTCTTGAGACATGAACAAGGACATGATTGTTTTTCCCATCTACTTTGGCTATATATCCTCATATGAATACTGGTATTGTTCTTTTGCCAAACCTTAGCTAAGCTCATCCATTTTAAAACAAATGAAGAATAAATAAAATGTACATGGCACATTTACATGTCATGTCCATCAAACCCCTAACACCCCACACACCCCTAGCCCCTTTTACTGAACCCCATATGATACAGTCAAATAGGAAAGCAGAAAAAGAATTAGAGCTCTACCTTACAATTTTACAAATAAATTCCGCAATCCAGTACATCCTTTCTTTTAGGTGTCATGCACCTCCACCTGTAATTTCAGTGTTATTAGAATGATAAAGGAAATGAAGATATTGATCACAGTGCTGCATTTACAAAATGAGACATATACAATGTCTCATTTCGTAAATGCCTTTACAAAAGGTCTGAATAAAGAGATAGAAGAGGACGAGCAGGGAGTAATTCAGGGCTGGCTTGATGGCAACCGTGTCAGCAGTTTTCAAAAGGGCCGACGCTATTATCTATGTTCTCAGCTTAGGGGATGCAGAGACCAAAATTGTCATAGTGTAACTACAGTAAGTATACATCTACTGTATGGTACGTGGATAAAATGTAGGTAATCGGTTGATATGGACCGGAGTAGATTTTGAGCAGGTTATACTACTGGAGGTTGTTTTGTGACTTATGGCCAGTTTGGTAAAAGAGGCTGCTGTCTAAAGCCGAAGAGGGAATTCGCACTGTCTAGCAAAGGGAAGACGACACCAGGCAACATTTCTCCTGATAGGCAGGAAGTTTGTTGTGTTTTTCTTGCAAGTGTCTAGTGTTTTACCGAGGTAATGACCATCTCCCTCGTGAGAGAGGTCTGGCTCTACCGCGGGCTCTCTGAGACTTATTTTGGCTAACAATATGTCTGCTGCTTCTTTCACTCCCATGCTCCTAGTGTGTGCATGGGGGAATTGTGTGCAGCATGAAGGCTACACACTCTGCGTGCATTATCATCTGAAAATATGCAGCATTGTCTCAAGTTATTATAGAAAATATCATTAGAGACTGATTAATTGTCAGACATTGTCAGTACTCATTATCTGGTAGCATAATGTAGCACATCATTTATTCATTTATTGTGGCCATAATTTATTCAGCTACCATACAGATGTACTTCATAGATATACAATAAGTCACTGTAGCTCATTTCTTGCTTTGCACAAATTGTCGGTGGAAACAGACTGCCAGAGTATCAGTGCTGAGCAAATGTCTACTGTACATGAAAGTGTAACTTGTCCTCTAACCTTAATTTCCAGTCAGTAATTACTGAATAGTTTTTGTTTAATCTATATTTCTCAACCCACTGACACTGACTTGTACTGTATGCATGGATATTATTATTATTATTATTATTATTATTATTATTTCATCCTCCCTCACAGAGGCTGGCATCTGTTTATTTTGCTGCTATTATGAGACTCTTTCAGCTTTAGGGTCAGATATACTGTATGAAAGTGCATATACCATCAAAACGCATATTTTATATCCGTTCTTAAAGTGTTTAGACACAATGTGTTAATCTGTTTTAAAGAACAATTGCTATGTTGCATTTGCTATTCTAAACTTTTAAAGGTTTTGCTCTTGATGAACTTTTGCCTACATACTATTATTACTTGTCTACAATTTTTTTTTCTCAAACTTATACAGGGAACTAATCTAATCTATTGCAGAGAAGTTCAACATCATCATGAACGTGTTGGAGTGTATGTACAATATATTAGAGACTTTTTTGAAAAATATTGTACTGTTGTTTATGTACTGATCTATAAAATTGACTGTGGGTGTCTAAACCTTTTTGTATAAACTTTATTCATTGATTTTGTGTTCTATTTTAAATAGAAATATTGTATTAGGAACAGATATATAAATACTTGTTTGGGTGGCTTTGCTAAAATTGGGTAGGTGACATTTGATAAATTACATGTGTAAAAGGCTGAATAAGGTCCAAATCATAACTGAATTACTTGAAATATAACATTAAAGAAATTATGTGATTTGAACAATTAATTGTATTTGGAGCTTAATTAATACCTTCTCTGTACTGCTTATCCTGTACAGGATCATGGAAAGCCTGGAGCCTATGAGGTGGGGTACACCGTGGACAGGGTGCCAATCCATCACATGGGTAAACACACACACACACACACACACACACACACACACACACACACAGGAAATACCAATTAGTCTATTCTGCCTGTCTTTGGACATGTGGAAGTGCACAGAGGAAACCCACCAAGCATGGAGATTCTTTGTTTAATGGAGATTGGTTGTTTATCTTATTTGTGATGTGTTCAATAATAGTATCCTCTCAGTGGAGAGAATGGACAGTCTATTCAGATTTTCCTGGCCCACTGTAGAGTGCATAGTTTGTTGTTTTTTAATGTTTTATTTTGCTTAAGTCACCACCATCAAT
>JAOVVB010000046.1:19512510-19527502 GCA_028570985.1 Heterobranchus longifilis
AAATCACATTGTATGATTTTTTTAACAATTTATTTGTGAATTACTGTGTCAAATAAGTATTTGATCACCCACACATATCTATATCTATCTATCTATCTATCTATCTATCTATCTATCTATCTATATATATATATATATATATATTATAATTTTTTTTTTAGCTAAATCTTTGTTTAAAACACTTTGCACGACAGAAAAGCAAATCACCTCCCCTAATTCCATCAACTCCCCTGAATCCTCTTCTTCTTCCTGCAACATACGGCTTCTGGACACTTCTGTCTGTAAAGTAATGTTGATGGATGATGTCTGATAGATGACGTCTGTAGTGATGTGTGATATGGGCCCCATAATAAGATTTGCTTCTCTGACAAGTCATCTATATTTTATGGTGTTCTAGTTTTCTACTACTTTTCTCAGAAGATATAACAGAATATTAACCAACCCAATATATTACCCAGGTTATTTCCACTGGTACATTTACAAGACTAATAATATATTATTAAGGAGGATCTTTTCATAAACTTTCTCACAATTATGGTTTGCTGTTTGATATTGTCATTATACGCTGCAGAAAAAAAGTGACACTGGCACAAAGAACACTCTGACCAACTGTGACCCTCACTCAGGCCATGTTGTGTAGTAACAATAACTTTTTTTTATTTTTTGGAGTTGGTGAAATTAAATTTAAGTCATCAGTCAAAAAGTCTTATCAAACACACCTTCTAATTCAATGGTGTTTCTTCCTTTTTTCTCTTCTACATTGCGGCACAATATTAAAATAACACATATGGCTTTATGTAATTCAGTGCATAAATAAATTATGCACTCCATTATTTTAAGAGATAAAGGTCAGTCCATCCATAAAACTGCAAGAACTCGCAAGATCTTCGAATGCACGTGCAAATGCAAAAAATGAAACTGACTCTCAAGGGTAAGATCCAAGAAAAGCAAGAGCAAGACGTACCTCTGCTGCATAGGAGAAGTTGTAAAAATTCCTAGCCTCAGAAATCAGCAGTTAATAAAGCCTTAGATTAGAGCCTACATGAAAGCTTCACAGATTTCAAATAGCAAACACATCTCAACATCAGCTGTTCAGAGAAGATTATTTCACATTTCTTTAATATAGAAAATAATCAATATGAAGACAGACCACTGAATTAGAAGGTATATCCAAACTGTCGACTTGCATTGTACGTTATGATCGTCAGATCTAAGCCCACTTGATTTTGTATCTGTGGGGTTATGTAAAACCCAGGGTGTACCGGGGGAAAAAAATCATTTCATTGAAGTGCAGTTACAGTACAGGCATAACAGCCGAAGTGTTCATCATGAGTTGTATGGAGACTTTTGGGACACACTGGTAATGGTGTCTCGGACACATTGTTTAGGATGCTGGCTTACTGATTACTGAAGGTCAGGGGTTCAAGTCCCAGCACAGCAAAGCTGCCACTGTTTGTCCCATCTGCTCCATCTGACCCTACACTCTGACCCCAACTTTGCAACTGGGATATGCAGAGAAAAGAAATCACTGTGCTGTAAAGTACAAGTGACAAATAATCGTATCACTAATTCGAACAGATGTGATACCTATGCTTCCTTGACCTCACTGTGAAAAATAATGCTCAAGGGAAATTCTGATTGTCCGAAGAAAAAAATAAATCTTGTTTTGGAGGATGACGGCACACTATAGTGTGTTACTGAACTTCCTGTGAAGTTCCACTGACATTTAGTGTCATGTCTGGTGTCTGGACAGCTACCTGAGGCTTACAATATTTGTTCAGCCTTGTGTTTGTAGAAAGGAGACTATGGGTGGGAATCATCAGGGGTTCAGGCGATACAATATTATTACAATACCCAGGTGCCAATTTGATTTGTATTGCGATTTTGTAAGTGTCACGATTTAATTGCACCTACCACACAGGGTGCTGTTCTGCCTGCCAATGTGTGAATAGTTTAGAGCTTGCTACCTCTAGAATTATAGCTGAAGGATGATTTTTTTTTTTTTGCCATTTACATACATAATACATTCGTACATAATCAAACATTTTACTTAAAAAAAAAAATTTATTCTGAAGTATGTGACTGCATTGCTTTTTTCCCCTCCCTCTCTGTTGCATACTGTACACTGCTGATAACATTGTTTTAAACGAGGTAGCTTTAAATATATTAGTTTGAAGTCAGGATTATATGTAAACTAGATTGTCCTGGTTTTGTACATACTGTATAAGTGATTTCCAAACACTAACTAGATAACAAGTATCAGTTTCCTGGAAAATAAATTTGGCTCAGTTTGGATGTTTTATGCATCTTGAGCATCTTGATAAAGATTTTCCACTTAAAGGTAAAAGTATACATGCATCCATAAAAGCGTTAAATTTGATTTGATTTGAACTCTGGAGCATTTTAGCAATGTTTTAAAAATACAAATTTATAGAGATTGGGGAAAGATTTATTCAGGTAGGTGTTTTTTGTTTGTGTGTGGCACTTTAAATTCACGCATGTTTGCATTCAAAGTGTTAAAAAGTTATCGTTCCACAATAATCCATCAGGTGGTGCGCTCTAAACTATTCACACAGCATGGCATTCCGTGCGGTAGTAGCAGATTTGTTTAAAATTCCAACAAAGGTTGAAAAAAAAAACCACCTTGTGAACCCTGGTAAGCTGTTCTTCCAATCCAACAAACAAGTCTTTTCTTGTTGTAACATACAGTACATGCTTTATGACTGCAGAAGATCACTGAGAAACAGGGCTTCATAAAACCACTGAAAACGAGAGGTGTTACAGGAAGCTGGTGGTCAAACGTTTCAGGATGATTTGCGTATTAATGCATGCCGCAGTCGCTAACAAGCAGTCATTTGTTAATCTGCTGAGCTGTAGTGTGCCAAGTTACGATCTTATATGATCACTTTTCAGATAAACTGGTTCAATGAAGTTGTGTTTAAACCTGACAGATATTTGTGTTTAGCTACAAGTATCAGTACAGTGTTGACTTGAGACCCTGTTCCTCTCTGCTGTTGCGTGGTGTGCGTGTGTTTCTCCATAATTCCCCATGCTTGTTTTGCTGTCGGGTGACTGTGCAATTTGGATATGATTGCTTTCGTCTTAATTATTTCATCTCGCTTAAAAAAAAAAAAAAAGCTGTTGCCAGGTTTTTTTTATTTTTTTTTAAGCTGATGCTGCTAATCAACTTCATGTATCTCAACTGTGTCTCGAAGCATAACTTTTCTATATAACGTCTGCTTCGTTTCATCCCCCAGAGTTTTAGGTTAAATTAGTGAAAGTGTGTTAGGCCAAACCCTGTACTAAATTCCAGCCTACTTTCTTTTTCTGTAAGACGAATCATTCGGCATGTTGGAGCTCCTCAGGCAAAGCCAATTAGTCAAATCTGTTCCTTCCCAAACACATTCACTCAGAGTAAGTACATTCTTTACTCATCCAGTTTGCTCATCCAGGCAGACTCTATCCTGACTGATTAAAAAGGCGTTTCTGAAGTGCAGCTTTCTAATAGCTTTTTTGTGGACTCTTTCAAAGTTATTACTCAGAATGGGTTTCCCTTTATGTCTCGTTCCCTCTGACACACACCGAGATGTGTTAATCTGCTAAAATTCCTAAACGCAGCGGTAAAATCTCAAACCAGTCATCTAATGAACTATTAAATGATTTCTGTGATTAAAGAGCAGACTGAAGTCATGGTATTTGTTGGAGTGCAGTGCAGACGGTTTTTGTATTTGAAGATTATTTTTTGTGAATTTCTAGTAATTATACAAATTAGTTGTTTGGAAGATATGATACTTTAACATCTTAATTTGATTTTGTTACTCATATTGTAACTCAAGTCTATTTTGTTACTAATCGTTTTTTTCCTTTCCATTAAGTTACTTTTTACACATTAAATTACAACATTGTTTCTCAGAATGTGGTGCTGTAGGAAGAGAAAATGGTCTGTAGGATAATACAGATAAATACAGATGGGGAAAATTGATTGTTATGAATCACGATTCTTTTATGTGGTGATTCTTGTATCCAAAATCAATAAAAAGTTATTATAATTTTTTTTTTTTACATTTATAGGAGATATGCATGGGTCGATCAACCAGTGACCCAGATTGGTTGGTTTACAGCTTGCACAGTCATGACTGATCAGCCTTGAGTATAACCGGGTTTGTGCCGGATGCCAGACCTTCTGAGTGGTGCAACAGAAAGGCATTTTTATGCCGTTACAGCATCAAGGTGCACGTGGTGAAAAGTCACCAATCAGTCTTTTTCTCTAATTAGCCCTCACTAATTCACTCATTTCCTACGATTACACCAGTCTAAAAAAACAGGCACATAAATTAGTCTTGAAAATCGCATACGTTAGAAGCCGTTTGTGCCCGCTCACGTGCTCGCAGCTGCTGAACACGCGCTTATTGTCAAGTTGTATCTTTCTATACAAGTTTGCCTCATGTGAGGCCAAATTTTGCTTCCATTCCTAATTGGTAAACTCTGTATTTACTCATAACGCAGAAGGTGGGATTATCACCTAAAGGGAAACCTAAATTAACATTAAAGTTAAAGAAAAAAAATATATACTTGTTTTATATTTTCAGTAAACACTTCACAGCAGGCAGACCAACTTTGCTCATGTCGAAAAAGTTCTATTCTGATGAAATGCTGTGTGCATTTCACACATATCAAATCAGCCTTCTCCATGTAAATAGCAGAGTTGGAATCTCTAATCAGAATGATTTCAATCAGATTGACGGAATATTGTCCATTTAAACGTAGCCTGTGATAAAGCCCAATGGGTTTAGGTGAGGTTAAATTTTAGCTCTTTTCTTGCTAAATTGTTGTGGCATTTATTTGTTCTCTAACTTGGAGGGAAGCTCATAACAACAGTCAGTTGATTTGTCCTTAAGGTGTGATGTGTATCGTTGCCCAGCTGGGAAGCTGTTTTAACTAAGGAGATAACAATATCAAGTGGTGAGTGGGTAGCTACTTTGATTTGGTGTGTTTTTTTGGTTTTGTTTTCCCATTATAGTTGTTATATTGCCATCAGTGCAGTATGTGCATTGTATTTAGTATTTTAGTGATCAGCCTCTATTTACCCTGAACCAGGGGCTATGAGATTACAGCAGAGAAACTCTCTCTCTCTGCCTCTCTGTTCACATACAGTACGTATATATGTTGGCTTACTAGCTAAGACTAGTTGCCTAGTTTTTTTCTTTATGTAGGTCACATGCTGTTTATGCAGAAAGATCACAATAATATTATGGTATCCTAAGCCCTTTTCGGATGTAGGATATGTAACATTTTGGAATTTATTAATCCATAAATCTATGTTCCTCATGATTTAATTCAGGCATACCCAAAACATCACAAGATAAAGAGTAGCGCAGATTCTGTAGTAAGTGAAGAATTAACATAATCCGGGGTTGCCAGATTGACAAAATTTCTATTAAGATGTGCCAAAAATTAGCTTAATCTGATATCAGTCCTTTGCAGGATCTTGAATGTGTTTCTTTCACTTCACCCTCATTTTTTCCTCTAATTGGTAAAAGAGATACAGAGAGAGATTATGTTTGTGTGTGTCGGTAAGTATAGTACGTGCACGATGCAGTAAGTTTGGTGTTTAACTTGGCTCAAAACTCAGCAGAGGAAGTTTTAATGTACTCAGTAGAGTAAGTCGTTTAAAAGTAAATGACGTCAGCATGGCTAGCTTGCCAGCATGAGCACACACATACATAGTCTTTCTTTCCAAGTTGAGATTATTTAGTTTTGTTTATTTTGAAAGCGTGAATGAAGAGCTGCCAGCCCTGTGAGCATTTTTCTGTATATTTGCAAAACGTCTAATCTAACTGTTCAACAGCATTAATAATGTGTGGCATTGTTCCATATGCAGTTGTCCTTATTTTTCGTCATGGATGGATTTCTTTCAACTTTGTCATTTTTTGTACACAGCTTTGTCATCAAGAGAAGCACTTTAAGCCCATTTACAGTAGATAAGCCTTAATTTTAACATTACAAAGCTTAAAAGCAACCCATTTATCTTTATTAACCTGTACCAGACACATTTTCATTCCTCAGTACTATAATAGCCCAATGGGTAAAGTTGCCCAAATCTGGCATCAGCACTCTTTACAAGTTCATTCACGGCTTTACAATGTAATTGCGTTCGTGCCCATCCATAAATGTTCCATGCAGTTCAGACTTGTTCTGGTTTGAGAGTGATCCATAAAAGTTACTAGGGTTGACCTGGTATGATTTCTGGGTAGTTTTTTATGGGTTGAGTGCATTCCGACATGAAGCCAACCCCTAAAATTTCAGTAAAATTTATGGAAAGGGGTGCACTTCTGAAAGGTGCTCTGTAGTCAGAGTAAGAGCTACAGTAAGTGGCTGACTCTAGTTTAATGATGAGCTCTTTTGAAAGACGGAAGATTTGTTCTTTTAACTGACACTCTGATATTAAATGTTAGTTACATCATTTTGCACATTTTACTGTAGCTTTGAGGATTTTCTTTTTTTAGTCTGTGAATATTCAAGATATTTCACATTTCTTCGTTGCTGCTCTACAGTAGACGCGGTCAGCTTGCAGAGCAACTCTGTTTTGTTGAGTTTCCCCACACTAATGAAAGATCTCAGTAACCTTTAAACATTTACCTACACTCCACTTTAGTTTCTATACTTGGAGTCTCCAATTATCCACTATTTCACTATGTCGTAATAGTTTGTTGGATGTGGGAGGTAAAGACAAAAAATGCTCTTGAGAATGAAATAACTAGTTTTTCCTAAATAATTTGTACATTAATAAAGGACCTTAGTTTGTGCTGTGAAATTGATGATAGTTATACATCAGGCATGTTTTTTTGACTTATAAAACAATTAATGTAAAGGCTATTAGGGGTTTTACTTGGTAATAAAGTGTGGGTAAAATCATGGGACTCCTAGTTTCTGATATTGTTATGGGTATACCCAGCTCTCTCTCTTTAATCACACGTACTACAGAATGGAACAGAATCAGACGTATCTCATGAGTGCAGATGAATACTGATCTGTAAAGCACATGTTAATTTTTGTCCTAACAGGCACTTTAACGGCATCCGCCGATGGTTGACTGAGCGACAGGACTATGGCTCCCCCTCGACTTACCGGTGCATTGCGCTCTTTCTCCACAGTTAGCAAGCAGGACGACCACTCATTTGAGACCTATGATTTAAAGGCAAGGCACAACTTGTTTTCAAATTTCCTTTTTATTTACATTTTCTGATTATGCTATCTAAGACTGCACAATTGTTTGAATTGTATTTTTCATGTTAAATTGTCTCTGTTTTAGCATGATTGTGATCATCGGTGAAATTTTTTATTTATTTATTTATTTTTCCAATTGATTTTTTCACATTTATTTTTAACCTCCCAACACAGAGCATCTCAAAGTTAAATCAAAATAATAAAAAAGTGGGACAGTATTAATAATAATAAAAAATAATCTATATAAATAAAAGAGAGGTTACTTCTGTACATTGGTCAGAACTCGCTCTTTCAATTATATCTTTACATTTAATACATCGGAGGACCCGATACCAGTCTCAAAAAAATGTTTCTGTCTGTAGGTCTGTCCAGCCAATTTTGTTTCAGCATCGCGCAATTTGCCTAAATTTAAATCACTGCCATAAATTAAATTAAAGTTGAGTAGAATAGACTTGTGTAGACTAGAATTATGTGCCAGATTACCTCACTACAGCAATTTTTTTTTTTGGAAGAATATAGCTCTTGTGGCCTCAAAGTGGCCGTGGCTTTATGCATCACTCAACAGAGCCAATCATCGCGATAGTTTACCCTAAATTCATAGAATATGCGGAAGACACAGAAACGATCATAATGCCCCTACAAAGCGCCCAAATCCTCACCAAATAGAAACAAATGGGCGACATGACATGGCGTACTCCAAAAAAAGATACGTAACTTTTGAAAACTGAATCTTCAAAGATGAATGGACAGATTTTATGTGTATTTTTCCTGCTAGAAGTTTAAAACCAGTTTGTCTCATATGTCCTGAAACTGTGGTGCTAATTGAAGCAGTAATGTAAAGTGGCACTATGAGATAAAACGCGGGTCGTTAGAGGAAACATCCACAGCAGTCCGAGGTGAGGGCGTGAAAAATTCTCGAATTGAGAGTGCTAGTTGCTCAAATCAAAAAGTTAAGTAAAAGTGATGTTATGAGCAGTCATGTGCCAGATGTAATAATCTACTTTAAACAGGGTGTGTATTTGTCTGACAATAAAAGTCCTTACAAAATTTTATTTCTTTGTTTTAGTAAGTTAGGCAGAGAGTTCTGCTGTACACAAAGACAGACATGTACATGAGCCTTTTAACCTGAAATATTAATATCACTGTTTACATTAAAGCTGATCAGCTTATTTTTAGCTTTAACCTTATAACTCTTTCTAAAAACTCTAGTACTAACACTAATAGTGATAAGAGATTGTAAGAGATAAGAATGGGCTCCCAAAGTCTTAAATATATTCATATTACCTTTCAAACTGTATGTTAAGTGCTGCAGTTGAGCTATGCCTTTTAACAGTTCTTTAAAAAGGTCAAATGTCTTGGCATGTTGTTTATTCCAATTCATCTAAATACACTTCTTTGCTGTGTAGGAAATTAATCCTAACCTTTAGTAGATGGTGCTTAATTTACCATTAAGTAAGTAAGTCTGTACTTAGAGGTGAAAGGTACTTTACTGGGGTCTTGTCATATGTCATCTCTAATACTTTCTCAGAGAAAATATGAACCAACTTTGAGAACCCCGTTTTAGCCCAGAGAAAAAACTTTTCTCTAACTAATATAATTTGCATGCATTTTGCGAAAGTATAAAAACATTACCTTTTGCTTTTATTACCAGTTGGTGCATTACCACCATGTACTGGACTGGAGTGTAGAAACAAACAACACAGGTTACAAGACATTTCAAAGTTATTATTTTTTTTTTTTATATTCTATTAAAAGCCACTGAATTCCCAAATCCCCTATTAAGGAGAAAAGATGGTAACGACCATGTTGAATGGTTGGATTCTTCTGTTATTGGTAATAGACAACATGTTTGTATATAGCTTAGACCTTCGACAAAGCAAAAAGCCAAGCAGCATCACTGTTCTCTCTAAGGAGAGGGGTATGGATTTGCTCCATATGTCCTAATTTGTCTAAGAAAGCACAGTACAGCAATAAATTGTGGTTCATATTTTATGATATCCTGTCAGAGCAGCTTAAAACTACAGAAGTCATCATTTAGAATTGAATGTCACATTATTTTAAGATGGTGTGTCTAAGATGTCCAATCAGGTAATTACAAAATACTAGTACAGTATGTAATACAAAGTACAAAGTTAATTACAAATAATAGTATGAAATGGAAAATTAGATAATTGTGAAATACTAGAATGAAATTCTAAATTAAACTGGAAATGATTACAAAATGCTACAGCACTAAACATCACATTAAGAAATTAGATAATAAAATATTTGTATGTAATACGGATATACTGTAAAACTAAAATGAGAGAATTACAATTTCTAGTATGTAAAAAATAAGATTTTTACACAGTACAATTAAAAATATTAAATGGAAATTACAAAATACTCTAATGAAAGATAAAGTGAGCTAATTGCAAAATGCTAATATGTAATAAAAAATGAAGCTGGTAATTTATAAAAGACTAACATTTTATACAAAATTGTAATACAAGACTTGTGAAATACTAGTATGTAATACCAAATAAAATTTCAAAGTACTACTATGTAATATAAAATGATGCTAGTAACAATTGCTAAATAATGATGTAATACCAAATTGGATAAGTAATATTACAATGTAATACAAAATGAAATAATTGCAAAAATATAAATAAAATATTGCACTCTAATTATGAAATATTAGCATGTAATGTAGTGATGGGTAATAAAGCATGTAACATTTATAAAATACGATTAAGTAAAATATGACGGTTACGAATCATTTTAAGATTTTTTTTAATATATATATTAAAGTCTGACATGTAACACAAAATTAAGGCAGTTATAAAGACCGAATTCCAGTGTTAAATACAGATTTAAAGTGCTGTGCATACAAAGCTGTACAATTACAAGAATTGTAAGAATTCTGTAATAGAGAACGCAATAATTGTAAGATACTAGTTGGTAATAGTTACACAATTGTGAAATATTTGTTTTTAATACAAAAAGAAGCTAGTAGCAATTACTCAGTATTATAAAACTATAAGAAAGGATCATTATAAAACGCTCGTGTGAAATAAAAATGAGAATAATGCTAGTATTTAATTTCAGTAACAATTATGAAATAGACATGAAAAACAAAATGGTTTGATGGAGATGGTTTTGAAATACTAGCATGTAATCCAGAATGAGGCTGATACCTATAGTATATCAGCATATTTTTAGCTTTAACCTTTTAACTATTTCTACAAACTCAACAACAGGGAAAAGGGATACCATTGGAAATCCGAGTTCTGACCAATGTACAGACAATATCTTTCTATATAAGCAAAAAGTTTGGACACACGTTTGGTTTTATTTCTTAATATTATAGAACATTGTTGGTCTTTCGCCTGCTCCAGGCCAGGGGCCGCCACAGCGGATCATCTGGTTTGCACATACAAGCTTGGCACAGGTTTTACGCCAGATGCCCTTCCTGACGCAACCTTTCAAATTTAACCAGGCTTGGGACCGGCACTGCATCCAGTTGCCGGTCCCAGTTTGGGCACTGGCTGGGAATCGAACCCGGGCCTTCCGCATGGCAGGTGGGGAAACCTACCACTGAGCCACTAATGCCCTTTCTCAACGTTATAGAACAATACTGGAAATTTCAAAGCTATAAAATATCACGTATAGAATTGGGTCATTAAGTAATGACAGTCAGTTGATATTTTAAGACACGAAGGTCAGCTGTTCTGGAACAGTTCTCACACGTACAGTACTGTCAAGTGCATTTGCAAAACCCATCAAGCACAATGATTAAACTGTCTCTCATGAAGACCTTCCCAGGAAAGCAAGACCAAAACTTGCCTCTGCGTAGCGTTAAGAGTAAAGTTCATTTAGAGTTAGCAGCCTCAAAAATCATCAATTAACAGCACTTCAGATTAGAGCCTTTATAAGTAGCAGATGGATCTCAATATCAGTTGCTCAAATGAGATTATTCCATATGTTGGATGTATTGAGTGAAATAAAAATCTAGAAAGACCATTGAATTAGAAGGTTTGACTGGTAGTTTATGCTGTGTCCTTCATTTGTTTCTATTTTTCTGAGAAATTAATAGAAGAATAAACGTGGATGTCCTAAATTTGAAACTAACCTTTCGTCAAAATGTGTCCTCTAGTGAGTAGACTGATGGAAGACAGTTTCTCCTAATATTAATCCTTTGATCATGTCTCTCTATTGAGCTAGTCCTCTGTTTCTCCTCCATTATTTATGTGTTTGTGCTAGACACATTCTCAATCCTTCACTTCCTTCCTCGTTTTTCATTGATCTGTCCATCTCCTGATTTCTTTTGGCTCTTCAGGAGATAGTAAATTGTACTTCTAATTATCTTATACCAACAGCTTACCTTTAAATTTAAACTAGCTAACATGCTTCTTTAAGCAAAAGAGAAAGTCTGTGCTTTGAAAGTCTAAGCATACAACAGAGATATTTTAATGCTGATACAGTGGTGTTACTGTATACAGTGGCATGGTGTTAAAGGAGTTTATTATGTAAACTAATTCAAATGGAGCCTTTTCATTCCATTTCTATATGAGCCTTTTTTTTTGTTATGCGAATGATTTATAGGATTCTCTCCTGCTTTAACCAAGGACATGAAGAGAGTTTGGTGTTTCAGATCGTGTGTTTATAACGGTTTCCGTTGCAGGCCAAGCGTTTGAAGAGGCAGGAGCTGTTTGCCAGAGAAGGTCTGACCTGGGCAAAGGTTGTCCAATTTTTTACACAACACTTAGAAAAGAAGGAACAACAGAGAGAGTCTCAGGAACTGAAAAATCTTCTGCAAGCAGCCAAGCAGATCGGTATGGTATTTTAGCTGATTTCTACAAATGTCCTGCATCCTGTCATATTCCTAACTGCTATTGGGTTTGCTGTGATGAAACAAAATGTGCAGCAAGCTTATCCACAACTACTACCTTATGAGAAGAAAATGTTCCTCTTGGCATGTAGTGCTGCAATCACTTTCAAAAAAATCGTTGATCATAAATTAATCAGAATTCTTTGATCATAAATTAATACAGGAAGTCTTGGATCATGTAATATGGAAAGCTCTCTGCAGGCCAATTTGATGCCACTGTGACTCAACACGTTGATAATAAAAGTTTTATGAATTTTCAGTTGCTATGATGCATTTCACACAAAAAAAACAGTACAATGAGGATGGCATAGGATGACAAGAGAATCAGAGAAGATCTATAATAGTAAGGTAGCGGTAATACTGAGTCTTGCATGACACATGCTAATGGACCAAAAAATATCCTCGTTACCAAAAACTCACCCTTTATGACCTTTCGTTTTCTACATGAGACCAGATCAGGCTGATTATATCACTGACTGTATTCATTTTCCTTTAATTGCAGATCTTCATAGTATAATCTGACATTGAGAACATTACTTCCCAGTCCGTTACAGGATACAGTCAAGATTTTATTGGGATCATGATACTGTGTGACGAGTCGTAATCTGAGGCTGATGAAATTGCGCAGTCTAAAACTAGCTTTAGCCAAACGCACGTGTTAAACATTTTTAGAAAGCAGGATGTTAAGGTCGTTTACCTCACTTTATCATGCACTTAAAATGAACATAACCAGTCACAAGGGTGAATGTCACAACGCCGTAGTGCTCAGCTTTCCCGATGTGCCTAATAATTAGATTAGATGCAAATCCCACAGAATGTAGTCTTAGTCATACTGAGCTGCATACCGTGTCCCATCACACAGCTCATATTACTGTTCTGATCCTGTTGTCAGGGGACACGGGAGGTAGGGCGCGGGCAAAGCAGCAGGGCACGGATTGCGACGTTGCAGGGCTCTCTTTTCCGCTAATCCCACCATAGCTGCACTGAATGCAAGCAAGACTCCTCACAGCAGGCCCGGAGTATTTGTGATAGAAATCAAAGACAAAAAGGATATTTTTTGTTTTGTAACCGAATAGCTGATTAAAGTCTTCATAAACAGCTCAGTGGTGTATAGCAGGATGATGCCCAGATGATGCTGTAGCTTAATTAACAAAACAACAATTATTTTCTCATTTACATAGCTTTAAAATGTGCTTTTGGGATGTAGATAAAGATTATCTGCTTATTAGCTGAAGTGTTGCTATGTTCTGCAATGTACAGTGAGACTGTATTGGAAATAATACTGGACTGGAAGGCGTGTTATGTAAGGACATTCTAGTGCAGGATTCTTCACTTTCATTGGTTACTTTATTTTTTTAAAACAAAAACATGATTAAACAAAAACAACTTTCTCATATTCTTATTGTATATTTAAAAAAGCAACACTGAAAAAAATGCAATTAATGGAGGTAATGTAATTGATGAGTAGTTCAGGTGATTTTGCTAGAAATCTATTTTACCGCTAAACAGGGTGTAAATGTGTCTTATAGGCTTAGGTAGAAATTACACAGACAAAGGTTGGACTTAATTAATAAGGCTGTTCTAAATCAATTATTTTGCTATACCCAATAACACGCACCAGTGTAAAGCATTACATAAGGAAAACTCCTTTACTATACTTTTTTCAGTGCTGTGCTGTTTGAAAAGCAAATATTTCTTACCTGATAGATGTTTGTTACATTAAGAGTAGCAAACTGCAAGTGCATATTTAATACAGTTCACACTGTCTCCTTTGTGCAATTTGCAAACAGGCCACACAGAGACATTTCCAACTAGATTAAAGAACCATTTTCCAAGTTTACACATTTTAAAATGCACAGAAATGAGCAATTACTCATAGACAATGAGCGGTAGGTAGAAAGTGAGCTGCATTCAGAGAATTTTAATTGGCCCAAATCCTTGTCTTCCTGTCTTTTGGTCACATTTTCTCCTTTAATTGGACATTCAGCCCTTTTCTGCCCCATTATTAAAGTTTTCCGTGGCAAGCATTGGGCTGAAATATTTCTTTAACAGCAAAGGCATGGGCAGTGAAGTGAAAGTGGTTTTAATAATTCTCTCACATGGTACAGTGGAACTTTCTACCAAGTAATCACTGTGCTTTCTATGTTCTCTGTGAACTTTACAGTGGGTACAGATTTTGGGCAGGATGCCATTGAAAGCGCTGCCGTCTTCTTGTTCAAGACATTCCACAACAAAGAGCAGGTCGGCCATGAAGAGACCCGGGCCGTTAAGCAGATGTTTGGACCTTTCCCTGGCTCGGCAGCTGACACTGCCTTTGCTGCCATCAGCCAACTGGTGGCTCAGCTTGGACAGTCCCAGGTGGAGGCTTTCGTCCAGACCCAGACGTCAAACAAGCCTTCAGACCACGCAATGGCATTTGGACGGAATATTGCCTTCTCTTTTGACACTTACATCCTAGACACTCCAGATAGTCTTCCATGGGAGGAGGAAAATAATGAGGAACTGAGTCTGGACTTCAACAGCTTCCTGAACAAACATGCTGGTGGGCGTAGCACTGGCTTAGAGAGCACTGGAGCACACTCGGTGAGCCAGAGCAGCAGTGCTGATCGCTCGATCCTTAGAAGAGAGGTGGAGAAGTACCTAAGTGGAGGTAACATGGGCTCATCCAGTGTAGAGGAGCTTTGTACTTCGCTGTTTGAGATGCTGGCTTCTACCAAGAGTGATGATGAACTTCAGAATGAGGTGAGAGCCAGTGTATATGTATTGTCCTAACCCAGTGGTTCTCAAACATTTTCTGTCATTCCCCACTTAAGGCGGTGGGCGAATTTTCAAGCCCCACTTGTGAACAAAATGATAACGAAAACGGCCAAGTTTACTATTTATTGAAATATC
>JAOVVB010000046.1:19561437-19582893 GCA_028570985.1 Heterobranchus longifilis
ATGGGGTGGGATATATTAGGCAGCAAGTAAAGAGTCAGTTCTTAAAGCTGATGTGTTGGAAGCAGGAAAAATTGAGCAAGCATAAAGATCTGAGCTCTAACTTTAACAATGGCCAAATTGTGATAGCTAGACGACTGGATCAGAGCATCTCCGAAACGACAGGTCTTGTGGGGTGTTCCCGGATTCCAGTTGTTAGTACCTACCAAAGTGGTCCAAGGAAGGACAACCAGTGAATCAGTGACAGGGTCATGGGAGTGACTGATGAATGTGGGGAGTGAAGGCTGGCCCCTGTAGTCCTATCCAGCAGAAATGCTACTGTAGCTCAAACGGCCGAAAAAAGTTAACCCTGGGTCTGATAGAAAGGCGTCAGAACACACTGTGCATATCGTACTTTGTTGTGTACGGGGCTCTGTAGCTGCTGCCGGCGCTGACCCCTGACCACCACCAAAAGCGCCTACAATGGGCACATGAGCATTAGAACTGGACAGTGGGCCGAGGGAAGAAGGTGGCCTCCATTAATGAATCATGTTTTCTATTAAATCAGTTCGTGTGATCCCTTAGTCTAGGGTGGATGTTACTTTGACACCAACTACCAATGTACCCACTACCTATAAGGTCTGCCAGATACCACAGCACACCTTGAGAGGTCTACTGGAGTAAAGTTATATTTGTGTTTAGTTTAGTCATAGCTGTGTTTTTTATATATATATATATATATATATATATATATATATATAGGGTTAGGGTTAGGTTTTATATATATATATATATATATATATGTCCACTAATACACACACAATTTTCATGTCCTAATCTAGATTGCAAAATGAAAGAGAAAAAAGGTGCTAGAGTATAATGCTGTATGTGAGTCCCACTACGTTCATTTGTACCTAACTGTCTAGATGTGAATAAGTGTAACACCATATGTGACATTTGTTGGGTATAAACGATGATTTCTTTCAGCAGCGTGGACAGAGGCCGTCTGCTCCGCTCTAGGCTGTACGGCCTCTGCCTGCCCTAATGAAGTTTAATGACCTTAATGCATTTGCAGGAGCGGATATAAATGTTGTAAACGAGTGGATGTTATTTAAAACCTTGCGCATCAGGAGCATTCACTGCCTGTCCTTTGTATCAGTAACAAGACTCATTAAGTCAAACTGTGTGCTCATTTTACTGTAAAAGATGCAGACAACGAGCTCCCCAAGTCCATGCTCACTCCAAGAATATATACCTCCTTTAAGAGACATGTGGTGCTTTGAGGATCCTGAAGCAATCACAGAAGTTTAAATAAACTTAACACGAACAAGGAGTTACACCTATGGTACTGCAGCACGTGCAAAGGTTTTCCTCTTCAGAGTGTGTGGGCATGATGCACCGAAGCAAAAACACATCCATAATTAATCCTGCTTGATTGCCTTTTCTAATCTTCATTTTTTTTACTTAGTACCTGTATGTGTGTGTGTGTGACAGAGAAAGAGAGAGATTTTTCAGACATGAAGACAGGTGTATAAAAATATAAGGATAAAAATTATATTTTACTACAAAAATCTGACAGAAAAGAACACACAGATTGCATATATAAATATAGCAGTGAGTGTAATGCTTTATTTCTCACATTGCTGCTTTCTGTCTTTGACGAGTTAAATAATCATAAAAGGACACTATTTAAAGATACAACGTATCCATACATTCAGACATCTGGTAAAAACTCTTGCAGTGGATACTAAGAATCTCCATTTTAATGATCTTAAATACAAAAAAAATCTATTTGACAAGAGGATTCGTGAAAATAGAGCAATAACACTTTTCCTTTATTGAAACTTGTGTGTTTTAAGAAAACTTTAAAATGAGCTATTCTTTAATGCAGCAGTTGACTTGAGATAGCTATTTAAAACAAGACACTATTCCTGGAGAAATATTGAAGTAGGCGTTAAGGGTGTCAAAATTATTAATCAATGCAGTAATTATCCAATCAAATGCTGTAAAATTATTTTTTTTATTTAAATCCAAACGGCAGCTTTTTTCGCCCAGACACTATACCTAACATTAGTTACCTATCAACTTAATTTGTGCAAGATAAACATACCAATCCTGTCGTTTATCTTAAGAGTTAACTAGTACAGGATTCCAGACTAACATTTTACAGAACCCTCCTAAAAGCTGTTACTCATGGTATTGTTTATTTTTTTGATGATTTTGACTATTTGTGTAATATAATTTAAGGCAAAGACCACTACAGTGAGTTGAGAAAGTATTCCTACCCCTTTAGTTTCCTGCACGTTGTAGCATCTTTAGATTTGAACCTTCCTGAGTTCATCCCTGCACACTTCTCTTGCCTAGATTTGGACAGCCTCTCCCTTCTTCCTGACAGATCCTCTCAGGCTCAACCAGATTAAATGGGGCGCATCTAGGAACTGCCATCTTTAGATCGCATCACAGATGTTCTGTGGAGTTCAAACCTGGGCTTTGGCTGGGCCTCTCAAAGGTGTTCAAAGGCTTGTCACAGTGCCACGCCAGCATTGTCCTAGGTGTATGCTTTGTGTTGGTGTCATGTGGAAAGGTGAAAGATTTCCTCATTTCTGTCATGTGCACACAAGGTTTTATTAAAGAATCTCTCTATATTTGGCTCCGTTCATCCGTTCCTCAATTCTAATCAGTCTTCCTTGCATGGGCATAGCATGATGTTGGCATCACCTTGCTTCACTGTGTTAGCCAGTTGATGAGCAGTGCCAGACGTAACACTTGAAACTCTGCCCATAGAGGACTTTTTTTTTTGGTTACATCAGACCAGATAATCTTTTCCCCTCTGGCTCAGAGAGTCCTTCAAGTGGCTGACATGTGACTTTGTATTCAGGAGTGGACTTTATCATAAAGGGCTGATTAATGGAGTATTTCTGAGATAAATGTTTTTCTGGCAGGTTCTCCCATTCCTGCAGAGGATTTTTTCGAAGCTTTGTTGGAGTGTCCATTGGGTTTTTATTTACCTTCCTGGCCAAGGCCCCTTTAACTTGATTTCTGAGTTTGGCCAGATGGCTTGCTTTAGGAAGACTTCATTTCATTCCAACCTTCTTCCATTTCACGATGATGGAAGCCGGTGTGCTCCTGGAAACATTCAAGGCTTTATAAATGGCTTTATACCCCTGGCTGGATCTATGTTTCAAGACAATTTGATCACAGAGCTCCACTGAGATTCCCTTGGACTTTATGGCCTGTTTTTTTGTCTGACATGCACTGTGAATTGTGGGACTTTAGACACACAGGTGTGTGCCTTCCTAAATCATGTCCAATCACTTGAATTTGCTACAGCTGGACTCCGGGCCAACTCAAGGTAATCAAAGCAAACAGGAGGCACCTGTGCTCAATTTCGAGTGCTTTAGCCTGAATACTTTGTTTAAATGGGATGTTTTAGGTTGGAGTTTTAATACATTAGCACAAATTGTTTGTTTTTTTGCTTATCAATATGGATGATTTGTGTGTGTATTTCAAAAGTTCATTTTCAAAGCTGAAAGTTCAAAATACTCTCCAGCCTCACTGTATGTGCCAAAACAAAGTACAATATGGTACTTTTTATCTCACACTGCTTTAATATAATCACAAAGCTTGTTATTCTCAGTCACTTGTGTCTGCTCGATAGAACCCTATGTTGCTTAGAGGGATATTTTTATAGATAATACAAAAGTATTCGAGCAATGAAGGCAACACACAGCATTGTAAAATCCATAATTTCTATAAAAACGTATGATCTGGAGTTTGTCATTCCTTAATGAAATCGCTCCTACCTTAAACATTCCCATATAGATGTGTATTGAATGCTCCAACATAAACAAAGTAGACAGATCATTTCTTTCAGTTTAGAATACACTGTTACTGCTGTGTAATAGGCACATAGGTATATTTTACAAGTGATATTCATCCAGAAGTTTCCTCTTAACATTGCACTGTCATGTAAAGTGCCATGTAGTCTTATTGTCATTTTAACCATGCACTGCTGGTACAGGACATATTGAAATTAGCTAACGCTTCCCTAGCACCATGGTGCTAAATAAATCAACAGATCTACAAGAGCCTAACATAAACCCTAAACACAAGACTTGCATGTGCAAACAGTGCAAGTTAGTAGAATTATTACTCGAAAGCACAAGAACAATAAGCACAGTGATGAGCAGCGCAGAGTAAATAAAGTGCAGAGAAATAGAGACAAAGCAACGTACTAAATTTAAGACATCTTTTTCAAACCGCTTCATCACAGGGTACTGTCACAGTGTTGGCCAGCATACAGGTACACTATACAGGTAGGACCTGAGAGATTTTCTGTTGGATCACTGTATCTGGTCTTATTTTAACCAGATCAGAATTTGATCAATGTCTTAATGTAGCCTAAAACAGTCTGCTAAAACTTTAATTTAATAGTGCTGATACTGACTAATAAGCCAGCTCTACTGTTAAAAGAGAAGAGAGTAAAGATAGAGGCATGGTTCCTAATGTGGTCCTACCTCTGATGCCTTGTCATTGTGGCTCTTTTTTTTTTTTAACTAGTAACATAGTGATAGAGTTTTCTATTTCTTAACTTTTATTTACCTTATACATTTTACAGAGATTAAGTGTTATTGTTTTTGAAGTCATCCTAAAATAGATTTTGCACTATTTATATCTTCCCCAGGATGCCATTAGTCTGAAGACTTGGCTGTTATTATCCCGTGATTCACTTCATACTGCTTTATGTTACATTGCACTGCAAGAAATTTGTGATATTTCAGGTGGACTCGTTTCAGAATTAAATCGGATTCATTCATTTTTTTTATTATTATTTTTCTTTTTAAACTCTGACATCCGATCCATCATTTTCTGCTGATATCTGCTTGATACTATTACCGGATATCAGATCGGTGCCATGTCTAACTGTTTGATTCCCCCCCGCCTCTCTCGCTAATGCAGAAGCAAGGCAGAGATTAATGTTACCAAAAGCTATAGCTAGTACAGCTGCATATCTGAAAGAGAAAAAAAAACTGTGCAGATCAACATTACAGTGAGGGGAATGAATTACTCCAGCAACAGAAATAACTCGTCAAATGAGAGTTATTTTGATTTACTGTTGCTCAGCGATACCCAGCTGTGCATTGTTTGGCTGAGAGTATACTGTCGAAGAACTGTAGCATAAAGAAGTGCTTAAACTCAAACCTCATTAGACTTAAAAAAGTAGCAGGAAGCCAATTCATAATAATCGTCACTTCCCAGATTAAGCCAAGCTGAGTAACAGCATGTTTGTTGCGGTTATTTTTCAGGACGGTTTGGCAGCAGTTAGTCTGTTCGAGAAACAAAACTGTTCCATTTATACCCAAACATGAGATTTAATAAAATGTTAAATAATCCATATACTTGTTGGGGGGGTGCAGAGTTGTGTATTAGACATGTTAATTGAGATGTGCTGTGTAGCCCGGGTGTAATGTGACGGTAACAACACAAATCATCATAATACTAAAATGTTGATATGAATGATGAACACACACGGTCTTATTTCAGTTATGAATGGGCATGTCATTGATTGCTTTGATGCTTTATTGCATATGAAATGTGGAGTCGATCCGCCAGATAACCAGTGGATACAAGTAAAAACTGGTGGGGGAGAGTTGTTCTCACCGATCAGGAATGGAAGCAAATCTCCCTTACTGGAAACTCATCAGGTCACCTAATGTAATCCCCACGTGGGGCAACTATATGCAAGAAAGAATAGATTTATTCTGACGAGAGACAAACGATGGGATCAAGTGTTTACAGGGCTAATATTTACCTATTGAACAGATCTTCAAAGGTTTACCCCCCCTTCATTCCGAATGAAAATGCATTCCGATCAGGTGCGACTTTTCAGACTGAGGTGTTCACATGATGCTTGTTTCCACATTATGAGTGGTATACTAGGATCCATGTAAACACATCTAATTGACACTTTGTACATTACAGTTTTACAAAATTTCCACAGGGCAATGAGTTGAAAATGCTGTATTATGCAAAATTCTCTTTTTGATCATTTTGGACAGTTACATAGGTCTCTGTTATGTGTGTAGAGATATTAAAAGATGTTAAAACCACATCCCTTCCCTTTTTCTTTTCTTTTCTTTTTTTTTTTTTTTTTAATCTTACTTTTCATATTTCTTTCCTCAGATGTCCTCTTGTGTATCATACACAATATTACTGGGAAAAAAAAGTAGTAAGACCCTCCTCAGTCTTGGGGCTGAGCTCTATCCAGGTGTCGCATAAAAAATATTTACATCTCACCCGAAACACGTGTGTGGTGGTGGTGGTAGAGTATGTGGGTGTGCATGTGGGCATGTGTGTGTGACAGAGAGAGTGTTAAGCATTTCACTTCTCACAGCTTTCTCAATGAGGCACAATTCTGGTTTTGAGAAAATAAAGCTCAGGTGTGGATGCTAAGGTTTTTGTCTGTTAAGCTTTGTTAAGAATTTAGGCGCACTGTGAGGCTAATGCTGCTAACTGTAGCGTGTATCGGCTTTCAGTAACAATAGATGCATTGTGTGTGGATATTAGAGTGTTATTTCACCATGATGTCCCCAATTTCACATATTTATTGCTATAAATTTTAAAATTAGACTGATATGGAGCTACATTTCTGATCCTTAGCTCTTAGTTGTGTTTAACAACATATTGTTGACTATTGATGCCTTTTTCCACATTCTACAAGCCAGAGAAATAGGAGGGAAATGTCTGATAATGTCCTGAACATAAGTGGGTTAAAAGGGGATATTTTTTCCCAGCTGTTTCTGATTTCTGCATTCTGATCGTCTATGAAAATGCACGTCCATTTTGCATTCCAGGATGATCTCTTTAAAACTGCACCCCTTGAAAGGGTGTTTTTGAATGGAATGAAACATAAAGAACATTGAGCATGCCAGAATGCAGGACCTGAGCTTTATTTCAGCTGGAAAATTAACAGGAACATTTTAGGAGACCTCTAAGACTTTATAAGTCTGTTTAATTGGGGAGCTTTAATTTACAGAACATGGAACTTACTAAATTAATTATTGTTCTAAGTTATTAATGGTTACAGAGATTTGACAGCTACATGGTGGTGAATAGATGGTCAGTGGGGAAAAAATATTTTATCCAAGCTAAAGCACTATTTACTGCTGTATGAGACAGACAGAGAGGAATGTAGTATATTTTATAGTCACTGTTTAAATGTTCTTGTGCCACGACATACTATGTCCCTGCACTATGACAGCACTGCAGAGTGGTTTAGGCTTTGTCTTAAAGTGGACCTATAATTCAAAATTCATTTTTAATAATTTTTAGACATTTAGATTGTCTTCTCTGTGTCAAAAAAAAGAAGGGTTTTGTCCTTTTCCATTTTCATATTGTCTGGGGCTTAAACAAGCCAATTAAAATATTTCCCCTATAGTGACTTCATATAAGATTCCTCCCCTCAGCTTGTTGCTCAGCTTTGCTATTTTCTGGTGGGTGTAACTCAGCAGCATTTCCTGTACATAGACACTGAAACAGCACAGTTGAAGGAGGAGAGAAATAAAGGGAGCTTGAAGTTTCATCTGAGGAGTAGTTGAGCTTTTTTCTGAGACCGGTGTTCACTTTTTTTCATTAATTCATCTTCTATACCACTTATCCTGTACAAAGTGGCGGAGGCCTGGAGCTTGTCTTAGGAGACTTTGGGCACAAGGCGGGGTACACTGGGAACAGGGTACCAATCCATTGCAGGGTACATACACACACCTTACGGCCAAATTGGGAATGCTGATTAACCCAATCTGCAGGTCTGTGCACTATGGGAGGAAACCGGAGTACCCGGAGAAAACACACCAAGCACAGGGAGAACATGCTAACTCCACACACACACACACACACACACACACACACACACACACACACACACACACACACACATAGACACAAGGCGGGAATCGAACCCGGACCCTGGAGGTGCGAGGCCACAGTGCTGCCTGTCTATGTTAACTTGTTAAAGAAAAAGTAAAATATGAAACCTTTAAATTGATAAATACACAGCACCTCACCGATGGCTAACTGTTCAACAAGAGGAAGGTATGAAAAAACAGCTGATTACCAATTTGCTCCTGTTGAGTAATCTAATATGGACTCATGCCTAATGCTTTTACTTCACTGTTTATACACCATCGGAATTCTTCACAGGGTCACATTCCTAATTGCTCACCTTGGCTGGAGTCACGCTCGGATGCTTCAGCTCTGAAACGGGTTTCTCTTTCACGGGATGCTTGAATGCACTGTGATATTTCCTCCCCCTAATTGTTTCACTTATGGCTTTAGTTCCAGTCTGAATTCAAACCCTTTTTCTTATTCAAAATCTGTGCCGTTGCTATGAGGGGGATGGTGCAAAGCAGCTAAATGCCATCAACATTCATGCATATTTAAATATCAAGGAACATTACAGCTTCCTGCTGTTTTGGCAGCTTTCATTTTAAGGGGAAAAAAAGGTGACAGGCTTCACATTTTAGCTAAATTTGGCATTTGCTGTTTTTCAGTCATTTTATGAAAGTTAAGCTTGATAGCAAGGATGGTAATTAATACATCTGATACATGACTTATTTTTGTTGTAAAACATAAGCTTTGTGTGGTTGAAGGTGAGCAGGCTGGTTTGCAGTCTAATGGACATTTTATGCTTAGTTCTTGGGCGACTCCGGGCTGCTGCGCTGCTCTCGTCTGGATTTGGGTTCTACTTGGACAATTGCCTGACGATGGCGTGATAAATTACTCTTCTCTTCCCCCTGCTTTTTACCTCACTCTCTCGCTTCCTGCAGTTCTGATGAAGGGAAATGAATAGACCTCCTGTTTGCTGCATCTGCATCTCCCAGCTTGTCAGATATGGCGCATCTGCTGTGTAGGTCTTATGTTCTTGTGTGTGTCTCTGTGTGTCTGAGCGTGTATGTGTGTGTGTATATATATATATGTATATATATATATGTGTGTATATGTGTATATATGTGTGTGTGTGTTTAAATAAAAGGGGACTCATTTCAAATTGTGCACGAGTGTGCATTCGTTTTCTGTATTTGTGTTTGTGTGCGCGTGTATACGTGTGTGCGTCACTCAAGCAGGTCATTTTGTGCTGTGTGGGCTTGAGGCAAGCAGATAAGCTGTTTGCTAAAACTGGCAATTAAAACTTGATCAAGTCGTCAATTCAAATGGAATGAAACGGAACCAAAAAGTAATTAAAACGATAACATGCAAATGACAACAATTATATCTCTTGGTTGTTTTTTCTTTTTTTTTTAATCATTATTATTATTACCAAATTTAATTATTTAGCAGCCGCTTATACATTAAAGTGCACTCTGTGTTTTATACGGTAATTCACACAAACGTTTGAATATACTGTATATACACACTGTAACGATAAGCATCCAAGTTGCTTGTAGGATGTGTGTGAGGCTTTCCCTTCTTGTTCACTGCTATAAAACCATCGTAATTAGAGGAAAGAGATAGAGGAGGCTGGGGTATTTGAGAATTCTTGTAAAATCTCTACTAGCCTCTATGAGGGTCCAATTAGTGTGTTTAAAGTCACTGGTGAATTGATGGTGTATTCCCACTTCCCCCAGTAAGCACATATGGCCTGATGGCTGAGAGCATCCACACTGTTAATTAGACTGCCAGGGTACGTTGGACTCGAATAAGACTGGAAGGAACCCCAAGTTCTTCTCTTAACACACATGCATGCACACACACACAGGTGAGCCTTACAGTATATGGGTCAGCAAATAATAGTAGCGCAATGCCATTGCTAGCCAAGTGCGGTCATTTGTTAGGGCAGGATTTAACACTGTGGGTTAATCTGTATACAGTACGTGTTTTTTTTTTTTTTTGCTTCCTTTAAGAAGTCTAAAAGATTAAAAATAAGTAGTTCCACATGAACGTACCTCAAGTATGTACTAGAATGTCCATAGCTTACTTCAGTGCTCGTCACAAGTCTGAAATATACTCGAGGGAAGCGGATGGCAGAAAGGGCAGGTGCTGGTCCGCTTTATATGCATTTTCAGTGATATTATTAATGCTATGGATATTACTAATAACTGAGTATTTGACTTAATGTCATGTCTTGTCCTTTGGCTCAGCTGTACTGTGGCGTGTTACCTGACCTTCAGCCCGACCCTCTCACCTCAATCCCACATCTCTCAGTTCACCCGTGTCACTGATTCCTGGAGCGGACTTAATGTTAACCTCAATTGTAAGATCACAAGCTCACTGAATGATATTTAAATAATAATTAACGGAGCCGGAAATAATAGGGAAACAAGCTGAAAGTCTCCAATACAAGCTTAGATCTGCGTCGAATCGAAACGGAAGCCGATTAAATACTGGGAAGGTCATTGAAAATCAATGCGGACTGCCCCGTGTGAACTTGTGTGAGTGAGCATGACTGTTGCCATAAAGTTGAAAGCACACAATCGTCTTTATATACCACAGCTTTAAGAGTTCCCTTCCTAAGATTGGGGCCAAAACCGGTTTCATCCTTACAGTCCCTGTTCAGTAAGCAAGATCTATAAAGATATTCTTTTCCAAGGTTGATGTAGAAGAACGTGAGTGGCCTGCACAGAGCCACTTTATTTTTGATGCAGTTGTCTGTTTACCTTGGCGAGATGCCCAAGTATCGCCTATGGATGGGGAATACCTTTCTTCTGTTTTACATTTTCTCTAAAAACAATATAAATGATGATGAAAGATAAACTCCAATGAGTTTTCTTGTGTAAGAATGTGTAAAAATATGTAATCATTTTAAGCCATGTCGTGTCTTTTGTTAAATCTGATAGACCTGAAACTAACAAACGCTGCTTGTAGACATGAGTCAAGGACAATAATGTCTGCATGCACTAGTGGGGACATGCTAATTTGGCTCACACAATGTCAAAACACAATATTGTGCTGAACATCTCGACAAAAAAAATAAACCACCTTGCTCCTCATTCCCACACTAGTGTGAGATCGCAGCTAATCTGCAATCGTAAATGTAATTTTAGGGGCCAGGCAGTGATAAAAGGTTTACCATCAGTCAAGAAAATTGGGGATTTAAAAAATCTACTGCAGTACTGAAAAATCCACGAAGGAAATAGATGTAACTTTCTTTATACGTAACTGCTGTGATTTGTCCTTGGATTCTGAACTCTGTAAAACATTCTTTGTGAGCTTGATCATTGAGTGTGAAGTAAAACTTCTAACATATGTAAGAATACACTAAGTCCTGTGCCAAACAACAAAACAAAATTCTTCTAGAAGTAAAGCATGATCTTTATTAATTGTCTAGGTCAAGCTTTTCAATCGAGACTGAATTGTGGCAGCAGTCATTAAGTCGTTGGAAATCATAGCTGCATGCTGTTGATTTCTCACTGTAAGAGAGCACAGACCGTATAAAAAGAGAACTAGAACCACCCACAGGTTTGCAAGACTAGCTCAATGTCTATGGTGGTTAACGTTAATTTATATGCTAATGCATTTGATTGAACTCGTTCATCCATACCCTACACGTCGTCCCACATCAACTCCTCAGCTGGTTAGCTGGTGTTGCATAGCAGACAGTTTGACACCAGCAATGCAGCTGTCAGTCAAATTGGCCACACCCCTAATTATGCATAACTTTATGGCTTAACATGATTTTGTCATTTGTCAGAACCGGAGGCTGGCCCTTGTGTGAGAAAATGCATTATGCATGTCATCCATAGCAGGCTGTTAGATTATTGTAAATATGTGCTACCACATGATTAAAATGTTTAAATTTAAGCTTTTATAGTTTTTGTTTATTGGTTCAACAATGTAACCCATAAGGGCCCAGCCCTATTTCTTCTTTATGGGAAATTATGGGGGATATACTGTAACACAGACCACATGGAACATCACGTGACATTTTCCCTGACAATTTTAAGGTTAAAAGCCCTATGTTACACATGTCCTGGCGGTATTTCCTTAATTTGTTTAACGTCAATTTGTTTAAGGTTAAATATAAAATAAGAGATGTTATAAAATGATGCAGAATTGTCAAATGGAATGAAACCTAATTTCAGTAACAAAAAACAAGCGTTTTAAAAGTAGCTAGTTATGTCACATGGTGGTACCCAGACACAACCATTTTGGAAAAGACGCCACTGGTACACAAATTCACAGATTGTCACATGACTGTACTAGGATGTTCATTAGATGTCACGAATGTCAAAAGACAAGAATAAAGTCGAATGATGAACTTTCCAGAACATTTAAAGAGTTCACAACCATGGGATCTTGTGTTAAGACAGGTTTTTGTGTTAGGTGTAAAAATACTATTGTTTAAACCGATGTGGAGTAAAAATTATGCTGGACAAAGCAAGATAAAATACAGCATAGTCAAAAACTATACTTATAAAACCTATAACCTCTGTAAATGGATTATGAAAGCATAATATATAATGTGTAATTATCGATTGTAGCCCTAACACTATTTGTACCTAAATATGCATTATATGGCCAGAAGTTAGTAGACATCTGACCAGCATGCTCATGCTCTGTCTTTATATTTAAGTTTCCCTTCACTGGAACAAAGTTTGAAATGTGTTCCAGCATGACCGTGGCCCTGTGTCATCCATAAAGACATGGTTTTGTCTTGCACAGAGCTTTGACTCCAACTCTGCTGAACACTTTGGGAATGCTGACTGCATGACAGACCTCCTCAACCCAACATTGGTGCCTAATCACATTAATGTGTGTAAAATCTAGTGGCTGAATGAGAACATTCTCACAGCCTATGCTTCAAAACCTAGAAGCACGGCTAATTAAGCGAATATATGTATGAATGCCAGGTGTCCAGATACTTTTGGCCCTAACATGTACTTCTGTGTTGGTATGTTTGTTTTATTGGCTTAACTGAATTCCTGGTGATATTAATTACTATTTAAGGGCAGATGTTATCAGGCACAATGGCGTGCTCTACCCTCAACCAAGGGCATCTGTTCAGACATCTACTGAGCGCTGTGATCACCTTCACAAGCCTTTTGTAGGTCAAGCTGTGAAAGGCTGCTTTGGTCATGTGTCATGTGTCTGTGCTGACAAGTTTCAAGTGGTTTAGCTTTGTCACGTATATTATACAGCAGGTACAGGACACATGTGAGCAAATAGATTATCTGTAGGATCTAGATCATTACTTCTGCATCAGTTTGTGTTTATTGTCTAAGAAATCGTACATATATTAGCATGATAATACAGATGTGGTTTTTTGGGGGAAAAAAACACAGAAACCAGAGGGAGGGAAAGCAAAAACTGAAACATTTTTTGAACTCGTGACATAATACAGCATAGAATTATTCTATGAAAATACTTCACCAGTGGCAAGTCGGTATTTACAACATGCTTGCATTACCTCAAGGTGAACATTTGGGGCATGCATACATTTGCATGTATTTGCATATATAAGGAGTGCGAGGACCTCGATGCTTTGTTTCAAACAGACGAAGTCGATAAATCAAAACGAAGTGGGTTGTTAAAATGAGTGCAGCTGTTTTGGTCGACACGGTGACACAACGATGTGCAGGAAGCGGGCACGAGAGGACGATGTTCAGAGATGAATATTTATAAGTCAGTGGTTTGAGCACTTCCCTTTAAGAAAAATAATTGGTGGGGCAATAGAGGCTAGTAGGTCCAGGTCCCAAGGGGAAGGGGAAGGATTCACCCTTGTCACTTGGTTACTGAGATGGACCGTGGAAATATCTGCTTTTATTATCACCAATGTCAAGAGCAGGTTTAGAAATCCAGACACACCTGCAGCCAGTCTGCTGCCACTGGCCCTCATTCATCTTTTATTGAAGTTTCTGTAGGCTACACCAAACTAAAACTTCTTTGCCAGATCTATAAAGTTCTGGTTTGGCTAGTTTTCTACATCCTTCTGCATAAGTTGATGAATGTCATATGCGCTCCCTGGCAAATTCATTACATACACCTGTTCAATGCTTGTTAATGCAAATATCTAATCAGCCAATCACATGGCAGTAATTCAGTGCATTTAGGCATGTAAACATGGTCAAGACGATCTGCTGAAGTTGAAACGAAGCATCAGAACGGGGAAGAAAGGTGACTTGAGTGATGGGCTGGTCTGAGTACTTCAAAAAATGCTGATCTCTTGGTATTTCACAACCATCTCTAGGGTTTACAGAGAGAGGTCTGGAAAAAAAGAAATATCTTGTGAGTGGCAGTTCTCTTGATGTCAGAGGTCAGAGGAGAATGGCCAGAGTGATGGTTTGAGCTGATACAAAGGCAACAGTAACTCAAATAACATCTCGTTACAACCAAGGTATGCTGAAGAGCATCTCTGAATGTACAACAGATCAAACCTAGAAGAACCCTCGTCCCTCCAGAACGTCTATGGGGTGCAGTTACACCTAATCCAGCCCCTCATCGCTTGTTGAATATGAGGGTGGAGTTTGGTTGGATTCATTTGTTTGTTTAGGTTATTATAAATCTTCCAATATTGTAGCTCAGCCACTGCAGCTACCATAGGTAGCATACTAATGCTTTCTCCTTTTATATATGATGAGACTTATGTCGTCATAACTGATTGGTTAGTTTTATTTCTCATAATATATGCATTTGTTTTGGATAGCTTAATTTCATTATTATTATTATTATTATTAGGGAGAAAAATACAGTTTGACAGTTAAACTAGGCTGAAAACTCATTTGTTCTGGCTAGTCTAGATGATAACTCTACCCTCTTTAATGCTGAAGCTTCCCACGTTAGGTCTTCCCCACAGACACAACCTCGGTGGCCAGCTTGTCCACACTGCTTCCTCATTTACTCGCCTCACAAGTGTTTCCAGCTTTCAGGGAATATGTGGACGCTAATACTGTTGCTCTTTGTTGCATTAATAACCTTTTTTTGCCTTTCAGTGTCTATTTCTACCAGCTCCGGGGGGGTGGAGAGAGAAAGAAAGTATTTTTTTTTTCTTTTGTATGAGCATTGGACTGAAACGAGGGAAAGAGAAGAGCAATGACATATTTTTAATGAATTCTTAAATAAATGACAATGCCTTCTGAGCCGTAGGCATTCCTGACCAGCTGTGTGAAAAAAAGAAGGCAGAAAGAGAGAGAGAATGCTGGGTAAAGAACAGCAGTAGTTTACATCATTGTTTTTATATAAGGCCGAAAGAACAAACTGAAATTCCTTGTCCCTCCATTCTAATATGATGTCTTCACACAAAATAGGTTAGAATTGTCTTGCAGGTATATTCGTGTTGTTTTGCTGGGAGACAGCGCAGACAGGTCCCGATGGTTTCGCTGGTGGAATGATGAGTTATTAATTACAAATGTTATTGCTCGGGGTCACTTTTGGTCTCAGCTTACTGTTAGACTCTAAGGAGCAAACCATAGTGAAAAATATTTCCTTTCAGCTGTAGCTTAAACCTACCTTCTTGTAGCTTTTTTTGTTGTTAACCCCCCCCCCAATACCACTGGTGAGATCAAAGGCTGTAATCATTGCTGTGTTGTCATAGTGAAGCTAGTCAGTGTAGGAGGTTTGATTGACTGGTCCTGACACCTCTCAGAGCCGACCCCTCCTCCACAGACTTGATGACTTTTCGACCCTCAGCCATTAACTGCACCACCGAATATTTCTGAGAGGCACACAGAGAAACCCCAGCTGGAGTTTAATTGGTCCGACATGAAGCATGGACATATTGCAGTGTAAACCAGTGCTTCTTTTGGCTTGTATTTGACTTGGACTGATAGTCTAAGTTGTTTTCTTGTTCAGAAGATTTGTTTGCGTGTCAAGACAGGAGACAACGTTCGCGGTGAATAGAAGTGGAGAGTAGTTCCACTCTGCCAAAGCTATCCAGATAGAAGTCTAATTAGCTTTGGGCTCGTGGTGCAGTACTTGCGTTTTGGCTGCCGCTGATCTTGGCCTGTTGATTTCTCCCTCTCACCATATGTGTCTCGCACATGTAGCTGCACTCCAGCTGGTGTAGTGTGGAATAAATAAGTTTAAGATTTGGAAAAGTTTCAGCCTAAACAGTCACTACAGAATTTGTTTTTGCTTGACTATCAGATTGATTGGATGAACCATGCTGTCTATTAGGAGCAGGCAATATGGCCTTTGAATAATATGATAACAAATATATATATGATAAAGTGTTTATTATTGTGGCAAAGCATGCGTTCTTGTCAACTTAAAGTATGGCTCCACGATCCTAGGTTCAGCCTCATGTTGTAATTTGCAACCCTGTGTCCCTGTGGGTTTCCTCCTTTGATGAATTAATACTTATTATACAACAGTTAGTTCTGACCCAGCAACCGGATTGGACGGGAGGCATTCAGTAGTGGTGATAATGCACGGCTACACCACAGGGACATTTGACTACTGTATATGTATCACTCTGCGTCCCAGGTGTTCTACAATCGTTAATTACACTAACTGTCGGTTGCAGCATGGGTGAAAATAGGTCGGTACGGAATGCAGTGCTGAGGAAAAAGCAGCTACATGCAAGAAAATTATAACAGGAAAATACAGCTGATAACATTGTCATGTTAAACAACACTTACTCTACTCAATAACTGCTTCATTCTGATTTGCCTGCGTGTTTTATTTTCGCCTAAGGCGAGCTACAAAGCTAACTAGCATTCAACACGAGACTAAATTTAAATCCTTCTGTAACCCCTAATCAAGAGCACTTCGTATTGTGTGGGACAAGCGATTCTACACCCTAGCTTTCCTTTTAACGCTATTTGGGATTCAACCCCAGAACCTAGAAGTTAACTGAGCATATTCTAAAGCCGAATGGGTAGAAATATAAAGAGAAGCTTAGGAGGTTTACAGGACTGTTCATCACCGCCATGTTTTATTTCCTCCCCTTTTGGCCTTTTATTATATTACCTGTCGCTTGCTTACCGCCAGGCGAGGTTAGTTTTGCCAGTGTTGGCAGACCAAAATCACTGGTTAAATAAGCAAATAAATCATAATCTGTTGATAATAAATGGTGTTGGTGGAACTGTTATAAAAAATAAAATCACACTTTGTGTGTGCGTGTGAGCGGCTCTGATATCTTCTGCCGACTGGATGAGCGGATCATGGTTGTACCGTCATAAATAAATGTAGCTGGCTATATACGGGAGGTTTGATTGCTTAACTGATGTATTAGTTTTTTTAAGCCAGTTTGCCTTCCTTGTTGTGTTAGTATGGTTAATTTGTACATTCTTCCTCACCTTCTGCTAGTGCTCACAACTCGGCCTTTACACTCTTTACACTCTTATTTTTCTTCTCTTTACAGCTGGAAAATCTTTTGTAGTTTGTAGAAAGAGTTAAAAGGTTAAAGCTAAAAATAAGCTGATCATCTGTAATACAATCAGTGAAATTATTAATTCAGGCCACAAACATGTCTGCCTGCCTTTCTGTATGGAAGAACTCTCTGCCTAACTTACTAACACTCACTCACCCCTGGACAGGATGCCAATCCATCACAGGGCACACACACACATACACACACACACTCATTCACACACTACGGGCAATTTGGGAACGGCAATTAGCCTAACCTGCATATCTTTGGACTGTGGGAGGAAACCAGAGTACCCGAAGGAAACCCACCAAGCACAGGGAGAACATGCAAACTCCATACACACAGAGACGGGAATCGAGCCTGGCCAGGAATTGAACCCAGACCTTGGAGGTGCAAGGCGACAACTTACTAACACAAGGAAAAAATTTTTGTAAGAATTTATACGGTTCAGTATCTTACGCCTTGTTTACGCCAAGTTGTACTTCATTTCATTGTCAGTCAAATACACTTTCTTTTCAGTAATCGGAGAGTGAATCACAAATGAGAAGAAGTGGATCAAATAAAGATTAAGTTTTGTGCTAAAATGACTCAAACGCGTAAAATTCACTTATACCACTACAGCTTTATTATTTTAGTGGTGAAAATATTAAGTAATCCTTGAAAAATATTCAGTTTAATTTAATATCTATCGGTGCAGGTGCTTGTTTACATTACGCAAGTAGCTTATTAGTAGCTTTTAAAAGGAGATTATTAAACCCACCACATATCTGTTTCATTTACGGTGCAGGTTGAACTTCAGGCAGATATCTAAGTGCTGCAAAATTTCATTAAATTCTGTAAAGCCAGTTTTGTGTGATGCTGTGACAAAATCTGGCTGGACAGACACACAGGCAGACATACAGACAGAGAGACAGACAGACATAACATTTTCTGAAACTGGTTTCGGGTCCTCCAGGGTATGAAACATAGAGATGTCATTGAAAGAGCAGGTTTTGACCAATGTACAGACAAAACCTTTTTTTTATTCAAATAGATTCACCATCTCAGTCACTGAAATGCGAGAGTCGGCAGCCGATGTACTGTCTGGCTGTTCTGCTTTTGCTCGACACGTTGTAACGGGTCCTTTTGCAATATGCTACATTGTACAGAGATTTTCACGCTTGAGGCAACAATTGCTCATCATGTTTTCTCTTTTATTAAGTGGCAGTGGGAAGGCAAAAAGAAACCAAAACCTTTTAATATCATGACATGGATATTGCATCGAGTTTAGTCAACATTTCTTCGGTTAACAAACTCGGTTGCTACAGAAGTTGGTGTGAGACAAGTGGTTTTTCACCTGGTGTGTGAAACGATTCCTAAGTAATCCTCTTATCTGTGAAACAAATTTAAGTAGTGTGGATATTTAAAATAAATAAATAATATTTAGTCTGAAAATTCTACCGTGTACCGGCCAGTCTACTGTGTAATACTAAATTGCTTTGTGGAAAAAGGTTCTCACACTGTCGACCACTGCTAACCACAATACCTCAGTATGATTAAATCATATTGTCTTTAATGTTATACTGGAATCATCATGAACAATATTTTCAATACCTACCGTGTGTTTATTCTTAGCCTTTAAAAAATATATTTTTTTATTTTTTATTTTTTTTTATAGTTTTGTGTATTTTATGTCTCTCTCTTTTTCTGTTCTAGATTGGACAGCTCGTGTTCAAAGGTATGAAGCGGCTAAACAGGATCCAGTCCATTGTTTTTGAGACGGCTTACAACACCAATGAAAACATGCTGGTGTGCGCTCCCACTGGTGCAGGGAAGACCAACATCGCCATGCTCACGGTCCTGCACGAGATCCGACAGCACCTACAGCCAGGAGGTGTCATCCGCAAAGACCAGTTTAAGGTATACGACTGTTCCTGCATCCAGCTCTAACATGGCACTCTTCTCTCTAAAGGATGGTAAATTGTGCTGAATGAGTTCACACAGTTCTTATCCTCCTATCCAGTCTTACAGCATTATGGGAAATCATGATTAAGTTTTTTCTTTGGTATTTTAAGAAGCCTCAAAATAAGTGTTGTTATGGTTTCACAATAAGTCAAGGTACATGATCTTTTTTTTTTTTTTAAGTGAGCTCTTCATACTGCTTTTATTGTAGCCACTTTCAATTTCCTTTTATAAGGGCAAAATGTAAGAGAGAAAACGTAACAGATTTTTCTAAAGCTGTCTCAAAAATATTTTTGAGGGTAGCTTTACATGGTGAGGTTTATGGGTGTTCAAAGATTATAGAGTGGAACTTTGGATTGCGAGTACCTTGGTCTGTGAGTGTTTCGCAAGATGAGCAAAAATTGTAAATAAATTTTATCTTGTAAACTAGTGAGGTCTTGAAATACAAGCAGTATTGTGGGTAATCGTCTCCCATGATCAGTCTCAGTGCGTGTATCACTCGTATAGTTGACATCCGGCGCACATATACTGTTTACTATAACACTGTGACCATGTTTGTGTGTAAAGCATTTTTTACTTTGTGTTTTACAATTTTGGCAATTACAAGGTTCATTTCAATAGTATTTCCATAATATTAATTGTCAATTTTCAGAAGCTGTGTTAAACATGTGGACAGTTTAAACTTTGATTGCCTTGTGTAAATTCTTTATATTTGTATGGAATATAAATAATAATCTTTAGTGAATCTTCATTTGAACACTGCTGGTCTGTGTGGTTAATGTTGTGAAGGTTAATATTGTGGTGGCTTGAAACCATGATTATCTTACCTTGAAAATTTAAGACCATAACCCCTCCAGGTAAGAGCAGGCCATTAAACCAGGCCTAAGCTTTTTCAGAAAATTTCTTCAATGGACTTTGACTGATGATGACGATGACTTTGGTGGTGATCGTGGTGTTGATGATGATGATCCGTCTTCATACATCACCATTAAAGTTTCCCAATGTTGTTGCTCTAATTCATATTGCACCAAATGTTTTATTGTGCCAGTTGGCCAGGAACAAATGATATCATGATGTTCACACATTTATCATACTGTCTTTCTTTCTCCCACTTGCCTGTATCCATAGATAGTATACGTTGCTCCAATGAAGGCTTTGGCTGCTGAGATGACTAATTACTTCAGTAAGCGCTTGGAGCCACTGGGCATCGCTGTCAAAGAGCTGACGGGCGACATGCAGCTGACCAAAGGGGAAATTCTCCGCACTCAGGTAACACACAGACTTATGGGTAACACATACTGTAGAAATCTACTGCACAGAGAAACCTGAAAAAGTATATATTGTACTTGACTACTTATGAGATGTTCTTTTTACAGCTTTATAATGCTTTATAACTGCTGACATTTTAGATTGCAAACATTTAATTCTGTTGACTTATCGAGTAAGTTTCTTTTAATTGTGAAAGTATTTGATTGTTCCAGGCGAACAGGTTTGACCTAGCTAGAGGATTGAAACGCTGTTTCAATGTCAGCATGATGATTTAGAGTAGGCGTACTACATTAAAAATGTAATGAGGTCCAGTCAGTAAAACTTTCCCCGAGCCGAGGTCCAAATTTCATGTTTGTGTTAGGATTCAGATCTCTATACAGTGGAACCTTGCACTGCGAGGAACTTGGTCTGCCAGCGTTTTGCAAGACAAGCAAAATTTTTTAATAAATTTGAATTTAATAAGTAGTACATAAGTAGTACATATGCGCTTTGTTTGCCGAGCGTCACGTGGTCACAACTGAGCCAATGGTTTTTCTCTCTTGCATGCTGCAGGATTGTGGATAATCATTTCCTGTGCTTGGTCTCTGTGCGGGTGCATCACTCGTATAGTCAACATCCGTGCGCAAGTGCACTGTTTATTACTGTATGACATTGTGACCACATGTGCGCGCATTGCGTAAAGCAAAAGCCTGTGTCATTAGAGAGGTTCCTTGATATCCAGTTTCCTTCTCTCTCGGTCAAAAAGCAGTGATTCTGTTAATGTACATGTGTGCGTGTGTGAGTGTCATTAGAGAGGTTCTTGTTAAATAGGTTACCTGACAGAAAAATGTTTCCATTAGTGCGCGTGTGTGTGCGCGTGTGTGCACGTGTGTGTGTGTGTGTGTGCACGTGTGTGTGTGTGTGTGCACGTGTGTGTGTGTGTGTGCGCGTGTGTGTGTGTGTGTGCGCGTGTGTGTGTGTGTGTG
>JAOVVB010000046.1:19606358-19617918 GCA_028570985.1 Heterobranchus longifilis
CATGTTTGTGGCTGTAATGTGACAAAATGTGGAAAAGTTCAAGGGGGCCGAATACTTTTGCAAGCCACTGTATAATGCTTGTAGTATGCCTTAAAATCTAGATGATTATGTTGAAAATCATTTGGTTTTCAACACCTTGATCTTATTGTAGACCTCTATCTAGTTTTTAGTGTCAATGAAGCGTGCCACTTATTTAGGCTGTGCTAGCTGAAGGCTGGTGCATACTGTCCTGCGTAGTGCACAGTCCTCAAGCACTGCACCAAGTGCTGCTGAAGTTCCCTCATTTATCAGTGACGTAGAAACACACTTGGAGTATACAGTATGTGGAGAAAATGTTTTAATAATTCCAATCGGGGCGTTTTAGATTTGATTAAACAGAAGTAGATTGTAAAGATACAAACTGACTGCAATTTTCTTGGCCAATACCGATTTTTGTTTTAATATTTTTTAACTCTGACCTGCTGATACTGATTTTGGCCGATTCCAGTTTTTTTCACCCCTAATTATAACTGACTTTTAGATTTTCTCCAAAACTGCACAAGGTAACCAGGCTTTATTTGAGCTTGTTTGTACAAATAAATCCAACTAAAAATGAAAATTCCACAGAGAGGGTAAATGGGCCGATCGATCAGTGTATCTCTAGTAGTGTGTTCTTCTTTAGATGTCACGTCCACATCATGTGTTCTTGACCTGCTGTCTCTGCACTATTGACCAGAAATGGCTGAAAATGAAACTGACCTTACCGCAGTGAGGTTACAGAGATATTATGCGATAGGGATGGGAATCACCAGGGACCAGACGATTCGATATTATCACGATACATACAGTAGGTGCTGATTTGATTTGAGTTGCAATAATGAAAGTATCACAATTTTATAAATATCCTGAGTTTATATATTTTTATTTATTTATTTATTAGAATTTGGAACCAGTATGGTGATACAGGAATCGCCATGCAAACGAATTGTGATATGGAACTGAATGGATTTTATCCCCCACGTTATGCTACTGGTATGTTACATGAAGAGGTTTCAGCCGAATGAAACATCTACATATAATATAAACATGCTGTACTATACATTTGTAAACAGAGAGTGATATGGCTGATAGTATAAAAGCATCAATAAAGCTAAGTCAAATAAAACTCTAAAAGGAGGGGTTTACATTTAAGAGGTTATCCAGTTTTTTTCTGTAGAAATGTCAAAAAAAATTGTTTAAAGACAAATATTGAAGTTGGTTAATAATTAAAATGGGCAATATTAACCAGTAAACACAAGCCAAACATGTAAATTAAGTTTTATTTATTAAAATGTAATCTTTAGTCATAGGTGATATGGGTTTAACCTGTGCGTAAGGTCGGTCACAACTGCTACTGTCAGTGATTGTTTACTACAAAGTGCATCTAGAGAAGGTTTTCCTGAAAATAAATAGATAAATTGTCCATAAGTGTGGATAAGTGGTGGATTTATTTTATATAAGGTTCACACTGAGCATACAATTTTAATCAATTTGCAAACTTCTGCATCATTAAATCTGTAATGTCTGTTTAATTTATTCAAAATTTCATATGTATAATTATTTCTTGGGAAAATAACATTCTCTGCTGTGTTCCCGCTCTGTACATCCAGTGCAACATTATGCAATAAGGCGGGCAATTTGACATGGGCGTGTCCAGCACCCTGCGCATTCCAGTAAAATACTTCTTTCTCTTCCATTTAAACTCGTTCTTCTTTTTAACTACTACTTGCTAGTCTAATAGCTAATGTTAGGCTACGTCTATTACAGGCACGTTGCTGTTTAGAGTAACATATAACTGACAAGCTAGCAGCAGGAAGTGACATTTTTCTAAGAAATACTCAAATAGTCCACATGAATATGTGCTGACTTGCTATTTGTCATCATCAGATACCTGAGGGGGGCGTTACATTTTTTTTTTTCTCGGCGTATTTAAAGTCCTGGAGTTACAGAGTCTTGTTTTAAAGTGAACTTGCGCGGCTTGTCATCATCGTTCATGTTTGGCAGAAGTTCATAATGCCAGATTGGGGTGAATAATTAATATGTAAATTTGTGGTTATCAGGCAATTAGTGTAAATCGGGCAATAAGCATACTTTATTTTACACCCTGCCCTTTTACAAATCTTCAGCATGGGCAAGATCGCAAATTTCCTCTGAGGATCATTAATGCTTCCTTTCAGACATAAAAATGCTTTCAGCGAGGCTGTTTATGAAGACAAGCCACACACTTTTTTTCTTCCTTTTTAATAGAGGACAAACTGTAAATGTGTCCTTCAGTTTGTGCCAAGGTAAAATACATTAAATGGACCTGGAACGATGGTTTGTGCTGTCCACTAATGTTCTAACATATGAAAACAACATCCAAGGGATGGGATTTTAAGAAGTAATCGCTTTTGAGTGCTAGAAATCTTATCTTGCATGAGAGGGTTTGAGTGGAATAAAGAATATGACAGTCGAAAAATCCCTTGGTCAGATATAAGCAGCTTGAAAGCCTACTGTCTTCTCTTAGTCGGTGCAGCTGTCTTAATAAGGATTTCTACTGTCAGTCTGACACTGATGAAAAAGCATTACACCTCAAATCAGCTCCGAGACACATCTGATGCTTGAAAAACGGATAAAGAGTGTAAGTATTTGTGTTTGTGGCAGTAAAGGAGAATGGTGCTTTCAGCTGAGAGGTAGATGATCAGTAGTGATAAGAGGAAGGTAGTGGAAATGGTTTGTGCTGTATTGTTACAGTGGCCTGTGTTATTGTGACATTTCTCACTCTTACTGCCAGATAGGCAGAACTTCTGAGAGTGCTTTAGATGTGCTTTTTACCTCCAGGCAGTGACGTGGTGTGAGATATCTAGATTACTGAGACAGCTAGTGCATCATATTAAAAGTCTAACCAATCTCCCTTGTCAAGTACACAACAGGAGGAACAGAGCTCAGTCTCTCTGTCTTACACACATACAGTACTCACACACGCACACACACTCTCTCACACACATCTCATGCTCTCTTTTATATCCGAGTGTCCATTTTCTCCTTCTCTCCTCCATTACTGGCCGTTTGAAATGCAGAATGCGGTGCTTGATGTGACAGCGTGTTCTGGTCTTATTTGCTCCATTGAGTCAATCAGTGAGTAAAATAAAATTTGTTGATGAGCGAGTGGCTCAATAATTTCTGACTTTTCTGTGTGCTGTTCATATTCATAATTAGATCTGTACTGATGGAGTAAGATCCTTTATTAAAATGTAAAGTAGAAAATGACACACTCAGGAGGCAAAACAAAGCTGTAGATAATTTCATCATTCTTTGGCTATATTGAGTAACAGCTTGTTCCCTTGCTTCACCTGTCTGTATTAGGATACAGTGTAAAGCCCAGTGTATTCAAAAATCTGTCTTTCCATCCTGAGACTAGTGCTCTGCATTGTTTATTTGTACAGGTGGAGTCAACTCAGAGCATGATTCGCATCCTGGGCCTGTCTGCCACTCTGCCTAATTACTTGGACGTGGCATCATTCCTGCACGTGAACCCGTACATCGGCCTGTTCTTCTTCGACAGCCGATTTCGGCCCGTTCCCCTTGGACAGACCTTCGTGGGAATTAAGTCAACAAATAAGGTAACCTATGGATAGCATCTTTTGCACACCACCCGAAAGAAACTGTGATGAAAGCAGACCCGCAAACTGTCACACATTTTACATAAGGGCTGTGAATTTTAACATTTTTGACATTTTGACATTTTCAAGTATGCACTGGAGGTATCACTCAAATATAAGACAAAAATCTTTTTCTCCCCCAATTATAAAGGCAAATGTGCCTTTGAAAATACAGTAGGAATCTGCACTGACTGACAATAGGATAGGTGTTGGAAACTCTGCGATGTTAGCCGATAGCCCTTACACATTCCCCTAACCTCACGTTATGATACTGTATATACAGTATATATTGCAACAATGAAGCAGGTCACAACAGTCAAAGCAAAGTCCTCAGAAGAACTGTGGGTGGTCCTACATAATAACTTAGCATTTAATTTCTCTATAAAACTGCACAAAAATGTTCATTTGTTTTATCGTTTACTGTTTTCCGGGATTTGTTGTTGTTGATTTGGGAGTTGTTTTTTGTTTGTTTTCGTTTTGAAGGCATGCTTGCTCCATAGCATTTATTTTGACAAGACTTTTTGCACAGTAACACACACACACACACACACATACACAATCATATGCATACTGAAGAGAGGCCCAAAATCTGGATTAATAGGCAAAAATGTATTTAAAAATATAAAGAACCGTGAATACAGGATCATTTAAACATTGCTTAACTATCAGAACTGATATTATTACATGCAGAGATGATTTCCTCTTTCAACATTGTTCTCGCCCTATTCTGATAGACTGCTAACTCCACATGAGACAAAAGAAAAAAATATCAAGTTGTTTCAGTTCTATTTTTTTTTCCCCCTTTAGTTTCAAAACCATTTTGGGTCTGAAAGAAAACTATTACATTTTATATATGTAATGAAAAATACCCATGAAGCCAGACTTTTGAGCCACCTTGTATATAATTATTGTCAGGTCTGTGACAGCTTTTACAGTACAGTTCTAACATTTGTACAATCTGTGTGCCATGTTCAGATTCAGCAGCTCCATGACATGGAAGAGGTCTGCTATGACAAAGTACTGAAGCAGATTAAAGCTGGACATCAGGTATTGTGTGTGTTTTTTTTGTTCCCCCTAGTGTCATCATTAACCAACAGCTTGCAAATCACATGGCTTATGGACCGTCTATTAAAGTTTCCCTGAAGAGAACAGAAAAAAGGATTTATACAAATCTCTGGGCAGCTTAATGTAGTTTTATTGGAAAGAATAAAAAGCTCTGGAGTCTGAATATGTCCATTGTAAGGATCCAAATTCTGATTACGACTTATTAAATCAGATCCAGAGTAGCTCTGTCTGTTATGTAGCATCTTCCAGACTTCCCTACTCCAGGGCAGTTTGTGACTCATGCCTCTTGCTGAACTCAATTTCAGAGATGCACAAATCACTAATCTAAAAAAAAGGGGAAAAAAAAAAAAAAAACGCTTACCCACCACATCCATGCCGAGAGCGATATAATTGCTGCTCACTCACTTATTCCTCCTGCTTGATCCAAGATTGTTTATTCTCTGTTTTTTCAGATTTCTCTTTAGTGTCAATCATTGCCAGTTCACATCTACCCAAACTATAATCACACAGTTGATTGTTGTCAAATGAATGGTACGCCGCAATAAAGGCGAGTTTTTGGTTTATGGTTTGAAAGCAGTTGACCTGTGAGAACCGTATCAATTCAGCGTGCACATAAATTATGTCAGTGAGTGACGGGATGACTTAAAACATAGTCCATATCTCTCTAAAACAGAAGAATGCTGTAAGGGTGTCTATTTTGGTCATTCTGACAGCTTGAGGACTCAGCAGATAAGATAAATAATGACTCCATTTCCAGGGTACTTGCTTGATTTTATATTATCTAGCATGCTTGTGCACACTATAAATTTGACTAAAAAAAAAACAACTTTGTATGGTAGCCTGGGAAAATCCTCCTACTCTTGTGTGTTTCCTGCTGTACAGTTGTGAAGGCTACATGCATTCTTGAAATGAAATGCTTCGTTTGTGACTTATAGCCAGTGTCTAATTAAAAACTAAACTGATTAGGTTTAGACTCTGCCTTGGTGTCACAAGGGGTTAAGGCTTTGGACTACTGATAGGAAGGTCAGCAGTTGAAATCCCAGCATCCCAGGACCTTAACTCTCACCAGCTTAGTCGAATAAAGTAGATCCATTTAAAATGTAATGTCTTTTCACTTTTATCGGTCGCCCTGGATAAGGGGCATCACCTAAATGCCATAAACATAACTTAGGCTCATCTTCAATTTGCTACGACACATAGAGTAGCTGTAAGAGGTTTAAATATACTCATCATGGATATGAATGTCGTGGCAGTATTGGGCTTGATTTCCATGAACTGGACTTTTTCTCAGAAAGACTTTTCTACAACACACAAATATTTTATTAGAAGAAAATGCCAATAATTAAAATCTTAATTTATTTATGGCGTTCTAATTTTGAATGTCAACATTGTACAGGTCAAGATAATGCATAAAATCTTAATAACATGTATACACACTCTTAGATTATTGATTTAGTGTTGCTGGTAGTGATTATTTATTTATTTATTTATTTTTGAGAGGGGTTCCATCCAGTTTCCTCCTGTCTCATTGTTAGAGCACTCTCCCATTAAGGTAGCTACCAATGGAGGCGGGGCAAGGACTATCACATTCCTTCCACCGTGATGTGACGCCCGCTTGACTTTTTTTTAAATGGTGGTCTGTCTCAGAATTATTCAGCATAACCTCAAGTCAAGTAGATGGTACAAACTTGGACAAAATTAAAGGTTCAACACACTTTGAAGCTGGTTGTAGAATGGATAAAGCAGGCTAACCGTAAGCCTTTGGAGCATCAACTCTAGCAAAAATTTGTGTACTGTGCTTTAAAGTTTGGGCCAGAAAACAACCAATTTATTTCAACACTACCAATTTTTCCAAGAAGAGGTTAAATATCCACAAGAATTCTGCCAGAAGCTTGTTTATGGCCACGAAAAGCATCTGCTGAAGATAAAACTTCCTAAGGGGTATTTAATCAAATATTAGCTGTGCTATAATTTTTGTTAAAAGCCAAATTGAATTACAATTTGGACAGCAAAATCTTTATTTTATTTTTTATTTTTTTATTCTGTTAAAGATGCATGATGTGTAATTCTGGCCCATAAAATGAGCAGTTCACTAAAAGCCTAATATTGCCATGATGTTCGTGTTGAGTGTATGCAAACGTCTGTCTCCAACCGTAACTGTCAAAGCATAAGATCACTTTTAGGAAAAAAGTAAGCAAAAAAATATAAGTTGAAAAGTACAAAAAAGTACAAATTAGATTTATTATCTTATAAAAACATCACAATATAGCTTGGTCTCACATAATGTATTATATAATCTCCTTACACTATCATCTTTTCTTTTTTTTTCTTTTTTTTTTGCAGTTAAGATAACAGGACATAAGACTTGTGGACATGAAACATTGCATTTTGCAGAACTCAACAAATATGTGTACAGTAGGCCAGAGCTAATAGCACAAACTTGCAGCTAATGTATTGCATTATATTTACAACTTATTTATGAACAAAAAGGCTGAATAGAAAATATGGATTCTGCCATCATGCATTGTCATTGATGTACATTAAAAGGTATAGCAGATTGTATCCCAAATGCCATATTTTGTATCGAAATGTTTAGTGGGAATATATATAATGTGTTAGAATGATTTCAATCTTTGGGGCTTGATGAGCTCAGTGACTGTTATCTGAGAAGTGTTGAGGCATACTTCCTCATTGGTTATGTGCTCTGTATAGCGGATGCAAAGTATTTGCCACAAGCATCACTGGTCAAAGCATCTAGTCAACATCTATGTTTCTGCACCATACAATAGCACTGGCAGGACATAGACATTGTACAGTTGTATTTTATCTCCTGTGTAATGCTAGAATGCCAGATGTATGTTCAGATCCTTTGTGCACTAATTGCACGCGTGATCTCTATTCATCTCTTCACTGCTGGGTCACTGCTACCAGAGCTGAGGAGGCTGCAACCAAAAAAAAACAAGAGTCCACCTGCTCCATGTCATTTCCTGCGACTTGAATCTTAGTTGAGTTTGCTGTATTGTTATCAAGAGCTTGGATTTTGGAACAGCTGATCTCCAAGCCAAATGCACTGGACTCACTTTCCAAGTGACAGCAGCAGGATCTTGAGCATTTCTGTCAGGAGAGCGACATCATCTGCATAATCCATTTGGGTAAAGGACTGGTCACCAAGCATTGCTCACAGGAAGCATTTATGGACAGTCCGCTCAAGTATCCAATCTATTGGTGTCAATGGTTCAGCCAGTTTGGAACCAGTCTGATTCTGTGTACATCTCCATCATCATTGCCACGATCTTTTGTGGAGTGCTTTCAGTTAAGTAGAATGCCGCCCTCCGATCGACGTAAGCAATCTAGAGTGGCTGCTAAAATTCACATCTCGTTTGCATCAGCATGCTGAGAGTCGCAATATAGTCGACTATTGATCTGCCTGGTGTGAAACCACTCTGTTCCGGACGGTGAAGATGAAGGAGGCTGTCTTTCAACAGGGACAACAGTATGTGGGCAAACAATTTTCCGAGTACAGACAGCAGCATGATGGCATGGTAGATTTAGCACTCTCTGCGGCTGTCTTTGCCTTTGTAAAATAGTAGAATAATAGTTATAATAGATTTCTTGCAACCGACTTGTCAAACGGTGTAATAGGCAGAAAAACCCAAATTTGTCCCAAATGACTAAAAGACTTTTTTTTTTATCTTTTTGGTTGTTTGCGACAGCAACATTTTGACAGGTTTTCCCAGACCACCACACACATGCTTAAATGATGCTGTTTGACTGTCTAGGATCCTTGGTTTAGCTTGGCATTTTGCACTGATTTGAGAGAGGAATCTGTGTTGTGGTATAAGTAGAAAAAGAAATAAAGTTATAAAACATATCTTTTTTTAAAGCAGAAAAAAAGGGCTCTAGGGTTTGACTTGGAAATAATTGTCTGTTATTTCTGTAGTCTCTACAGACTAGCAGTTACCACCCCCAGTTAGATGCTTCACATAAGTCTGTCATAACATGTTTTTTAAACTTTTTTAAGTGGTGATATGCTATATGTTTCTTTCAGCGTATACTGTTTAAAAGCAGCAAATTAGATTGTTAATGAGAAAAACAGAGGCGACAATGATGGGAGAAAAAGAATAAACCTTCTATTTTTAAGTATTAAGAGGAATCAGATTGTGAACTGTTATAGTTGGCACTGGATAGTGGGGTTCATCATTTATTTCTTAATCAAATCATTAATCTTTTGCTGCTGCGCACTATAAAGATAAGTTGTACATAAAGAGCAGTCTGTATTGGAGATTGCATGGTCGAATCCCTGGTGATGCTGTAACAGCAACTGGGGAGCGCAGAGAGAGCTGATTGGTTGAGGGGAGGGCCTGCATCAATAAGGGCAATGCCTGCTAATTTAGGGCAATTGTGAGCTTGTGCAAGCGAAAGAAGCAGATAGAGAGCAGTGTTACACCACTTAATACAGTGCGTGAGCAAGCAGTTCAGAAAGATACAGTTGGCTGATGTCGCACGTCTCCGAGGGAGCACATGATTGCCGTCGTCTTTCCTGGTCGTAGCTTTAGTGGGAGCGTGCCACAAACAGTTTCGTACCCGAGCCACCAATAACAAAAGTGAGCTCAATATTAACAAACACTGACACTCAGTATGACTGCAAATCAAATCCTGCTGTCCGATATCACCCAAATGAGAATGGGTTCCCTGTCGAGTCTGGTTCCTCTCAAGGTTTTCTCCTTGCCACCGTCGCCCTCGGCTTGCTCCTTCAGGTGATCATTTGGATTGGTACATATTTCCACACACATTTTATACATTTCTTTTGATTCTGTAAATCTGCTTTGCGATAGTGACTATTGTTAAAAGCACTTTATAAAAAAAATAATAATAATAAATGGGAATTGGCTATGACAAAAATTACGGGAGAAAGTAGGAAAAATCAGATTGGGGAGGGAAAAAAAAGGTCTGTATGCGCATCATAGTGTTTATGGAGAAAGTGGGAGACTTGGGTATAACCAGTTTTTGGAAAGTGTGGAGTGTTGGTGTGTGACCATCAGAAACTGAGTGACCTCCTGAGTTTTATGTTATACCTCCAGCAGGTATTACCTGCATCATATTTATCCTGAGGCTGAATCTTAAAAGGTGTTGTTTTAGACAAACAGTGCACTGTACAGGTTATGCCATATCTGTGACGTTTTTTTCTATATCATGCAGTACACAACTGCAACGCATTAAAGAATATATTATATAATATATTTTCTTGTTTAATAGTTATGAATATTGCTCTAAACATAAATAGTGAACGTACCACATTGTTAATTGTAATAAACTGTGGAATACACTGAGATGAGATACAACTTAAAATGCTAAATTACAGATTTAGATTTAGTTTGAGATTTTTGTTTGCTTGTGTGTACATGTATGTCTGCTTGCCCCTTATGTCTTTTAATCTCCCACACTCTCAAACTCAAAAGGGACAGGAAAAGCTGTGAATTCAGCCCTCTCTTATTCTGCCCATCTGCTCACAGTAATGAGCTTCCTGTGTCCCCCTCCACACACACACACACTCACGCACACATGCCACACAAAGACGCCTGGCACATTAGCCGCTTGCATGACAGTCAATATGCAATCATTTTTCAATTTTAAAACTGCGCAGTGGTCTGTGGGGATCAAAACTTCTGATAATCCAGTCGCTGCATTAGGATTGTGAAGGTTTCACCTTTGCAGAGACTTTTTTTTTTTGTTAAAAGAAAGGAAAGTCCGGTCCTTAAGTTTATAGGATTTGAGTACTTTTGAATTACAGTCTTCTGGCCACGGAGCACGCATCAGCACATCGTCACGTAAATCCTTAATAACTCTGAGACTGCATATTGCATCCTTGACTCTTGGCCTGTAGCTATTAAAAGGGAATGATTGCTGATATGAAGTAATGAACATTTGCTTTCAGCACTGTGGCCGCACAACGGAGCGATCACTGTTGCAGTTAATTCGTTTAATTAGCATTAACGCTACCTGAATACCATTGTCTTTAAAAAAAATAATAAGATAAAGATGGTAAAATGAGCTGAAACAGTAGAGAAGCTAAGCTTAGACAGGGCAGAGAGATCACATGAGTTCGTCAGCAGCAACTTTGAATACAGCTTGCTTACTTTACACCATCTGTTTCAAAAAGTTGATTCTTTTCACACCATAGCCAGCATGTTATATCCACCAGCACTCAATAAATAACTCCCAGCTGAATGCCACCCGGTAAAATTAATCTAAATGCTTATCATAATGTTTTTTCTATAAGTATGTACTCATTTTACAACACGAGTTCCGCCCTGGACATTTGATCTTGGAAAGCGATTAATGTGGCGATTAAACGTAGCTACTAGAGTATTTGTCACGTACTGTCTCATTACTAGGCTCACAGATGCTAGCAGAAACTCTTCATCTGTACATGCTTTAAAGTGATAATAAAGGTTTATTAATATATATATATATATGTAAGGGGTTACTACTGTTTATTGCGAGGATGTTGACTAGTCAGGGAGATGGAAAAAGCAGCGCGACAGACGGTAAAGAAATGCAGACAGATGGTTAAAAAGCAATCTCAATGTAATATTTTAGACAAGATGAAACACATGCTGCGGTCGGCTTCACGTTGTGTAACACTACCATGAGAAAGCAGGATTTTGCTTTAATACTACTGTAATGTAAATTTGTTTGAAGTATGCTCGCCATGAAAAAGACGACTAGTCGACTGCTTTATTTATACAAACCGGATTCCAAAAAAGTTGGGACACTATACAAAATAAAAACTGAATGCAATGATGTGGAGGTGCCAACTTCTAATATTTTATTCA
>JAOVVB010000046.1:19627032-19638959 GCA_028570985.1 Heterobranchus longifilis
GGGGGGGGGGGGGGGGGGGGGGGGGGGGGGGGTGGGGGGGGAATGCATGAGTGTGTGATGGTTAGCGGTCCACATAGTCGACTTTTGTCCAAGTAGTCTAGGTGTCAATGTCAGTCATTATATTAATTGGGTATTGGTCAGACAGATTTCATAGCACTTTTGTGGACTCTTAACACTACTGATAATTTAACTGTGGTTGCAGAAGTCTTTAAACTCTCAAATACAACTTCAAAGCTTTTTTAATGACTTTAAATTTGAAGATCAATTTTAACCTGTTATTCTCAACAATATTGATGGCAGGATGTCATATCCTGGAAACACTAGGCATGAGACAGGAAAACACCAGCTGGAATGCCAGGCACCATTTACACACATTTTTATACTCATTCACACTTAATATGGGATAATTTAATATAACCAATAGATCCACAGACACGTCTCTGGTAGGTGTGAGGAAGCTACAGTACAGTATGGAAGTCATTGAAAGCCAACACAGACTAGAAGAGAGGATCTACAATAACTCAAGCTCAGGAATGAATCAGGGTCTCTGGAGCTGTAAAGTAACAAGATTACCCACTGTACAAACATGCTGCCTATTTCTGCTAAAGTCCTGCATTGAATTCTTTGTGCATGTGTCATTAATTGTATTTAATCAATACAGGATTTCTCTTTGCAGTTATTTCCTGTAATATCATTGCAAGTTAGACTTGCTTCTGGAGGAGTGTTCTTTCTTTCGCAGGGTCATAGCCAGTACAGGTCAGGATTGAAAACTAATCAGAGGTGCATATGTATTTGGTATAGTACATGGCACACTTGGGCTCCAACATTGGGTTCAGTGCATCTAGTCCGTAAATAAGGAGTCGTTACTCATATTCTATGTAGTTCAGTGACCCATTTTAACGTTCTACTTTTTCACCAGAAAATACATTTAACATGATTTGAGATACCTGTGCTGGATTTTAATACAAAGCATAATATATACAATATACCACAGACCTGGCTGAGGTCCTTTTTTTTTTAAATCTGAGTATCCATCGATTATCTGAACGGCGTATCCTATGTAGAGACATGTGGGCCTGGAGCCTATCCCAGGGAACTTGGGGCAGAACCGCACACATGCTCGTACACTGCAGGCGGTTTGTAAACAACAGTTAATCATTTTTGGACTGTGGGAGGAAACTGGAATACTGGGAGAAATCCTCCACAAGCACAGGGAGAACATGGAGACTCCATACAAACACTGGACTGAAACGTCCAACCCTTAGAGATGTGAGGAGACAATAATATAACCACTAACTCACCATGCTGCCTTAAACCAGAGTATAACAAGTTGAAACAAGTCATATAATGGCTGGTCTGGTGAATATAAAATAATACATATATGTCTCACAGCTCTACTTTTTGCAATAAAACGGAACGAAATAGCCCAGCTCGGTGAGAACAGGACATGAGCATTAAACCAAGATGCTGAGCAAGAAATTAGATAGACACTAATAATTGATGAAATTAATTAAATTAATACTTTACATTCCAGTCATATGAAGATGTATTACAGATGCAGATTGAGCATTGTTGGTGTGGGCTGGTTTGAATATTTCAGAAAGTGTTAATCCTCTGGGATTTCTCACACAACCATCTGTAGAGTTTCTACAGTATGGTGCAACAAACCAGAAACATCCTGGAATTGAAGAGCCATATAGAGCACTCTTTACAACAACTGTGAGCAGAAAAGCATCTCAGAATGTGCAACACGTTAAACCTTGAGGTGGATGTGCTACTTAAGCTGAAGACCACATCAGGTTTCACTCCTGTGAGTCATTAACAGAAATCTGAGGCTATCATTTGCACAGGATCACTGAAACTGGGCAGCTGAAGACTGGAAAAAGACAGAATGATGTATTTTTCTAACCATCAACTGACATTCTCAGATTCTTGTTCTTGACTGACTGGAGAGGAACCTGATGTGGGCTTCTGCTGATTTAACTCGTTCACCTCGAGGTTTCATGACTATTCTGAGATACTTTTCTTCTCACTATTGCTGTAAAGAGTGCTTATATGAGTTTTTATATTCATCCTGATGACTTGAGCCAATCTGACCAGTCTGTCCATATCCTCTGACCTCTCTGAACAACAAAGCGTTTCCACTGAAAGAGCTGTCACTCACTCTCTGTTTTTTTTTTCTTCTGCAGTTCTGTTTCAACTCTAGAGACTTGTATGTGAAAATCCCAAGAGATTAGCAGTTTATGAAATAGTAAAACCAGCCCATCTGGTATCAACAAGCATGCCGCGATCAAAGTCTCGCTTTCTCATCATTCTGATGTTTGATGTGAACATTAACTGACGCTGGTGATCTATATCTCCGTGATTTGTATTGCATTCCGCTGCTGCCACATGATTGGCCGAGTCGATAACTGCATGGTGTGCAGGTGTTCCTAATAAAGTGGGTGATAAGTGTGTCTCGTTGTAAATGTGACTGCTAAACACTTTAGCTGAAAAAAAAAAAAAGTGATAAATTATACAGCTGTGAGCCAGGGACAAAATAAAGTCCCGCATGAATATTCAATTAATCAGTTTTGGGAGTTGCACTTTTTCACTCTCTATAAGGACCCGTAAGTGGATGGAATTCAGCAATGACATGGTCAGCGTGAGTTTGGATGTGTTAAAGGAAGCTGACTGCATTATTTTTCTTCCCTCTGAAACAGAATCAGTAGCTGGGAAAAGTGCAGAGGTGTTCTGTGTGTGCTGAGAGAGAGAGAGAGAGAGAGAATGTGTTCAAGGAGAAACAGACACACACACACACACACAGGTGGAGAAAAGCAGGCACATACTGTAGTGTGCATGCATTTCTCCTTACTGTCAGTACATTACAGTGTCCTCAAAGGACAAGCAGGAGAGGAGGGGTAGAGAGGTCTTTTGCTACCATCTCATAACTGTCTTGTATTTCTGTTATTGATTGTTTTTGTCTAAGGTATTGACTGATTTGCAAGGGCAGTCTGAGTATAATAGAAAAATTACACTCCTTTGTCCTTTCACAAAAGATAGTGCTATATGCCGCTGTCCCCCCTGTGGCTATGGACGTCCTGCAGGAGGCAGGCTTCTTCATTTGCCGAGAAAAGGAGAGGGAGAAAGTTCTGGCTTTTGCACTGGCAAGAGCAACATGAATCTAGCAATGTCTTGTGCTTGTAGCGTGGAGGAATCACAACACTGTGGATAGTATCATAGAGGCATACTCTTTGGGCACATTATGAGGAACTTTATATAATATTAGGTAGGGCTTTTCCTTGCTTGGTAACAGTCTCAATTCATCATAGCATGGATTTATTTTTTTTTGGATTAGGCTCCATATTGATATGATTGCCCCATGCAATTCCCGTTCAATGCTGTGAAGCTCCTTTTTTCTCACAGCTAAAAGGAGTTCTATTAGATTCACACCAGGTGACTGCAAACGCCTCTGTAGGACACTGAGCTCCCCGGTCAAGTTAATAAAACCAGTTCGAAATGACAGTTCGAAATTTGTGCCGTGATGCATTGTCATGCTGGAATTCAAACAATGATTGATTGGTATTATTGCGTCCAAAGTGTGCTAAAAACATATTCCCCACGCTATTATACAACCTCCAACAGCCTTAACACAAGGCAGGCTGGGTCAGTGCTGCTGGTGCCACATTCTGACACTCGGATAAAATAGTGCATAATCAGACTTGGCTATGGTGTTAGACTGTGCGGTTTTGGTGAACCTGTGAACACTGCAGCCTCACCTTTCTGATTTTCAATGAAAGAAGTGAAACCCAACTAGGTTTAAAGTGTTGTGCATTCTGAGATGCTTTTCTACAGAGTTGTACAGAGTGGTGATCTGAGTGGCTGTAGTCTTCAAGACACGTCAAACAATTCTGCCCATTCTCCATCAACAAGGTGCATCTGTCTGTAGAATGGCCACTCACTCAATTTTTTTCGCACCATTCTGTGTAAACTCTTGAGACTGATGCGCATGAAAATCCCAGGGGATCTGCAGTTGTTGAAATACTGAAAGCAGCCCAGAATCACATTTTCCCTCCTTTAAATGCTTGATGTGAGCACAAGTGGCTGATCTGGCTGATTTTTTTGCAAGACCATTGACTGATTGGATGAATGCATGAACAAGTTCCTTATAAAGTGCGTAGTGACCGTATAGTGGTGCGATACATGCCTTTGATGCTACAGTATATCTCCATCATTTGCCAAATTCTCCAGTAAGTATGCCCTCCGTGTTATTTCTATACAGATTCTCACCATGCATGTGTACAACTCTGCTGGAAGCCCCAGAACCACTCCTCTTTTAAGAAAATGAACTTTCCTTTATATACATAAACGTTCATGGTCAGCGTTGCAAGACATTTTGCGCAACGTATCATATTGACTTCGCTGCATGTTCATCTATAAAGCATTGTACTGTAGAGTGTACTGTATTCAGAATGAGCAAAGCATTACATTTACTGCTTGAGGAAATCAGCTTGCTCTAGGCAGGGTAAAGATTTTACCACTGCATTTTTAAATGGGCTCCTGTTCGAGTATGATCCTGGATAATAAATTAAGTAAATAAAAACATTTCCATTTTTTCTTAAAGTTGTTGTGTCAAAATATGTCGGAAAGATCAAATTTTTTAGCCAACTGTTATATTTAAGACACATTATTAAACAGTATATGGGATTAAAAGTAATGATTGAGCCTTCTCAAAAATTCTTTCAAATCCTTGCTTTAATCCTGTGTTTCGCATTGTGTTTGTGTACGTGTGTTTCAGGTGATGGTTTTCGTCCATGCCCGGAACTCCACTGTGCGCACGGCCATGACTCTGATTGAGATGGCCAAGAACCGAGGAGAGTTATCGTTCTTCCAGGCAGAGCAGGGAGCAGATTTTGGCCATTGTGAGAAGCAGGTGAGCAACACCGTTGATCTTGCCACAGCGTTAAATCATTCAACTCGAACGAAACTGTAAATGTGTATGTTAAATGTCTGTCAGTTTCCAAGAAGGAAAAAAGCCGTCTAGTGCACGAAATGTCAACCGCAGTGCACTTTTCCACCAAGTAAACAATATATAGTACCTTGTGATGGCCCATAGCGCTCAGGCAAAGTGATAAGTGTGTGTTTAATTTGTAATAGCCTCCCTCTGGCAATGGCTCGGGCGCTCTTTCTTTCTCTTCCCCGCGCAGATCGGTGATGAACTCGCGGCACGACTCTGTGGATCTTCGCCGTGGAGGAACAGAGTGAAAGTTATTTATGAACACTTATTCATGAGCTTGAAAGCAGAGGAAAGGGAGAGAAATTGAGGTCAGTCACCTTCGCGAGCTCGGCTCCTCAGGAGGGGAGCGGTAAACAGTCTGAGGGAGGCCAAGTGGTCACGGCCTGGTTGGAAATGAAGCCTGGAGACACAGTGCTAAACTTTTCCCACACCGCTGCATTAGAGAGTGAGCTGAGACAATTAGAAATCTGCTGAGGGCACAGCCTTCAGCTTCAGGTGTAGAGGTCAGCTGCTTAGTCTAACAGAATGCCCTCCTACTGCGAGCGCAATCATGGACCACGCACCACTTCAGCTGCCATGAGCCGGCTTTCTGCACAAGTGCTCTGCTTATTCAGAGTTAATCAAGAAGGTTTTAGACCGGAAGGCTTATGCATTCGTTATTGACAACGTTAACAAGAAACCGCTCTGCTTCTGCTTCTACTGCTGTGTGATCTCTGTGTGTTATAGTAGATCCTTTTTTTAACCCTAGATAAATGTTCATCGATTTACTGTAAGTAGCGTTCGTTGTTATGAGTCGCTGCACTCATTCCAAAAACTATACGCTCTCAAAAAGCTCTGCTCTGTTTTTAAAAGGAAGTGTGAAGTGTCCGGCTGCTGTGTTTTAATTTAGAAACATTTGCATGTAACATAGCGCTGATCTCCGAATGAGCAAATGCTGTTAAAGCAGTTGAAATAGCATGGATGTTTTTGTGCATGACTTCCCCGGTCAGCAAATTTGAAATTTAAAAGGGGATTTTATCACTATCGATGCAGGACAGGAGCAAGACGCAGAAACCGTTCGCATTCTGCATGCAGATATCTTCTTCAGCACTTCGAACGCATGAAATCGAACCACAACATTATTTGGAGTGGAGTTTACTACTGAACGCCGAAAAAGTTCTTACTTGTGAGCATTAAAGGATTTGTCAAAAGTGTCTAAAAGCTGCTAGTGTTGTCTCTCCAGTACAGAACATACTGTTCAATAAACCCACAACTAGAATGTGACTTCTCTCTTCAGTTCCCTCCATCTGTCATCCCGCGGTTGTGCTCCATCAGGAGCAAAGACATGTGGGTCTGTTGGTTAGGAGTGGCAGCTGTGAGAAGGTTGGAAAGTGTGTGTGTTCGTTTGTGTGTGTGTGTTAAGAGCAGCATTTGTCCCCCGCAGCACTAGCCGGGCTTGGGTGGTGGCGGAGAGAAAGCGGGAGAGAAAAAGATGCGGCGCAGTAGAGAGTGAGCTCTGGCTTCATTAGGATCTGTCCGCGGAGGCGCAGGCAGAAGCGGTCCATGATGGATTAGACTCATCCTGACTGCACGCGGGCAGAGGGGATCAATAAGCAGCTGGAGAGGCAGATCCTCGCTTCTGTTCTCCTCTCTCTAGGTTAATGCTGCTCACTGGACAGACATGACAAACATGATCACACCTCCATCCTGAGACAGGCCTGGCGTCTGAGCGTGCGGCGCGTTTTAGATAAGATCTGGGATGTAGAAACACTCAGGGGTGGAGCTGGATCTCTCTCTCTCTCTCTCTCTCTCAGGAGAGGAGAGTGTCGCACACTAACTTCATATTTAAATCTCCCAGCACAAGGTAGCGTGATGCATTTAATAACCTTTACCTTGATCCCAGGGGCTTTGCCAAGATAAATGCTGCTTTCAGCGTCTTCTCTAATCCGCTCTCTATTTATATGAGCCGGGTATAAATAAATGCAATGCATCTCATCGCTCTCGTTTCTGCTGCCGAACCCAGGGCTTGAGCGGCGAGGTTATGTTTTACATACAACAAGCATGATTAGCGCCATATAAATCAGCCGTCAAAATCAATCTGTGCTGATGAATATATCGAAATTTCTGGAAGCTATGGTTACGATTGTGACACTAGTAGAAGTAATGATTTGAATCGGGATGAGAGCCGAGCCCGTGCGATTCTGTGAATTGTTTGTTTTGGGGTTGTAGGTGTTTCTTTGGATGTTTTTGAGGTTTCCATGCTTAAGCAGCTCGCTCTAGACCTTCCTAAAGTTTGAGGCGGATTAAAACACCCGGGTCGGCTCACACGTGGCCTCAATCACACGGCTGAGCCTCTCATCCTTTGATATTACGCTGCTTGTTTCCTTATGAAAATTTCCCCCCCGTTAATATTTCCGCCTGTTTTTAATCCTCGGTATGCATGCGCAGTACAAATACAGCACATATAAGGTCAATTATGTAATTTGGCCCTATTTATTCTACTTTAAAAGTTAAAAGTGAGCCCACTACATATCTCCCTCGTGCTGTTCATTAATTTGCTCCATCACTTAGCTTGAAGAGGCTGTCAATCAGGTTTAAATATCTTAATGCACTCACTTGAATAAGTGATAGTGGGAAATAGCAGTAATAATGGCGGTTTATCACACTGCTGTCTGTGCTGAGCACTCTCTGTTAAATAGCAAAAGTTTCTAATTGAGTGGGGATGTGCATGGGCGTTTAAGTGCATGTTGAAATGAGGGATGTGTGTGTGCATGGGGAGAGAGAGAGAGAGAGAGAGAGAGAGAACAAGCGGGATAGATAGTGGGAAAATGAGAGAAAGAGGTTGCCTAAGACAAATATATTTTGGCTATTAAATCAACAGGCAAGAGCTCGGAGCTTTGATACAGTAAATAATCTGATTAATAAGTTTATATAATTATTCCCCTCCACGGAGGATTAAAGAGGTACCTTTTCTAGGACGGCGCTTGTTTTCTATGTTTTGTGTCGTCTACGCTGGCATTTATTGTTTATGCACTTACTTGGGTGTGAATCCTGATTGTTACAGTGTCACGGTTAGTCACAGCGTATGATCAGACAGTTACATCACTGCTGACATTTTCACAATACTGATTCAAATGCATTTTCATCCATCTCTCTCTCTCTCTCTCTCTCTCTCTCCATCTATTCAATTTTCCTTCCACTGTCAGTTCTTGTTCCATTTGTGCCCCTCCTACTAGACTCACCCGAAATCATACTACATGCAAACTGTGTTTCTCTATGCAGGGAGTTCGGACCACACCGAAAACCCTTTGATTGTGTATCGCACTACTGTTTATCCCAAAAACATGTTTCACCGCAACCGCTGCTGGCACTCCAGGCATTTTAATAACGTTATCACATTCAACAGCTGTGGATGGCACAGACAAATATGGCCATGGTGAACAGACCTAAACCAGACCTAGACCTGCTATCTATTTTTGGATACGGAAACTGACGCACTTTTTCAAAACAAGAAAGCCAAAAGTCATCTAATTAGTGCATGCGTGAATGTACACAGTCATTGTGTACAAAGTTGATGAGTAGATGTTGTGCCGTTTTTTTCCCGCCCAGCGCCGGACATGACATAAGGTTCTCGAGCGCGAGCCGCTTGAAGGACTCGAGTCTATAAATAGAAATGATGGATGGGGATTCCAGGCCGAGTCTCTGCCACAACTCCTACCCCATTCATTCTGCTTAGCACACAGCGACCTATTATCGCTAACGCACTGCATAACGCACAGCAGTGCTTAAATCCAGAGTGCAGCCGCAGTTATATGGCAAGACAGTAAAATGTTGCTCTGAAGCAGCAGCGCTGTCTGTGGCTAGTGTTTTGTTTCCACCACTGTAACCTGCAGTTCGTTCTGCAGGCGTTGTGCAGAACATTGAATCCTCTGTATGAGGTGCAGAGCACATTTTGTTGCAGGTGAAAATTGCCCCCTACACAAGTTTTCTCTGCGCCCGCACGCCATGCTTCCTGCTCCCCCTCGAGCTGTTTGGAATCACTAAAGCCTGTTAAAGGGACCTTGTTCTGGCAAGGAGGAGTGTGTAGGTTACACTAGAAATGCAGCTTACAGCAGGGTCATTGATCTGGCGACAGGGAGGATGAGTATGCGCTGTGTGTCGTGGGCATAATGCCGACTGAAATCGGGAGGGGGTGAACAAACCTGCCCCCAATTTGCCCCTCTCTCAGGGACCTGGCTGATCTGGCAACCATGACCACAACCCCATTCAAAGCCAGACTGTGTTTCCTGCCTGTTCTACAGTAGCCTTCCTGATCCCTAATTCAGCAGCCGCCTTCCTGGAGTAAAGCCCTGGCTTTCCGCCCTCTGCCCCAGCCATGTCTCTCAGCACTCACTCATTCAGCCTTTCCGTTCATCTGTCCAAACATGGAGGACAGGAGACATCTAGTGCTTCGATGCTGTTTCTGCAGCCGGTTTGGCTGTGAAGGATATATTCATAGCTGTAGTTGTCAAAACATCTGAACAGGACAGAATAAAATAAAATAACAGTTTATTTCAGAATGTTGTGTCTGTTTTCATTCCCCCCCCCCCCCTTTGTCTGTCTTTGTGTATCTTTCAGATAGTAAAACTTAGTTCTTACAGAAAGACAGGTTTGTATTGCGACTGATAGTTAAAAGACACCTTTCCTGCAGCAGTGACTCACTATCCCTTAAAGAGGGAGGGCTTTTTGAGATTTGAGACGGCGTCTTGTCGCGGTTGTTTTTTACAGTAATGAACGTATGTGTTGATGTGGATGAAAGCCGGGCCTGCTGTCTGATGGAGACATTTTTTTTATTTTTTTTTAATGGATGGAGGAGATAGCAGGTGCTGCCAGCAGGCTGAGAGTCTTCCTCTGTGATGCTCAAGTCGCTCTGTAGTCAAACACGCTTGTCAGCTTCCGTCCATTCTCTCAGCCCCCCGCCGCATGAGACCGGTCTGCGGTACAGGATTTAGCTCATTAATTTATATTGCCTGGAGTTTTTTTACATCTATTTTTACACCACCACCTGAGGCTGTCTTTATCAGCTGCCGTCGAGGTGAGCTACGTTCTTGTCTCTGCAGCATCCAAAGACCAAAGCGTGACCCGGGTTCGAGTGGAATGGTATACCGCATGCACCTACACATCCAGAAATAACCTCCTCTCAGACACCGACTGTTTACCTTGTCTAGGTTGTTTTTTTTAATCAAATGAGTGCAGATAAATTCATTTTGATTACTTCTGAACTTTTAAAAAATGCTGTCAACACTCAAGTTTTATTCAAAGTTAATATATCTTCAGTGCCTTATGGTTATTGTAACAATGAAGTGGCACGCATAAAATGTAATGTCACTATTTTGCAGTTGGTAAACAACCTCAAGTGCTAGGTCTGTGGTTAATACTGCCATTGTCAAGTCCGATGTATGCCCATGACTAGGACTAGCCAACATCCACATTCAAGATCGAGACAGAAAACCTTCAAGTCATTACTTCAACTTCTATGTCTAAGTCAAGTACAGTTTTAAATTTACAGCCATAACATCTGTTAATAATCTATTTTGTTAATGTCTATTTTATCTATTATTTCTGTGTATATTACTTAATTTTTTTTTATGATTTTTTTTTCACACTGCAGATTGGAACAATCTAAACAGTAAAAAGTGCTTGAAACAGTAAAGTCAGCACTGTCGGCTGCTAAAGGTTTGCGTCGCTGCCTGGGTGCAGGAGTGTGTGAGAAAGAGACGAAAGTGTGTTTGAGTGGCAACCCTTCACGCTCACCCACTCCTCTCATGCAATGTTAATGACTCTGTCAAACCATCAGTAGAAATATTATGATTATCAGCAGTCCCCAAATCAGATCTGAGCTGCTTTCTCTCTGCTAATTTAAGAAGGAGATGAGGTCTTTGGTGTGTGAATTCCTTTTTTTCTGCGTGATTAGAAGTCAGAGTGATGGTGCCGAAGGAGGCCGTAGCGATGCGGGCCGCTGCCCGATGGTGCTGAAAGCCAGACGTGCTCTGTGTCTTTGTAGTGTCCCTGTGCAGTGTAGTGGGTGTCTTTTCTGCTCTGTTCCGGAGAACAGGTAATCAGCGGTGTCTGCTGCGGACAGCCTATGCCCCGGCGTAGCGCATAGGGAGATGATCTCTCGACGGCAAGCTTTAATCAGGCTTGATCACAGAGCTGATGCGCTGCCACCTTGAATCCAGCCAGTGAATAGAGGAGGCTGTCCCTGCCTTCTTCAACCGAAGATCCCATAACATAGCCTTAATGCTCCTTGACACCTCAAAGTAAACCTTATCTTAAGCATTTCAATTAGAGTGTGCAGCCCTCGCCGTCTGCCTGAGCATACAAGCTCGCTGTTTACAAAACGGACGGACAGACAGACACAATTGGGGCACACAAAATGTGTTTAGAGTGGTGCTGTTTATCTTTGGTAATGTATTCTAAAATCTCAAAGGGCTTGACATACAAACGATTAAAGGTCAGAAATGTATTTGTGATAATGCACACGAAAACAACTTGACGACTAAATGAATGAGAATTAATTTCAAATGAATTTTCTGTAAATGTACGTATGAGAATTATTCTGTATCACCAACAAAATCCCAAGACTGAAGAAAAAGAACAAGTTAATCAAGTAGGTTTTAATTTGAATTTAAATGCAGTTTCTAAGCTAGCAAGGCTACCAATTTCTGAACAATTTCTAGAGTTTAGGGCCAACATAAAGAGTCTGGAGGCTTGGCTTTGAGACTAGGCTTCCCACAGCTGAGCAAAGCCCTCAGGTTACAACATACAAAGGGCACTTTCTTCCTTTCTTTTTGATTTTTTGATGTCTGTTCAGCCTTTCCCTCCAGAAAGATGATTGATGCTGTGTCTGTGTGTGTGTGTGCGTGTGTGCGTGTGTGTGTGTGTGTGTGTGTGTGTGTGTGTGTGTGTGTGT
>JAOVVB010000046.1:19651869-19664827 GCA_028570985.1 Heterobranchus longifilis
CCAAAACATTAGGTTCCCACCACCATGTTTGACAGTGGGGATGGTGTTCTTAGGGTTGAAGGCTTCTCCTTTTTTACGCGAAATGAAGGCTACATCATTGTGGCCAAACAATCTAATTTTTTATTCATCTGACCGTAAAATCGAAGACCAGAAGTCTTCTTCTTTGTCCAGATGAGTATTTGCAAAGGCCAAGCGTCCTCCTTGGTCTGCGTCCGTGGAACCCAGCGGCGGTGTGCAGTGTCCGTTGGACTGTCTGCCTAGAGATGTTGGCACCAGCAGAATCCAGATGCATCAGGATGGCCTTGGTGGTGATCCTTGGATTCTTTTTTTTACCTCTCTCACTATCCTCCTGGCTAGCACAGGTGTCACTTTTGGCTTCCGACCATGTTCTCTGAGACTGTGTGTGTATTTTTTTAATAATACTTTGCACTGTAGTCACTGGAACTTCAAAACATTTAGATATGGTCTTATAGCCCTTTCCTGACTTATAAGCCGCCACAATCCGCAGCCGCAGGTCCTCAGTGAGCTCCTTTGTCTTAGCCATGACTGTCCACAAACCAACAGTAGAGAGCTACTGTTTTTCACCTGCTGAGTTGATTAAAACAGCTGTTCCCAATGAATCAGGGTAATTAAGATGTTTGAGAACAGCTTGGACTATTTGGAATGGTATAGAACTCTGGATAAACTGTGACAGTTTGCAAAGGGTATGAATACTTTCGGACATGACACTTTTTGTTCAAATGTAAATAAAAGCTGAGAAATATTTTTTTCCGCAATGATGCCTCTTGTACATCGTATTTTTATCTTCTGGGAGACGCTTGTCTCATTTGCGGTCAAATAAAAACTTGCTGGTTGAATAAAAATAAATCAAATTCAAATTTTGTCACATACACAGTCGTACACAGTACGATATGAAGTGAAATGCTTATACGACCACCTGTGACCTTAAAAAAGATTATCAATAAGAAATAAATATGGGCTAAAATAAGAAATAAAATATAGAAAAACTTATAAGCTATAGAAAATATAGCTATAGAAGATAAGAACAAAATATAAGAAAAACTTATCTGTACAACTATATAAAATCTAGAAAACTTAAGTTGTGCTAATTGAAATAGAATTTAAATAAAAATGTCCGGATGCGTGTATGTATGTGTGTAATGTGTAGATGCAACCACATATGGTGCGCACATGGGCAAGGGTAGCTCAGTGGTTATAGCAATGGGCTACTATTCAGAAGGTCCCAGGTTCGAACCCCAATACCACCAAGTTGCCACTGTTGGGGTTCTTAACCCTCAACTGCTCATTTGTATAATGAGATGCAAAAATGTAAGATCTGCAAAATGTAAAATTCTGCCAAATGTCATAAATGTACATACAGTATGTGGTTTGAAATCTTCAGGTTTAGTTTATGTAGTATCGAGTCATTATCAAATTTCTTGAAAACAGGTTTAACAAGTAAAAGTGGAAAGTTCCTCATCATCCCACATGATGGCAGCATCTTCTAATAACAATAAAAATATGTCAGCCCTAAAAGTATCAAAAATACCCACCAGGTGGTGCAATTGAACAATAAGCTACAGCACTGCCATTTTTTTTTTTTTTTACCTGCCTGGTCAATATGCTTTGCCATCCCATGTCTGCATGTCATATCTGTATTCTCTTATGCATATGCTCTCATTCTGTTTTCCCCCTCCTGTCAGGTGGCTTTGGGAACTGTGACCAACGTCGAAGAAGCCGTTAAGTGGTTGAGCTACACCTACCTCTATGTACGAATGAGAGCCAATCCGCTTGTTTACGGCATTAACCACAAGGCCTACCAGGTACACACCAGCACCTTTCTCATATCCATTGAGGAGTTTCCACTCAAATCCTTCTTAGTAATAAACACTTTGACTCTTTTATAGATGGATCCAGGGTTGGAGCTGTACAGGAAAGATTTAGTGATTGAAGCCGGGAGGAAGCTGGATAAAGCCCGGATGATCCGTTTTGATGAGAGAACCGGTTATTTTGCTTCTACAGATCTTGGCAGAACAGCCAGCCACTTCTACATAAAGTACAACACAATTGAGGTAAAGTGGTCAATCGCGGTGTTTCTCCACATACTTTGTGTTATCCTACAACAGCTCGCTCATTATCATTCATCTCTTCCGAGCATGTAACTGCTGTTTCTACACATGTGCTGTCCATCAGGCTTTTAAGGTCGGATGAGACCTGGAGGTATCTACAGTATACACAGGCTTTAAAGCGTGCTTGTTAAACAGCAAGGAAATAATATACTAATCAGTGTAAAACATTGAGTTTTCATCATTATTTTATCGTAATATTCTCACCAGCAGCACCGGCAACCTCTGTCACTTCCTCTTTTTTTTGGTGATGTCTCTATATACAGCCCTGGCCAAAAGTTTTGAGAGTGATACAAATATCAATTTTCATAAAGTCTGCTGCTTCAGTGTTTTTAGATCTTTGTGTCAGATGTTAATATGGTATACTGAAGTATAATTACAAGCATTATATAAGTGTCAAAGGCCCTTGCCAGTTTATGCAGAAAGTTTTTCAAGACCTCATAAAGTTGCATAAACGTAATTGTAAATAAAAGCCTTTGACACATATGAAATGCTTTTAATTATACTTCAGTACACCATAGTAACATCTGACAAAAAGATCTAGTGAAGCAACAGACTTTGTGAAAAATAATATTTGTGTCATTCTCAAAACTTTTGGCTGTACATTTAACAAGTAAGATGAAGCAGCAGTTTATTGTGTGTCAAACGAAAAATAAGAGCTAATTGCATGTAAGAAGATGTACTGTGAATGTACGACAGGCGTTTGTCAAACCTGGACTTTTGATTGTGCAGAATAACAGAACACTGATGTTTCCAGAAGCTTTTATTTCTTTATTTAATCCCCTGCTGCACCAATGCACTTATTCACTAGTGTTTCAAGGTAGAAGGTTTTCTCAAGCTGGAGCCCTGTTTGGACTGCCTGCTTCACGTCTAAAACACTGGCCTCTCAGGAACTCCTTTAATGACCCAAAAATGTGGAAATGGTTTGGATCGAGGTCAGGCCTGTAGAGGGGGGTGAATAACTTCCAGCCGAGTTCCTGTACTTGGCAAGTGGTGATGTCACAGTCTGAGGTCATGTATTGTACTGCAAAAAATAGAACGCTTTTGCTGATCAACCTAGCCTGTTTTATTTGTTTCCTGAGAGTGTCTCACTCGCTGTGAATGTTCATGGGAATGACTTGCGAGGGATTGTCATTCATAGACGTACAGCTTTTTTGAAAACGTTTGCACCATTCAAATGTAGTACTAATGCGGCTATGAGTCAATTGGTTTTACACCTTCATTCACGTGAAGTTTCATCACGAGTCCTGGTTTGATTTAAACACTCCTCAGAACAATAATTATTCATTTATTTTAAGGAGAGGAAGACTGAATACATTTGATTATAGTGGGATTTTCTATTTTGTCTATACACCACATTTAAGTGTATTTACAGCATCAAACAAGGCTACGCTCCATGTCTAACATCACCACTCCTTTATTAATAACAAAACAACAAAAATAAAGTATGTTACTTGTATGAATTGTACAGTGCTTTGTTTTGCATTGCGTATTGATTTGAAAATGTTTTCCAGACATTCAATGAGCTGTTCAATGCTCAGAAAACAGAAGCTGACATTCTGAGCATCGTCTCCAAAGCGGAGGAGTTTGAGCAGGTTAAGGTAAAAAGCCAGAGTTTTGATTTGAGAGAGCGTGTTTTAAAGTACAGTTTTTAATTATGTATCTGTGCCCCAATGTGACAGCGTGAAAAGTATTCCAGATCACTGTCTTGTGTTGTGCGCAGGTACGAGACGAGGAAATGGAGGAACTGGAGCAGTTGTTGTGTAACTTTTGTGAACTTCCGGCAGCTGGAGGAGTAGAGAACGGCTACGGCAAGATCAACATACTGCTGCAGACCTACATCGGGCGTGGCGAGGTCGACAGCTTCTCCCTCATCTCTGATCTGTCTTATGTGGCCCAGGTAACACATATACACACACACATGAATGAGGGAGTATCCCATCTGTGCATGCCTGAAATTTTTGACAAATACTAAATAACTTCTGGAGCAAATAATTTTTTTTTTATGAAAACCAATAATTGATGCCTTTATGTTAATAATGTGTCCGGAATATGATTAAAAATGACAGAATTATCTAGTAAATAAACTGTTAATGTTACATATATGATTTTTTGGGGAATCTTGAGTCCAGAAAGAATTTATTATACTAGACAAATTTGACTCTTGCCAGACACATTTCTATAACAGCGTAAATTAAAAAGGTAAATATAACATACATGTAGGTTGATGAAACAGTAACAACATCCTCAAATCAGTTGCTACTATTTAATGATCAGTAATGATTGAGAAAAACCTTATTAGCAGCCAAGCAGAAGGTTTAAAAACATCTGTAACCACTGCATCAGCATCTTAAGACTGATTTATGCTTCAGTATCAAGTCTACACCAGAGTAGGTACTGCGTAGTCACTTATCCTGTGCTGTAGCATACAGTGTAGCCTGAAGTGCATCTCCCCAGAAATGTAGCTACACATCATGTATGCACATACTACAGCAGCTGTGATTGGTCCACCTGGTAGCAGTGCATTTCTGGCTTTTTCTCATACACTTGCATTATTGCATTGAGTTGAATGCCTCCTTGGACGTCTTCCCTCTTTTTTTGCATTGTAGTACTTAAAGTAAAAGTTCAACAAGTCTCAACATTTATTAGCTCCATCTCTAACAAAACCAGCTCAGTTTCAATCGGCCCTTATTTGTAGTACACCAAAAAAACTCTCCGGTTTGCGATAAAGAGACTCAACATTGTGCATAAAAACACACTGCCAACTAGTGGTTTGGTGGTGTAATTGCAGAGCGACAAACAGACACACCAGCACACAAGTATCCTACGGCGTAGACCCCAACGTAAATGCGGCGGAGCTTTTTCTCTGTGATTACAAGCTGTCCACAGCGCCCTCTGTGTGTTATTGCTGGCTGTTTGGCTCAAAGTAGTTCTCACATCTCTGCTATAATTTATACCAGAAATCTGGCTTGAGTCTTTGTCTATACTACTTTCAGGTGCAGTGATATAGGACAGCCAAGATGGTGTATGGCTGTATGAGTATGAGTGTGTGAGTTTGAAATTTCCTGCCAAAGCAAACCCAAAAGCTTGGACACCACACATAGCATTAGGACGATTCGATGCAGCTAAGGAGCATCAGAGGAATTTTTTTTCAATTTGTTTCAAAATTAATATCTATTGTGTAGCTATTGTGTAATAAGTGTAGCTTTCAATATTTGTATCAGATTTTCACCACAGACATTTTTTAAAAGCATTTATTCTATGCATTTGTATGAACTCTTAAACATTTTTGAACAAGCATAAGCAGTAGGGACATAAATCAGCAGTCACCAAACTATATGATATATGCCGGTTTGATTTATGTTGCGATTTTGTAAGTATCATTATTTTATAAATATCCCAATTCAATATAATTTTTTTTTTCTGATTTTATTACATTTTTAAGATCTTGAACCTTTTTAAAAAGCCATAACTTGGCACCTTAGCTTTACAACTGAAGTGAATATGACTAATTAAATGTAACCCATTCCTTAGGACACTGGTTTCCTCATTTAAAAACCACAGGCAGCGTTTAAACAATGCAAACCAACTTCAGATACAAAAGTCTAAAACACAACTTAAATCAAAAAAAGAAGCTACGTTTTTACTAACGTATCTCTGTTATGTTATCCATTATATTGTTATTTTTGAACAAACTTAGCAAATAATTCACCACTTCCGGAATGAAAGTGTGTGAATAGTTTAGAGCGCCAACTGTAGGATTACAAAGAAACAATGATGATTTACCGCCTCAAATGCCTCCAAAATCACAAAACTCGAAGCTTTTTAAAAACGAGTGTGTGTTGATCCCGGACGTGTGTGGTTTCTAATGTGTACGTATTACAAGACTAATTTGCTCTCACTGTGTTTTGAGACTAGCGTAAGAGTGTGTAATGAGTGGTTTTTGAGACTGCTTTGCTTGTAAAGTTAGACAGATCGGAGGCTTTTTAATGCTCACAACTTTGGATAATGTAACATCAAAAAAATGGTGTTTCTGTTGCACTCACAGCACATAATCAGTCATATCTGAGGCTGACCAAGTTGAAAACCAGACAATTCTGGTCACTGGCTGATCGACTGGTGCATCTTCATTACAAATATAAAAAATAATAAAGTTTTATTTCATTTTGGAGTCAGTGTGGTGATTTTGAATCACCACACAAAAGAATAAATTCGAAACTGTTTTTTTTTTTACCTCCATCTCTAATAAACATTTAAGCCAACTATGATTTATTAGATTTTATTTGTATTGACACAAACCTTTGCACATAAGCATAAGCAGTAATTGAATATCACTCGTCTCGTACGTCTCCTTCCTATTGTCCGTCTTCTGCTGAAGCCTTCTCTCTAGCTCTCTTCTGCAGGTAACGGGTTCCATGTGTCCGAATAGTTGAAATAGTTCAAGCAAATTCCCTCTTTGCTCCTAATTCGGCTGCTTTTAGACGAACAGCCGGGAATCCCGTAAGAACCGTCACTGCTGACTAAAACATATCTTATTTTAAATCCAGGTCCTGCTTGATGTTTCTGCCTGCAATTTTATACATGTCCATATGGACAAGAGTTGCATTTTTGGGAAAAGAACACCAAAGCAAAAAATGTAAGCCTTACCTAAGTTAATGAATGAAATATCTCCTAAACGTGTGTTGAGGTACAGTTACTGTATAAATAGGCATCCTGTTTCACAGATACACAATGCTTTGATATTTTTGAATCAGGTTTAAAGCACAATGAATAAACCGAGTAATTGATGGAACAGTAATTGAACTCTTATGCTGTGGAATTATAGGAACTTCCTGTTTGGAGCCTCATTTCACAGAATGCTTTCTGTTTTTCATCTCACAAATTGTGTACTGCTGTAGAAACCTTTCTGAAATGTATGCAAATAATTGCAGGCCGCTCAGGAACTGTAAAGCAGCCCCAAATTATCGCAGTCCATCCGCGTTTGCTCCCTCTTTGATAACCTTCCTCTGTGGTTAAAAGTTTTTTTAATGGTACTTAAATACTAAGTTCTGTTTCTGCTAGTTCCAGTTTAACCATACGGCTACGTCGGGGGAAAGAAAGGGGGAAATCTGTACTAAATACACATTTTAGAAGATAGCAACTCTGTTTAGCTCAGCCGGACTACAGAAGCTTCATACGAGTCTCATCTGAACTTTGGGATGCAATTTTGCACAGAACATGGATTTTGGCTCTGATTTCTTTATTCACGTTCTGGGTGACAAACTTCACGGTCGATGTGCAGAGCAGGAAAATTCATAACAACCAAGACTTCGATTTAAGAAACAGGAGCTTGGTGGCTGATGAACATCTGGACCCTCATCCACAATCAGCCAACAGCTGGCCTGTCAATCAAAGCGAATTCTCAGACCAGAAATATTAATTACACGTTCAAGATTCTACACATCAGTTATAATGTGGCTGATAAATGATAAACAGTATCAGTGCTTACATGCAGGGTTGTTAAAGAACTGAAATTTCATGAGAAGGTTGACCAATCGAACCCCTGTTTTGATCTTTTTGTAGGGATCTGTAAAAAAAAACAAAAACTGTTTTATGTTTGTATGCATTGTGTTTAGAATGCTGCACGTATCATGCGAGCTCTGTTCGAGATCGCGCTGAGGAAGCGCTGGCCAGCAATGACGTACAGGCTGCTCAATCTGTGTAAGGTAATTGATAAGCGCCTGTGGGGATGGGCACACCCCCTGCGTCAGTTCGCCACGCTGCCTCCCACCGTGCTGTCCAAGCTGGAGGAGAAGAAGCTCACAGTGGACAAGCTTAAAGATATGCGCAAAGACGAGATAGGTGAGTGGGCATGATGCTTTTGTAGGATCTGTAAGCACTTGGGGATTTTTCAGACCTATTTTCATTTCTCTTGAGCCCTACTTTAGTGAGTTTTACACTTGTTTTTTGGGCACAGGTGCAGTCTAAGAAGTGTTCACTCAAAAATGTAGCCTGGGGATTCACTTTGAGTGAACTCTGGTGTTCAGCATGTGTGAAAGCGATTCACTCCCAGGGCTGGGCATCGAATTGCATGACTGGTTCAACTCATCACTTTATTTTCTGTTTCACAATGTTGGAGAGGGCTGTAGTCTGGTGTGTGGATAAACCTGAATGCTTTTCAGGGGCACGAATTGAAGAATAAAAAAGATGTTCAACTCAAGTCACTCATAAAATGGCTGTGCCTTCGGCTGATTGTTGAATAGTGTTGAAAAGCAAATAAAAATAAGCACAAAATAAATGCATAAACATTACGCATACAAAGTAAATAATGTTAAGTGTTGAAAACTTATAATCACCTATTCCACACACAGCAGCGGTGTTTTAAAATTAAATGAAGCCTATAAAATACCCAGTCACTTTGCAGTTCAGGAGAAATCTGTTTGTGTGAAAGCTGGATAAAAACATGAACCCCATGTTTTAAACCCGTGTAATTGTAAGTAAAAGTGTCACAAAGCGGAAGGGAAAAATCTAAAGAGCTGTTGTGTGTTTATGCAGGTCACATGTTACACCATGTGAACATTGGCTTGAAGGTGAAGCAGTGCGTCCATCAGATTCCTGCGATACTGATGGAAGCTACCATTCAGCCGATCACGCGAACCGTCCTGCGCGTGCGCCTCAACATCACCCCCGACTTCAGGTGGAATGACCAGGTAACTATAGCAACCCCGGCCCAGATGGCAAATAATGGCTCCTTTGTCTTTTTGACATGTATAACATATTCCACAAAGATGCATGAAGAAAATGTTGAAGTATTTTAAGCGTTACTGAAAATGACATGCAGGTATAAATGCGTATACACACACACACACACACACACACACACACACACACACACAAATTCGTGCACACACACATCCTGGCTTAGGGAACCTCAAGAGAAGCTTAATCTGTTCATTTCTGTCCTGTGTGTAAGATCACAGGGGCTTGAATGGCTGAAACCTGCTGCTATTGTTCTGTGGAATGGGGGGGGGGGGCCCAGATGGACGCTGTATGTCCTTCATGTGCTGCAGTCTCACTCTTGCAGCGTATAAAAGCTTTCTTTAGCTCGATGGCCAGCATCTGGGCCCTCCTTCAGTCTCACTCAGACGTCTCCCTTCTCACCCGCGCAACACACAAGCATGGAGTCACCTGCTCTTTGAAATCACGCTACTGTGATTCAAAGACTTGTTTGAGATTAATCGTATTAGCTTTAGTTCGAATTGATCTGTTGATTTCTTCTCTGGCTGTTGGAGTTACAGATGAGTGGTATGGAACATAAATCACACCGTGATGCTTGGTACTGATACATGATTCTTTATTGCTCTTCAGATTTCACTTCTTCAGTGTTTTTGTCTCATACATACTTCAAGCTCCTTTTTTTTTCTTTTTTTTCTACTGGCCATTAATCAGAAATGGTCGATGGTGGACATGGCTGTCAGAACGGTAGTTCCTTATTGCAAAAGCGCCTCGACTGGAACAGCATGCGCATGCGAACTGTCCGTGTGGCGCGCCTGAACTCTGCTCTTGGCCGGCTGTGTGTGAATCCCGCTCTAGCAAGTCTCTTGCTTTTGAAAACAAACAGACTTCATTAAGTAGCAGCTGTTCAGGACTCGACTTCTCCTGTGAGTTTAGAGTCTCCTGAGTCTTTTTCACACTCGCAAACTTTCCATCTGACCTCGTTCAGACTTCTTTAGTAGTGCTGTCGTAGATCTTATTTTCTTTTTTAATTTTCACCCTGAGAATACAGTCTGTTAACTTGGAAGTGGATTTGTGTCATGCTCTTCAACTCTCCCGACTTTTCAAGCAAGCACATGCACACTGCTAGCACTGTCCAGATTGATGAAACCGGGGACGGAAATTTCCGAAGAGAAGCAACCCGAATCTGTCTAATCAATCACCACAAATTAACCCCATGCTCTTGGCCATACCTGCTTATTTTCAACATGACTTACAATGTCTTGGTGCAGGAACTGATAGAAAGGCCCAGGAGAGGATTAGGACCAGATTAGTGCCGAGCTTTAGCCGAGCCCCAGCTGGAATAGAAGGCCCTTTGTAGCACCATTGAGAAGGGATGACTGAATCGGGAAGATGAACGCTTGTGTCCGATTAGCGGTTGCATGCTTGGCTCTTGGGAGAGTTGTAACAGAACACCCCAAGCTTAGCGGTGATCCTAGTGCAAACGTACACACAGCAGCTCTGCAAACCTCTTCAGACACAAAGCACTCCGTTTGCTGAACGCACTCTGGGATTCTACTAAGAGTGTTTTTGCCGAGGCTTATAATTCTTCCCAAATGGATGGATGTCATCCACAAACTCATTACAGGACTATGTATGTATACAATAGTGTTTTCACTCAGCTCTCATTAGCAACAACTGCCTCATGGTTTCCGTGCAGAGAGATGGCACACACACACACACACACACACACACACACACGCACACACTCACACAGACACACTAACGCTTTTTGCAGAAATGCCTTAGCTTTCAAAAAAAAATATTTTTTTTGCCTTTGCTGACATTTTTCCAAAATGAATGGCGTTCCTCATCGTCCTGTCTCCGTCCCTCAGGTGCATGGCTCGGTTGGAGAGCCATGGTGGCTGTGGGTGGAGGACCCCATCAATGACCACATTTATCACTCAGAGTATTTCCTCCTTCAGAAAAAACAGGTAGGGATGCACAATCTCATCTGTTTAAGTTTTACTCTTTACTCGTGTGACATGCTATTATCTGAATAGGTCAAATCTATCAGCTGAGACAATTCTGCCCTGTTTTAAATTCTACCTGGATTATGTAGATTTGGAAAGTCTCCCATGATCAGTCAGGACTCTTTCATCAGATTATTCACACATACAGTAGCATTATTTTCTTTCACTCATCTACAGCTGAATGCTCGCATTATACTCACATGATTTATTTTATACTTTTATAAAGAGTCACCTACAGTACTTAGAAGGTAGACGCTGACTTAATATGTGTACTTTGTAACTGTACACTTTTCACGTATCTGTACTTCATTTAAGTAGCTTTATTTCTGCATACTTTTAACTTTTACTTTTACTCCACTACATTCTACAACAAATATCCGTACTTTCTACTTCACTACATTTGTGCATGGCTTTGCGTTAAATAAGCACAGTGTTGTTTTAGCATTTGAAGTGCTAATATCGCCACCTGCAGACTGTTATGGGCAAGTGTGAGATTTGCGTTTCCTTCCATGAAACACTCAGTCACGTAGCAGGTGTTTAAAATCGGAAGTGGAGATGGTTTCAAACAGAGACAAAAACAGCACGGTCACAGTTGAGGGAGACTTTTTTTTTAAACCATGTCTCAAGGGCTACAGTGTGCTAATACAACCTCAATACTAATAGTACTTGAGTAAATGTAAAGTCGATATATATCGCTGCTTTGTTGCGTACCTTGTCCGTGACTGGCTACATATACAGTTCAAATTTCTCTGTCTCTCTTCGTCCATCAGGTGCTGAATGGAGAGCCTCAGCAGGTGGTCTTCACCATCCCGATCTTTGAGCCCATGCCATCACAGTACTACATCCGTGCTGTGTCTGATCGCTGGTTGGGCTCCGAGGCTGTGTGCATCATCAACTTCCAGCACCTTATTCTACCTGAAAGACACCCCCCCCACACAGGTGTTTATCAAAGAGAGTCAGAGATATACACAACACGAATAGAGTAAAGCAATGGAGTCCAGTTAGACTAAAAATTTCTTTAATATTTGTGGTAATTTTGTTCTTCTATAAATTGGTCTTTGCAGAGCTTTTGGACCTCCAGCCACTGCCCGTGACCGCACTGGGTAACCGGGAGTATGAGAGCCTCTATAAGTTCACCCATTACAATCCCATTCAGACACAAATCTTCCACACGCTCTACCACACTGACACCAACGTGCTGCTCGGAGCACCGACCGGCTCAGGAAAAACCATCGCAGCAGAGATGGCTATTTTCAGAGTTTTCAACAAGTACCCTGGCGCTAAGGTCTGTCTCCTGTAATATTGGTTCAGTTTATTTTGGCACCCGTCTGTGTTTGTGTGTCTGTGTCAGCACAAGAATAATCGACATTGTTGGCTAAAGTGAATGAAAAAGCTTATAAAAGGATTAAACTTAGAATGGAAATATAAGAGATCTTTCCGGTTAACATACATCAAGACATGCATGATTTATTTGTAAGATTTATTGTAAGACTGTTATGGTAAACCATTTACTTCAGGTTTCTTCGAGTTTATTCTAAGCTAAAAATAAAAACAAAATCCGAAAACACGTTCAGGGTAATCAAAATGTTTGCCAATGTTTAAAAAAAAAACAGTGTGAGTAGACAGGGATCAGCATGGGTGTCCTGACCAGTCTCTGATCACACAGCTCCATTTGAAGCACCCACGGACACCCTACAAGGATCTGCTTGTTTTGGGGATGCTCTGACCATCACAATTTGTCCTCTCAGTCACTCAGATACTTACCGATTGTTCTTGCTTCCAGTGCTATTCCTTTCTCCGTTCAGTGATTTTAATGCTATGGATGATCGGTGCCCACAAACGTTGAATTATTATTAGTGGTGCTTGCAAAGCATCACTATTGTTATCTTGCAGGCTTATTTTTCTTATTATTCTTCTTCCGTACAAAAGTTTGGCGCGTAACTAGTCCCGCACCGTTTGTCGTAGACCCATGAGTGAGGTGTCAAATCGTGCGGCTTATTCGGGAATAGAGTACAAATGACTTTTCTAAGGGCCCATAGACTTAACATTGAGACCAACTCTGGATCCCACTGTAGTAGAGACAGGGGGGAGGGCTCATTTAACTCA
>JAOVVB010000046.1:19688487-19701649 GCA_028570985.1 Heterobranchus longifilis
GTGTGAGTGTGTGTGAGTGTGTGTGAGTGTGTGTGAGTGTGTGTGAGTGTGTGTGAGTGTGTGTGAGTGTGTGTGTGTGTGTGTGTGCGCACGAGCACGTGCTTGGGAGTGATTGGCCATGCTTGTCCATGTGGTTACTTTTTCAGGTTCCTGCTGTGCCAGGTTGTAGCTCCTCTGCCAGCAGATGCCTGTCTTCTCAGCATGTATCCAAAGCTAGCCTTTCCTAGCAAACAGCTGAGCTAACTACAGAGTGCTGTCTGAGGATTAATCAGCAGAGTCCACTGGGCTGTCCAGCCAATTTCATATCAGCAAGTCTTAATTTAAAGTCTTAATTTTGCACCCACTCCATTTGTTAGGATTATCTTGCTTTATCAGAGTGGTGTTGGTATTCACGGTGCACGGATGAGACTCACTTAGCGGAAACTTTGTACTATCTTTTATTATTTCTCACATTGCCAGAATAAAGAACTGTAATAAATAACGTGGTCTATATTTATGCTATCTGTAAAGTCTCTTCATCTTGTACTATATCAACTACACAACAACCACACTTTATTACCATACCATATGGATTTAATTGTTTGTTGAAAATATGTACTTATTTAAAATCCTCCAAAACAGAAGGGACAGGTTCAATTTAAACCTAATAAACATGTGACAAGTAGAAATTACGAAGTGATTCCAAGTTCTGTTAAACAGGTGAACCAATTATGTTATAATATACAAGGAGTTTAAAAGATACGCCTATTCCTTCTAGAGCAAGGATGGGATGAGGCTCATCGATTTTCCAACAGATGCAGCAGAGATACTTTAGGGGTAAGAATCTCTGATGTTACACAATATCATCAAGAAAATTCAAGAAAACCCAAATCTCGATGCATAAAGAGCTAAAAACCACTGAATATGAGTAATCTCCGATCCCTCAGACATCACTGTCTTAAAAACCGTAGTCATGCATCTGTAGAGGACTTTGTGATGTGGGCTCAGGAACACCTTGATAAACCTTTGTCTATTAACATCATTTGTCGCTGCATTTATAAATGCAACTTGTTTTGTGTTCCAATGAGTGAACATTTCAATTAGTTTGGAAACAACAGCCGTCATGTTCTCTGAGTCAATAAGAAAAGGAGAATCCAAGTGTCGAATAAATAAGCCAGCATCAGTCATGGTGTGGGTGTGTATCAGTGCCCGCGACATGGGTAAGCTGTGTACCTGTGAGGTCACCAACAACGCATAAAAACAATTCTTTTTGGCGCCGTATTTTCCAGCAGGACACCACCAACCCGCATTCTGAACGCATTACACATGCATGGCTACTAAACACAGAGTACAGATGCTAGACTGGCCTGCTTGTGTATGGTGCATTATGAAATGCAAAATATGACAACAAAGACCTCGTACATTTGCAGGCTGAAGACCTGCATAATGGAAAAATAGCTAAACCTAACCAACTGTTGTCTCCAGTGTCCAAATGCTCAGAAAGTGTTATTAACAGAAATGGTGGTGTTAAACATGGTCAGTCAATTCTTCCAACTTTTTTTTGCAGCTACTAAATTTGAAATGAATGCATATTTTCAACAAACAATTAAATTCACGTGCTTAAACCATTTTCAATATTAGTACAAGATGAAGAGACTACAGATGATTCCTTTTCACAATTTCCATACTGTCCCAACTTTTTTTGGAATTAGGGTTGTTTATACAGTATATTATATACAGTAGGTATTATATAGATATTACATCAATATTCAGTTAACATTCAGTGCAGTTTTTTGTTTATGGGGCTGCAGATACCAGCAAAAGTGCCATAGTGGGAATGGTAGCATTAGAACTGGACCACAAAGGAACGGAAGAAGTTGACCTGGTCTGATGAATCACTTCTTCATTAAAAGAAAATGATAAATCGATTCTTTCATATCATATGGATGGTGGCGTGAGTGTGCGTCGTTTACTTGGGGAAGATATAGCATCAGGATGCACTATGGGAAGGAGACAAGCTGGCGGGGGCATTATGATGCCCTGGGGAATGTTCTCCTGGGAAAGGTTCAAGGTTTTTTATTTTTTAACGCCACCATATGTGCAGGAATTTGAATACAGATTCTCTTCTCTCTAATCATGTGTTTACATTGTCAATGCCACATGAAAAGTTTGGGTAAAAAAAAAAATCAATGTAAAACAGTATGAAGGTAACAGCAGTACTTGTAATAAAAAGATATTAATAAACCGTGTGAATATATTTCGTAAACATCTGAGTGAATGTAAACAGTGAATCCTGTTAATAATTAAATATACTGTATATCCAAAGGTCCATTGTTCGTAAGTAAATATATACCCCCAAACGTACGTAAACCCCGGTCAGGGCTGTTTGGGTGGCAAAAAAGGACTTCCTCAATATTAGTCAGGTGGTCATATGATAGACGTATATGATAAAAGTGACTTCTGACAGGTGACTGTTTATGTATATACACACATGCATCCATACTCTGGGGTTTTCTTTATTTTTCCTTCCACACTAAAGCGCGCGCGCACACATATATAAAAGCATACACACACAGTCTTGGATTAGGGCTGGCTTTAAGAAGATCTATGACGGTTTGTATAAATAATTCCTGCCATTTCTGTGCTAATGAGGTATGTTATCGCGGTGTTTCTGCTCCGAGCACTGGAAGGGCTCCAGTTTTCTAGATGTTTTCTCCAGCGGCAGTGGAGAGCAATTTTAGTCGACAGGTTAAATGAGACATAGCGCTTGTGTGATCATCTCTTCTCACCATTTATTTTCTCGCTCTCACTCCTTCAGTCTTTCTCCATCCCTCCTGCTCCTTCACAGGGGCTCCGGTGACATCAGCCTGTCGCTGTCTTCAGTTTGCTCAAGCAGCTACTGTGAAATGTTAATCACAACTTTAATTTGTACTGCATTAGCATTTTGATTAACTCGCTAGGCTTGCCGCTGCACTCAAGGTGCTTTTTAGTCATAGTTACCGAGGAAATGACTTTTTGATTAATTAAGTTTGTTAGCGCAGCTGAGCTCAGCAAACTTTAACCTTATGTTGAAGACAAGAGCAGTAAGACAGAACGGGGACTTGATCTGACTCCTAGATAAGCAATCAGTTACAGAAAGAGTTTCTATATTTTTATTGATATGAATTGTACATTTATGGGCTCAGAATATTTTTACAGTTGCAATATTTAAAAAAAAAAAGACTATTTACTTGTCTTGCAGTCATCTCACAGTTTTCTAAATTGCACAAGAAAGCAACTTGTGTTATCTCCCAGTCTGTGGTGTGACCGTGTTTTTCTCTTGTTTCTGCAGGCCATGTTGGACGTGGTAGCAAATGAGGGCTGGCTGGTGTCTGCTCTCAGCATCTGTAATCTAGTACAGATGATCGTTCAGGCTAGGTGGCTTCACGACTCCTCTCTACTCACCCTGCCACATGTAGACCAGCGGAACCTCTACCTCTTCAGGTGTGTAGACCATGGGTTCTCGTTCCCTAGAGCCGAGCTCAAAGCCCTAATGCTTTACAGAAATCTGGATGTAGATTTAGATCGGTAATGAGCAAAACAGATGCTACGGTGTCAAGAAAAAACATCTTGGTATGACGTGAGAGAAACCAGACTCAAAATGAAACCCACCCTATTCCGGGGTAAAACTGGGTAGTGGAATTATATATGATTACCTTTCTACAACTGTACACTACAATACTGTGCAGAAGTCTTGCGCCACCCCTCGTTTCTTCATATTTTGTTCCAAAGAGCCAGACTCCAAGAGTCTTGAAGAAAAGTTCACCAGGTTTCCTGAAGGACTGTTTTCAGCTCTTATTTTTAGTCCAGTCCCTGTACCTGACCATTTTCAGAGGAAACTGAAATTTTTTTTGTTTGTTAAGCCACACAAAAATCTATGGATCATAAAAAAAAGATCTAACTTAAGGCATAAATGAGTGAGAAAAGAAACCAGTTTTTATTATATTGGTGATGCTAAATGCTAAGGGGTTGGAGCAGACAAGAGGGGAAACGAGGTTGCTGCTGAGGTTGTTACATAAACAGACAATATTTAAATTGTATCTTTAGGCACTTCGCAGGCTGTCACGGTAAAACACTTGTTCACATTTCTTTAATTTAATCTACATCATTTAATTGAATTGAATTTAATATGAAGAGATGAGGGGGGGCTGAAGATTTTTGTGGTAAAGTCCTGTATACAAAATCATAACTGAGAGGATGTTATTATAGTGCATCATATTGTTATCATTGAGAATATTGTGGGTGAGTCCTGGGAGGCAGGCAGGACAGTTTTTATGATTACAGCATCATGCAGTAAGATGTGGGCAATGTCGTCGTTGTCTTCATATTGTTTTACATTTTGAACCAGTTTCTACATTCTTTTGAATTTATCACAGCAAACCATATTCAAGAACTATAGTTTCTTCTTTCATCAAATAATGTATTACTATGAGTAATACATTTAATAATTCTTGTTTATTACTTACCATAATTACACCTTGTAAAAATGATGGCATATTTCATAAACTGGAAATGAACACAACCCACCTGTCCTAGTCTGGCCTTAAATTCCTCTCTGGCCTTGTAAATTGAACTTGAATGTGGGAATTTAGCATCGCTCACAGTGTTGTCTTCATCCCACTCATGTCTGAGAGTAGAGAGCATGTCCGCTTCCTGTCAGCAGTGTCCTGTGAGGGGGTGACTCTCACCTGTGGTGCTTTGATTATAGCTCACTCACATGGTGTCATGCCTAATCCATCTACTGCCTCTGTTCAAACTCCGCAAACACCATTAGCATTGCTTATCTGCTGGCACCGTCCTCTGGACGGCCTCAAACACAGCCCCAGAGCACCTTTTCTTTTTCTCTCTCTCTCTCTCTCTCTCACTCAAACACACACACACACACACACAAAGCTGTGGTTGGTTCCGGATTTTCCTGTGCCCGTATAATTCATTTCAGTGTGGTTGCATCCCGTTGTGAAGAGTAATTTGGTAGAAAGACAATAAAAATGGTAAGAAGAGGATCAGGAAAGGCTGGATGTCCTGCCATGCTGAGACAGCAGGAAGAGCTCAGCTCAGCCATCGAAATAGGCATGAAGATGGTTACATGACTGCCTTTTTCTCCTCGCTGTTTACAACAGGAAATCGAGCTCCAAAGGTGGGAAGGGTGGAACCCGAGGTTATCAGGGCCCAATCGAAGGGCTTCCTGAGCTCATAGCTGCCTGTGATGGAAGAGAGGAGATCTTTACAGCCATGGTGAAGGAAGAGTTCGAGCCTCAACAGATCACACAGGTAACACGTTTACACACATTACAGAACTCACTACAGAAAACATGTTTACTAAGGTATAATCCACCATTAAAAAAAAAAAAAAGGTATTTCTGCTGTGATTTAAATGATGGTGGTTTTAATGTCAGTAAAATGATGGACAGTGTCTTAAGAGATTGTGGGATTTTAGTGAAAGTGTGTCTCTTGTAACATTAGGAATAATTTAATGAATTTAACTGGGATGATTGTGGCGTACACACACACGCATCAGGGAGCACACATACACACACTCACAAACATGTGATTTGCAGAAAGCAGCAGACGGTCACGGTGGTCTCAGGTAGCACCAGGATCCCCAATTACCTCCCAAATGAGAGGGTTTATCGCTCCAATCTAAGTGCTAATTGCGACGGTAATGAGAGCGTCCGGGCAGAGCGGCGAGCCCAGCGCCCGTTCCCCATCAGTATTCCAGCCACCCCCCACCTTCCCCAACACACCCCCTAGCAGCCTCGGCCCTGCTAATTAAATAAGCACATGCACCGCCGCGTTCTTGTCTCATTCGCTGAGGAAATGTAATCCTCACATAAATAGCTTTGGCAGGGTGAATCTGTGCTGTTTTCCCCCTTTCATGGCTCTAATACTCACAGAGCTGCAGCAGCCGAGCTCTGTCATTCTCTATCAGTCTGTCACTCACACATGCACACACTGCATATGTTCTTAATATTTTATTATACCGCTCCTTTTTCATCTTGGTGCTAGCATGAGCACTTGAAGCATAGCTGTCAGGAATGTGATGTATCTTCAAAATGTTGCTTGTCATGCGCTTGTTATAGTGGACATGGAAATGAATTAGAGGTTTGGTTATTTCACCAGGAAACATATTCATGCTTTTAACTAGTTCAGGGGCATGCCCTTATAAGAAAATCATCCACAGTGCGGTGGTGTGATAAAGCCGAGTCACTGTAACTACCCTCAAGTAGATTATTTCCTTATTGCATATCACTGTGTTTTATTCTTCCTATACCACATGTGTATACCAAGATATACAGGTTGTTATTTAATAATGATAAACTGCATATCTTGCTTTTTGCCCATATAGAGTTGCGTTTGTTACAGTAGCTATAAACAGTTATTCCTTCACCAGTAGTGTGGGGTGAAATGTTGCAAAACCATTTCAGACATTAAGATACTATGTGGCCAAAACTTTACAGGTGCATTTTATTGTTTTATTTTAACATATAGGAGTCCTAAATATCAGACTCTAAAAATGCCATAGCTGACATGTAATTATCATAAAACAAAACAAAATAATCTTCTTATACTGACAGTCAAATGGATAAAAAGCTTCAAGTTTCCTGTACTTTTTTCCTAAATCCCTAGCTGGTCATTTAATACTAGCAAAGATTCCCGTCAACGATTCCCTTCTGAACACACCTGCATGAACAGTCCTTTTAAACTGTTTTCTTTCTGATGAAATGTTGCTGACGTTTTACTGGTGGATTTTTTTGTAGCTCCTTTCAGTTTTATACTATTCACCTTCTACATCGTAAAACCTTACAGGAAGCAGTGTTGAGTAGACACAGTTTGATCCAGATGCTCAAAACATCATCACTAACTTTGAGTTCTTTTCTAATACTGTAAGTGCATTTTTTCCCTCCACAATTGATCTGCACATCACTTTGTTAGTAGATGTGAGATAGGTAGTCTTATAGAGTGATCAACCTGCTTAAACGCTTCCAAAATGGTAGGCTATAAGGTCTGCACTACAGTGACTACAATGACTACAGTGTTGCAGTTAATATTAGGCTATTTTCTGTTGGTTCACAGTGTCAATAATGTGTTTGTGTGCGTGTGTGTGTGTGTGTGTGTGCGTGTGCGTGTGCGTGTAGAAACACTTTTTTTTTGTTCCTTTACTGTATGGGTGAACAAAATTTAGAATACACTCATGGTTGATCATCAAGAAGCAAACTGGTAAATGTGGTAACCACTACACCACCGTGCCGCCACACATACACACCTTCATAAACTGGTTATCACTGATTAATTAATAAAATGATAAATGTAAATTTTGCCCTGTCCTATTCGCCTCTTTTTCCTTTCTTTTGTGATTAGTAAGTTATTAAGATAAAAAAGAATTGTCTAATGTTACTAGGAATCTAGAAAGCATGAGCTCCTCTTTACTGTAGACTTTCCCAGTAGCGGGAATCTTCCTGACTGGTACAAAGTGCCGACTCCCATGACTCAGTACATTTTCTTACAGAAAGGAGCATTCCTGTAGTCCTGTCATGTGCATTAGGTCCGGCACTGATTTCAGAGCTGCTTTTACAGAAAACCGATCAGCACTTTCTGAACAATAACAATTGAAAATGTAACAGCACTGTGGTATAAACATTATCATCCATATCTATCTCTTATTTTTGCTCCCTTCTCATTAGACCTGGGCTTTTCTATGTCACTTGCCCGTGCTAGAGGTGAGTTTGAGTGTGAAGGGATGGTGGGAAGGCTGTGAGGAACAGACTGAGCATGCTCTGTCCACCAGTGTGACCAACATCAGGGAGAAGAGCAGCTGGCTGACCGTACACGCTGACCAGGAATATGTTCTCCAAGTGTCCTTGCAGCGTCTCAACGCAGGCCGGCAGAGAGTGAGAAAGCGCACATACACACACACACACACACACACACACACACACACACACACACATACACAGGCATCATTTCATCCTTCATGACAGGCTTGCATGGTTCTTACACATGCTGAAAGAGCAGAATGTTTATAGGTTAGATTTGCAGGGATTGGAGGGGGGACGAACTAAAACTGGTCTTAAGGTCTTACGTTTCTGAAAAGTCTAAGAATTTACTTATAAGCCATTGATATTTAACATAAGCAATTTCAGCACTGATGTATGTGGAGAAAATCGGGGGGAAAAAATTTTTTAAAGAAAAGAAAGCTGGAGTCAGAGCGCAGTTAAAGGCCTTGCTCAAGGGCTTAACAGTGACAGTCTGGCGGTGCTGGGGTTTGGGCCACCAACCTTCCGATCAGTAACACAGTAACCCACAGCCTTAACCGACTGAGCCACCACTGGCTTAATCTGAATAAGACATTAAGGAAAATTTCTTCTATAAGCTCTGTTTTTTTGTGTTGCTTATCCACTTAAAAGCGTTAGCCTCTTTGTTTCCGATCTCACACAAAAAGTTGTGTCCAGCTGTTTCGGTCATTTTCAATGAGAAACATAATCTAACAGATGGATATAAAAGGCAGTACTAGTGCAAGATGGGATTCATTCTCAGATGGCTTTCCATCTGTTAGGAAAGGTTTTAGGTAAATGATTTCCTAAAATAAGTGTGAACCCTAATTTGGTTGTTTTTGGCTGTTTAATTACTAAATGACAGCGTGAAGCTGTTTACCTGATTTGAGTTTTGTGGACGCTTACAGAGGAAGCAGGACAGCAAGGCACAGGCCCCACGTTTCCCCAAGCCCAAAGACGAGGGGTGGTTTCTGGTGCTGGGTGAGATAGACAAAAGAGAGCTTCTGGCCGTCAAACGAGTGGGATACGTGCGCAACCGGAACGTGACATCGGTAGCCTTCTACACACCTGAACAGACCGGGAAGTAAGTGAAACTCTCACGTGCTCAGAGCTCTACAATATCTCCCATCCAGCATGTTACTTTAATATTTCTGTGTGTGTGCCGCAGGTGTATCTACACACTCTATCTGATGAGCGACAGTTACCTGGGCTTGGATCAGCAGTATGACATCCACCTAAACGTGATTCCTGCCAGCATCGCTGCCCAGGTCAACACCGAGGTCACAGATGGCATAAAAGACCTGAACTTGAAATGACCTCTTTTCCAGTGACACTACACACATGCTGGCTGTCTCCGTTTGCCACGTGTGTGTGGTGATGCACAGGCCAGGTTTTTCAGGGAAGGTCTTGTAGAGATCAGTACTGAAGTGATCACAGTGGACCAGGAAGAGACAACTATGTAATAAACTTCTACTAATAATAGCATTGCTTAAAAATGGAGCACATTATGGTGGTGTTAGAATGCTTGCTTAATTAAGTGTTTGAGCCACATGTGTAAAGTTTGCAACGCTCAAAGTGGTGGGTGGAACTTGCTTAAACAGGAGGTTAGGAATTCTGAGCAGGTGTGTGAAACATGCTCCTTTGTGAAGGTCTGAGTTCTGCCAGGCTGTCCCATCTGGTTTGTGATATTCGGTCTTCCTCTCTCTCCCCTTTTCCTCCACCTGTCTTCAACACTGTGCACTGGAAAGCCTCTGGCAATTAAATGACAGTTTACAGTAAGTCAAGGCGGGGGGACACAATATTTTATTTAGGGGGAAAAAATTGGTTTAAGAACTTATGTGTTTATGTATAAAGTTTTGTTGCTTCAGAGCTTGCAAACAAAGCTTATACACGTTTTTTTGTTTTTTTGGATGATGTCTGCCCCTTGAATATTTTGTTTGCCTTCAGGAAAAATAAAAATACATGTGATTGCAGATGAATGTGTTTAATAGTCTTTATTTGACTTCCTCTATTGTGTTTCAGAACAACACACTGAGCAGATGTTCATATGGTTTTACTTTCTTTTTCCCCCAGACATAGCTATTTTCCTTATTATTTGTGCAAGGGTTTATTGGAATGTAGATGTTAAGTGAACAGTACATGTTTATTACACAATTAAAAACTTCCACGTTCTCTTCCTGCTCTGTTGTGCATCAACTTGGTCTCTTCATATTCCCAGTATTTAATCACCTTTAATCACACCAGCACTATTTATTTTATCTCTTTGCTTTAGATTTGCTTTGGCATACTCATACAGAATCATCTTAAATCCATTCTTGTTTAATTATTGATCTGAATTAATAAATAAAATAGGAAATAACCTGGAAGTTTGCTTGACAGGGATTAAAGTGTGCTCTTTATCTTCTGCTCAGTGTTAATAGCGTTATTCACTCTGTCTCTAGCTGAAGCTAGGGTGTTCATTTTCCTTTCCTGCTGTGGGGTTTGTGTGCCAGTTTTAAAGATCAGCAACATGGTGTGTGTGTGTGAGAGAGAGAGAGAGAGTTACATTTTTGAGTGAACGTGTTTAATAGTCTGTATCATTTTATTCTGTATTACCAATAATAATGATAATAATAATAATAATAATAAACAGGTAAATAAGGAGACATGTCTAATGCAATAAAGGACATTTCTGGAGACTAACTGCCACATCGGACTAATGTGCTAAATATTTTCAAACGTGTGTAGGTGAGCTGAGTTTTATGTTAATTTGAAATTACAATGTTACGCCATTAGATTGTGTGTTTTGGTGTCTTGTGGTAATGAATGCAAATACCACCGCCTCGTTACGCCTAATTAAAACATTTAAGTCTGAAAAACCTAGCACTATGCGTCATTTAATTCCTCATTTCTCTCTCTCTCTCTTTCTGTCTTTTCTGAACGCTGATATGTTTCGAATCGCTTCTGAACTCCTCCATATTTTGGACTATTTTCGCTTGTTCTCTTTCTCCGCCGACGCCGTTTAATTAGCAGTAAATTCGGGCTTTAGGAAAAGGTGAAAGCGGCGCGGTGGGCTCGTGCTCAGCGCGCTTCCGCCCTCATTTACTCAGCTCGCTCCCTGCAGGTGATTTCCTATTAAAGGAGCCATCCGTATCGAAACAGCACAAAGACCGCGGGTGAGGAGGAGAGGAAGCTCCAATTTATTCACATAATCACTGCTTCTGGAGCTGCCTCCTCAAACACTGCTATTGATGACAGGAGGAGAATGCACAAATTAAATACTCCTTCATGTAACCCTTTTTTGAAGCATTTACCAAGCGAGAGTTTATATATTATCGGGGTTTTTTTGCTTCTGAAAAACAAAATTAATCTACATGTAAGAATTCCAATTATATAAGGTAAATTGTGTACATCTAACCTACTTTATGCACAGGATTTTAATTTAACACATTTTATACTGGACATTTTAGTACAGTTTATTAGAAATAACCTTAAATAAATGTTCGGCTTGTTCACGTTTAATTATCGTACTTTTTTTATTTCCATCCCGTAACAGATTTTACATAAATAGCTTGGTTGTAAACATGCATGTATCTTTGCTATTTAAAAAAAAAAAAATCTTTAACAGGGGAAATAGAAATTGTAAATAGAGAATTATTTGAGGATGTTAGTTGATTTTAAAAGTATAGCCTTTACACAGATAAACATAATCTTCAACAGCTTAAATGTGTGTGCATGTGAGATATATATATCGGAAAAGGTGAAAGGTGCTATAAGGCTTGGTATATTTGTCGCTGAATTAGAAGATATATTTGAAACTTTGTCTTATCTATTTAAAAAGTGAAAGGTCTTTTTTTTTTTTAGAAGTCTATTCTAACATTTACTGCATTAATATTTTCAGCAGTATACATTTATTTATTTAGGCCTGAGAAATTAGGAAGGCCTATTAATTGATTTTAATAGCCTACATAAATAGACACGCCTATTACAGAAGATAATAGTACAATACCAGAGAGTTGACATTAGCATGATGACCTACAGGCCTACGCACCTAAATATATATTCGATATATAGTCGTGCCATGTTATTATCTGTAAGGGTCAAAGGTTAGCATTTCTACCAAATCCACATTTCACTCCAGCCATCGACATGCTTCTGTCCAATAGGAGCGCAGGCGCGAGCTCGAGCTAGCCAATGAGAGCAGGGGCGGTAGCAAGACAACGGTGGAGGCGGGGCTTTCCTCAGGCTCAACTAGAGAGTTTGGAATAGCGCATGGACGCAAAGTAAGCCGCTTGCATCCTTCCTGCAGAAATCTGTGGATAAAATTCTCGCGGGTTTGTGTTTGTGCTTTGGCCGAGGAGTTCCCGCTGTAATCCTGCTGTAATCCTGGGTCTGGATATTTCATGTTGTGGATTGGTGCACATGGAAGAGAGGACATCAAAGTTGTGATGCAAAGGTGAACATGCATGTTTTATTCTTTCTGAATGTGGCTGTCATTGTGTGATAGCGTGTCTGTTCTGTGTGTGGGTGTGTGTTGTAGTGACTGTCTACTGCTTTAACTATGTTTTCTTAATAATGTTAATAATGTGTCACTTTGAAGTTAATCGGTAACATCAGGCTCAGTAAGGCTCAGGTGCTATCTGAACGCTTATACTTACTCTAGACTTCCAAATCTATTTGTAATTTGTAAAAGCGCACAATAAAGTTAATGTTGTGATTGTGTTGTTTCAGGGACGTTCGGCTTTCATTATGGATCTTATTCCTGTATGAAGAAGTGAAGCAGTGCCAGTGGATTTGGTGCTGAATGAGGAAACGATCTGTTCATTGCGGATAAACATCAGCAAACCCCCGCTCTCATTGTATTCGCTATGAAGTCTCAGTGTCCTTTCATTCTGCTTGTAAGACACTTGAAAGTTCGGCGTTAAACATTTCTGGGAGAAAGCTTGAGGAATGTGTGCGACTGACGCGCTCCATCTGAGGGAAGGCCAGCTCCAGGCTCAAGTGGTCTGATGATGGTCAAACTCCGCTGAAGTCAAAGCCTGTCTGAGTGTGTGGTGTGTGTGTGTGTGTGTGTTTTTTTTTTTTTTTTTGGCTCGGGGAAGCACGATCCGAACACTGGCGGGGTGTCGAGCACCGTGCAGCTTTGAAGATAATGAAAGAGAAGTCGAAAAATGCGGCCCGGACTCGGCGGGAGAAGGAGAACAGTGAGTTTTATGAGCTGGCCAAGCTGCTGCCGCTGCCCTCCGCCATCACATCCCAGCTCGATAAAGCCTCCATCATCCGCCTCACCACCAGCTACCTGAAAATGAGACTGGTCTTTCCTGAAGGTGAGGGTGAGACCAGTCTGAAGTAAATTGTTACTGCATTATTATTATTAGTTTATTAATACTGAT
>JAOVVB010000046.1:19721037-19734255 GCA_028570985.1 Heterobranchus longifilis
TATATATTACACTTCATCATATATATCCATATGCTCCTTTGTAAATTGAAGCATAACCCAATGGAGAGAATGTGGTTTCATCAACAACATATAGGAAATATTTTGAAATATAGGAATATTTTGCTTCAGAGCAGAGTTAGTAAACTTCGTTTTAATCACTCATTCAAAGCTGTAATTCCAATTTGTCCATTTAAATTTGTGGGCCCCTGTAGTGTGGGTTAAGAGTGAGGCAGAGGGTGGAGGGGTGCTTGTGGCCATCTGTCTGTACCCACACCATGAGAGCCCAATAGGTGACAGCAGTCAGAGCTTGTGTAAGGATAAAGGAGATAGTGGATGACAAAAGCGAGCGAGAGAGAGAGCGAGAGAGAGAGAGTGAGAGAGAGGTCCTTCTTCCTCCCCAACTGAGACAGCCGCTTCTTAGTGTTCATTCGGCACATGGTGCCTTATTAAAGGCAGACAACAGATTGGTGCTGAGGGTACCTGGGGGTCATCCCTCGAGTCTCACTAGTGCTGGTGGCCCACTACTCCCATTCTTTAACATACAAATTGCTTTTTTGTGTTGGAGAATCTGAGATTAATTGCACACACCATTTGGTGCTTCTTGTTCAAAGCTCTTAGTCTTTTTTTCTCTCTTCGCTCCCCTCTCCCCACCCCACACTTTGATTATGGTTAGAGATTAGCTCTATAGAGATTGCATCACATTAAGAGCTTTTTTTCACTGACCACCATAGAGACCTTTGTGGTTTACATTTTAATGTCAACAGCAAGCGGATTTCCAACTGGGAGGCACACTTTACTTTTTTTCCACCCCTCCATTAGAGACTCCAGCCTCCCTGTTTACTCTCAAAATGTTCTCATTTTCTTCTCTTATGCCAGATAACAAGCTGATGGCTTTCTACACTTCTAACCTTTAGGAAGACAACAGTTACTAAAAAGTCAGTATCAAGGCTGTGTCTCTCTAATTCTGTAATTGCAGCACAATTGAATTAATAATGTGCAGTGGCCGAATTATAACCTATATTTATGATTACATTAGTATTATACAACAGCCTACCATTACATTAACATCATCACCAGGTGAATTGAAATACCAATTAATTATATACCAGTACATGTTTGTAAAGGCCTATCGGCACCCACAGGGACCAAAACCAGCCTGCCCAGCCTGATCTCACAGAAAGGCCAATGTAGCACACACCGTTGAAAAAGTCAATGCTGTGTATGGGGTAACCCAGCCTCCAAATTCACCAGATCTTAACCCACTGGACGCAAAGGCTCTACCTCTAACATCCCGGTACCAGACACCACAGCACACCTCCACAGGTCTTGTGCAGCCATGCCCTCAGGGCTCAGGGCCACCGCGGCACCACAAGGGTGACCTAAAACTTGGTGGTTTTATTGTTAATTGTTTTAAAAATTGTTTATGGCTTATCAGTGTATTTCTGTTTATAATAATTGATTTTGTATAGCTATTTTGTGTGGAAAACTTGTGTAGGCAAACCTTATACGTTTCTATCTGATTTTTCTTTTTCAAAATAGGTTAAAGAGATTATTTGCACTGAATATGACCTGTTTTATGCCAAATACTGCTTCTATGTATTTTGCAAAGTATACAATTTGAGCATTTGCAAATATCTGCATTGACCTTACAGTTACAGATGGAACAATATCAAGGAACAATATCTTATAAGCACAGGCTGGTCAGATACAATAAATCTCAAAGGTGTACGATTCTAAGATTTCAAATTGATGCAGTATAAATACAGAGTATATAGACTAAATTGTGTGTTATACACCAGCTTTATACTTTATAAACTGACTCTTGAAAGTAAAGCTGCAGGTTTACCAGGATATTCTTTGGTTCTACTTGAGCTGAAGCATCAATATTATTAATTATAAGTACACCTTACACTTCAAACTGTCTCATTTATCCAGTGTTAATATCCTTATCAGTGTCTAGTCTGGGATTTTATTGTTGATTTTCCTCAAGAATGAACAGTTATCAGCTATCTGATACTGTAGGTTCTGTACACACACTCCCTCGTTCACTGAATACGACTGGCAAATATTTAGCTCTTTGTTCCCTGTTCTCTTTCAGCAGTGTGCTTTGGGTGTATGAAGAGCAAAGTGATGGTGGGGCTTCTTGAAGAAGACAAACAGGCTTGCTGCAAGTCTATTAAGGTTTCTTAGCAGAGCCCTTCCAGATGTGGGACCATCTGCTTGTCTTGCTTTGTTAGTGTTGGACGAGAAAGGTAAGACAGAGAAGGTGAGGTGCCCCATGCCGGCCTTGTTTACTCTAGCTAGGTCCTCACAGCTGCCTTACACACACATTGCAACCAGCTGGGTGTATAAGGAGAGATACACACACTTATAAATTAGCAAACACCTCACCGCAACGTATAGAGCACATTGTCAGGAAGCACCTAGTGTGTTCCGCCTATGGAGTCTTAATATTTTGTCACGTGCAGCCATAAAGGTGTTCTAACCTCACTGACCAACACGTCCTAAAACATATCAGCATTGGAATGGACAAGAACAAGCCTGTTTAAGTGCCTGTTATTGGATGTTAATATGTAGAGTTAGGCATTACTGCGACCAGGAAGTGTGTAAATGGGTTTTACAGCTTGCCCTGAGTGTGGGGGTTTATTGACTGCATAACCTAAGGTCACTTGCACCGCAGGGTATTTCCACCTTCAACTTTTCTCACTCCCCAGCAGCAAAAGTGAAAATAAATCGTGGTAAATTGACAGAATTAACTTAGTGTACTACCTGAGCACATCACAAACAAGAGAAAGTCTTCAGCTGGTCTTAGAGCTGGACTAATCAAATTATGATCGCTATATAAGCATGATGTAATGCTCCCAAAACCTAGAAAGACATGAATTTCAAACATGTTTATAGAAAGGAAACAACAACAATCTTAAATGTTAACGAGCACAAAAGGCACAAAACACTACACAAACACTGTCCCTATAATGCTTACTATGCAAACAAAGCAGACAATCTGCACTTCTCCATGCACCTCCAGCCAGGAAGGCTTTTCAACTAATGTCTATCCTTTACATCCCCTATTTCTTATTCAGGGAATAGACCATGCACTAAAGAATTTGGTGTCAGGATACAATTATGATACAGTCACTAGTCACTAGTAAAAGCTTTATCTTTCAAGGCAAGATCACTTCAAGATTTTTAAAATCAGTCTGTATCAGAGATATAAGCTATAAGTATATGGAAGGTGTAAACATTAAGGAGGAGGAGGAGAATACCAGAATTTAAGGTTACATTTAATGGCCTAGTATGTTCACTGGGTTCAGCCTGGTGTTAGGTTTCTAGTATTTATTTCCTTTAGATGTCAATGTTCAGTTCAGTTCAGCCGATCTTCCAAACCGTAACTCACTGAGCCACCACTGCCCCACTTACATGCCTGTTACCATGCCTCATAAAATGTGTGTACTCCATGACCCATGGCATTATTTGCTTTTGAGAAATACAATCTTTAAATATTTCCTTTAAATATTTAAGTACACCTCAACTCCCTTTATTATAAATAAATGATTATATCCAAACTATTAAATAAGTGTATAAAATAAATGTAACAAAAAAAAAACATGATTCGTTATAGCTTTATACAATTTATTAGGTAACCCTAGATATACTCTGATATATTTTTATATAATGTGCCATTTAATGTTATCTACAGTACGTCTTTAACTTCTTTTATAGCGCTCTAGTTACGCCTAAGACAACATTTCATGGAAGGAGATAAAGATAGGTTGACCAGACAGTGAGATGAAAGATGATGACTGTGATCCCCAGGACTGGGTTACACTAAGAAGTGCAGAATCACTGAGAGGCTGAACTTGCCCGTGGGATTGTTAAGATGATCAGAATTGCCCCATGTGTCTGTCTCTCTGAGAATACTTTGAGAAAAGTGACTTTGTTGGGGAGGTCATAAGGTGCTGAAAAGGTCACAAGGGGACGTTTACCCCTTCTGAGTCTGACATGCTGGATTCTAGACGTGATGTCTGCATTGCAAGGAGAACTGATGACACAGGGGCTGAGGATCATATACCCACTACCACACACAGTTTGACGTATACAGTATGTTTCCGACAAATATAGATTGACTTAGCAGACACACTGACTGTTAAAAGAAATGCGTTCATGTAAAAACAAATCAAAATGCTCAAACCTGAAGATACACACATTCCAGACATGCAGGTGAAATCAATTAGATGCAGTTAGGCATGATTATTTTGATTAAATGATGCTGTTTATGGAGAAATCTGTAGAAATGTTTTAGTGTCAGGTGTGTAGAATGTGTTCCCCTCTGTCATCTTGTGAGATTGCTTAAGAAATATGAGTGAGGTGTGCAATCTATTGGCATGAATGCAAATATTTAAAATGTGTGATTTTGGTCAAATGTGTTTTTGGCTCTTGGTATGAATATAAAATTCCAAAAGATCAAAGTGAAATGAATTTAGTCTAAGTGATATTTTTAATAATTCATCTAACAATATGACTAAACCAGCTTGTTTAAGTATCTGACGCTTTAAACTTTAACATGCCAATAAAAACACATTTACAAGCAAATTTTTACTACTACTACTGCAAAAAAAAAACAAAAAAAAACTAAAAGAGCAATGATTTTCTTTTTTATTATTCAGGTTAAGATTAGGGTTAGACTTAGGTGTTGGCACAGCATTAATTACCGTTAATAATTTCCACAAGGATAGTAAGAAAATGTATGTGAATGTGTGTGTTTCAATTAGGTGCTTACTGCAGGAGCTATTTAGAAAATCCATTTATGTTAATTATTTGTATTGATCAAAGCTACAGTTGTTATATGTTAGCAAGACAAGTGTTTGTGTTACTGCCATGAATAAGTTAAAGTGTTTAGAATATCCTTATGAGATTCTCAAGTGAAAGGAGAGTGATTTAATAGCCAGGGCTATGTAATAAGTAACTGCTGGTGGCTATGTATGTTTTGGGTATAGATTGCAGAAGCATTCCATCCCCGACCCTTCCATCGCCAGCTCTCACTGCTCCATGCTCCTGTGTGGCTTATTATTGACATGAGGAGCGTATAGGACAGGCATGTCAGTGACACCCATACGGTCACACACCTATCAGACAGTACAGAGACTTCGCCCAACTTTCCTCCCCCCACTCCCTTTAGTCCAGCCTCATGCCGGCGTCTCAATCCGAACCTCATTCCAAGTGCATTGATCGGCACTGTCTGCCGTCTGGATCTGTCACCACCTCTAGAGAGGCCAGATCTCTCCAACCCTGCTCTGGAGGCACCCTGTTTCAATTGATTCCTCATTTTTAGTGTGAAGGAACACATGGCGTGTATGTCTGTCATAGCCGTACAGAACTGATTGCTTCGTATCAACATGCACTTTTAACACCATCATCGAAATGATTGACTCTGAGGTGGAAATGAAGAAAGGTGAAGTAAACCATTTGAAAGTTGTGTGAACATGGTGACTAGGATGGCGAGGCTAAGCCAAACTGATTAGCCTTGCACAAAGCACCATGTGTTATTTTAACCATGTAATGTTATGTGTAAAAGTTAATGCCTCCTCTCTTTATTCTATTTTGTGTGTGTGTGTTTGTGTGTGTGTGTGTGTGTGTGTAAAAACATCATAAAAATCATCTGATCATAGCGAGTCTCAGTATTAGTCAAATACAAAATACAACCTCAGGTAAATAACAAGATATAACCTTTTTCACTGTACCATTATTTATTTAACAAAAATTAAGAAAAGAAAAAAAAAAGAAAAGAATTTGTACATTTTTTTAAAAAAGCAATACCTCCCTACCCTCTTACTGCTTCCAAAGGATTTAAGAGCCTAAGTTTCAGCCAGGTGCTGCTAATCATTATCCCTTGATTAATTGATCATCAGCAGGTGTGCAGACCTCTATAAAAGCTGAAGTATTGGGAGTTTGTTGGTCTGGAGCATTCAGCTAAGTATTAACACAATGCCAAGAGGAAAACACCTAAACAAGCATTTTAGAGAAGCAATTCTTGCTGCATATCAATCTGGAAAGGCTTAAAAAACCATTTACAAACAACTTGGAGTTCGGCATTCTACAGTGAGAAAGATTACTCACAAGTGGAAAGCATTCAAGACAGTTGGCAATCTCCCCAGGAGTGGATGTCCCAGCACATTCACCCTAAGGCCAGACCGTGAAATGCTTAGAGAAATACAGCCCAAGGGCTACATCTCAGACCTACCTTAGCATGTTAAATGGTAAAGTCCATGACAGCACAATTAGAAAAATACTGAACAAGTACGGTTTGATAGGAATGATTGTAATTACAGCTCCAGGACCTGGGCACCTTGGAGTCATTGAGTCGATTATGATCATAAACTCCTATATATATGTATAAAAGAGTATTGTAGAAGCAAATATGGGGCCATCTGTCCGACAGCTAAAGCTTGGTCGAAATTGACTGATGCGACAGGACAATAATAATCCGAAGCACATCGGTAAATCTACATTAGAATGGCTGATAAAAAAAAAGAATTAAGGTTTTGATGGCCTAGTCAAAGTACAGACCTTAACCAAGTTGAAACGCTGTGCTGGGACCTTAAGAGAGCGGTGCTCAATGAACTGAAGCAATATTGTAAAAAAAAAAAAAAAAAGAAATGGGCCAAACTTCCTCCACAGTGATGTGAGATATTAATAAGGTCATACAGGAAATGATTATTTCAAGTTGTTGCTACCAAAGGTGTCTCTACAAACTACTGAATCATGGGAGTTTTCTTTCTGGCTTCATTTTTGTTACATTAAAGGCAGTCAAAAACGTTATATGATAATGTCCATATCTAATACAGAGACCTGCTACGTTCAGATGATTTTTATTTTGTTTTTACAGAAAAACACATAGAAGTAAAACAGAGGGAACTAACGTTAACACATTAGTGTAATACCACTAAAAGTTTCTTGCATATGTAGTCTCAGGGAGTTTTTTCCTTGCCAGTGTTCATTAGGAATCTAAACAAACAAAATATCCCGATAGTGGGATATTCTGATATTGTTCATTGCCATATAGTGAAGTAATTGTGACAGCATCCCAAATCACAGAAAAATATTTTGCACTAAATAGAAATGGCAGGTGTTAGCATACACTATACACTATATGGCAAAGAACAATATCGGAAGAATCTCCACCAGAACAAATACCAATTTACATGAAAATATGAACCATAACGTTTTTCTTCTAATTAATGGCGACACTATTTTCACTTAATGTATGCACTATACAGTGTTCAGTGTTTAAAAATTATTTCAATACACTATTGTTTATTTTGTACTACAAGTTTCCAACTTGCAGATTAGTCGCAGTGTGTAAATTCACTATGCGAGGCTTAACTATTCTAAAGTAGCTTTAACAAATTTTAGCATATGGGAGCTTTGAGGACTTTCACTTAAGTTTAATAAATCGAAATATTGTAATGCAAACACAATCCTCTGCATGATTGTACAACTACATAATGTGATTGCGACATGATTTGTGACATCTACTATAGCTCAAACTTGGCAAAATTTAGACTAAAATGAAGAGGTGGTTAAAGATGTATTAAAATTGTGACCCATAAGTGGCATGCTGTAGCTCCTATGTCTTTTTTAGCACTCTTAAACCTAATAATCTGACGTTTTAAATATGTAGTATTGAGTGTTTGTAATGAAAGTACACGACTAGTCAAAAGTTTGGACACACCTTTTCTTAATTCCTAATTTTTGTTTCTTTCTACATTGTAAAATAATGCTGAAGGCATCCAAAATATGCAATAATCTCCTTTGGACCGTTGATATTGAGATGTGTCTGCTACTTACGCTCTGTAAAGCCTTCATAACGACTCTAATCTGAGGTGCTGTTAATTGGTGATTTTTGAGGCTGCTAACTCTAAATGAACTTCTCCTCCAGAAGAGATACATTTTAGTCTTGCTTTCCTGGGATGGTCTTTATGTGAGCCAGTTTCATCATGGTGCTTGATGGGTTTTGCAAATGCACTTGACAATACTGCTCTTGCAAGAACTATTCCAACAACAGAACAGCTGACCTGTGTTTCTTAAAATAACAACTGACTGTTATTGTTGTTAATTAATTATTTGACGCCATATGTGTTATTTCATAATGTTAAAAAAAAATCCAGTATTTTTCTATAATGTAGAAAATAAATCCTAACCTGTGTTTAAACCTTTGACTGGTACTATATATTTTCTGTGATTTCTGCTTTTTTGTACTCTTGTTGTTTGAGAATATTCCCTAATACTGGAAGACATTTTTTGCTACTTTTGCTGTATATTTATTATAAAAGTTTGCATTGTGACAGCTAGCTATTAGTATTCAACCAGCTTGTATACAGAGTTAGTGTCATGCTATCTAACATTAGAATGCTTAGCCCTAGGTAATGTTTTCCCACATTCCTTCGTTCCTTGGTGAAAGAGGCACTCATTTACCATCAGTGTGTGATTTGCACTAGACATCTTTTCCCCTTTTTTAATCTTCAATCTTTTCATTATTTATTTAATATGTAAAGAATTTAAGAATGTACTTTTACCAGATGCTACAATTCTTTGTACTTCCTCTGCTATGAGACAATGCATTATCATTCTGTAACATTTTCTATTTCCTTCAGCTCCTAGTATCCAGTATTATTATTGCCTAACTGATCTTTCATCAATACATCAATCTCAGGACTTGTTGGCTTAGAATGTATGCAGCAATGTCTCTACTGTATGATTAGCTGACATTTATACCTGTAATAGAGCATTATTGTTACACCCAGGCCACTAGTGTGAGTGACTTGGCAGATGTAAAGACTATGCACAAGTGTTATTAAAACCAGTGGGCTCATTAAACACTGTTATTTATGTTCTGATCCTCTCTCGGGGAGACATATCAAATCTCCTGCGCCATGTGACCATCCGTTAATTGCTAACATAATAACAGCTGCATGTTTTACTCAGCCAGGCGAGGGATATGTGGGATCAGGATGCTCCCCGTCACAACAAAACTGACACTGACATTTTATATCAGATCTGCATCCAGGAGTACAATTCTGCAAATTTTAAATCACATGCAGGATAGTCTTTAAGGGAAGTGTCTTTCTGTATTGTCATTTTTCTTCTTTTTCTTCACTTTAATTTCACATGTAGTGATACACTATGTCTCAATAACACCGATGCAATTATATGTCTACAAAAAAGCTGGATGGGACGGAAAACAAACCAATACATTATTAGAAATGCAAATATGCAGTTTAATAAGCTTAAACCTTTAGTCCTTGTGGAATAATATTCCTAAGTGGCCGTAACTGTGCTGTTGCATTTGACTACTTGCATCCATGGAAAACTAAGACAAATGAATTGTAATTACAATTCATTAAAGTTATTTAATTAATTAAACAATAAAGTAATGTAATCTAATTGATTTATTAAATCTAATTACGAAAAGATGTGTAAGTCCATAAGTATTGACAGAAATCCATAAATATGTGATATATATTGGTGTTTTGAATAAAAAATAAATAAGAGATTTTGAATAAAGAATTTTAATGTGTGAAAGAAAAAACATGGAAATATAAGCATTAATCTCAGTTCTATTTACATAAAATTACTTGACTGTGTTTACATGAACGAATTTATCAAGCTTGGCTAGTGATTTTAATTACATAATGCAATTGTTGAAACTTCATTATCTATTTTAATGAATGTGGATAATGGCTATGTTGTTTACACAATAAAAAAGTTAAACCTGGCAGCTACTAACTATATAGACCTGAAGTTGGAGAGGTAAGGGAAATTTAGCTAAGTTGATTATATTTTTTCTACTGAGGTCATTCTCAAGATCGCCTTAGGCTAAAGTACTGTGTAATTAATCTTAGCAGTTAATTTAACCAGCAAGTTAACTACAGTTATGATAAATATTAGCCACGATAATAAAACTGGCTAAACTTGTGCTAAACTGGCACTCTATCCAGTGTGTTTCCACCTCATGTCTAGTGCTCTTCCGGTCTAAATCACACACAGATCTGACCAGGTGAAAACACTTAGTGAAGATGAATAACTAATGAATGAGATGACACCATTTGTCAACAGGGAATCAATTCACATGTCCTTAAACAGTAAACATCCTTTTTACATATGTCTATGTATGTATATATAAATGAACTTTTGCACGATATTTTAATTTTTTTTTACAGGTAAAACTCAAAAAAGTAAAAAGTTCATTTATTTCAGTAATGCAACTTAAAAGGTGAAACTAAAATATGACATAGACTCATTACATGCAATGCAAGATAATTAAAGCCATGATTTGTCATAATTGAGATAATTATGGCATACAGCTCATGAAAACATCAAATCCACAATCTCAGAAAATTTGAATATTACATGCTATCAATAAACAAGGATTGTACTGTACATAGAACATATCGGACCTCTGAAAAGTATAAGTATGCATATGTACTCAGTACTTGGTTTGGGCCCCTTTTGCAGCAATTTCTGCCTCAATGCGGCGTGGCATGGAAGCTATCACCCTGTGGCACTGCTGAGGTGTTATGGAAGACCAGGATGCTGCAACAGCAGCCTTCAGCTCTTCTGCATTGTTCGGTCTCATGTCTCTTATCTTTCTCTTGGCATAGATTCTCTATGGGGTTCAGGTCAGGCGAGTTTGCTGGCCAATCAACCTCTGGGTCCTTTGTTTCCAAATGAGATGCAAAAGTTGCTCTTATCAGAAAAGAGGACTTTGGACCACTGAGCAACACCCCAGTTCATTTTTTCTTTAGCCCAGATAAGACGCTTCTGACGTTGTTTGTTGTTCAGGAGCGGGCTCGACAAGAGGAATACGGCATTTGAAGCCCATGTCCAGGATCCGTCTGTGTGTGGTGGCTCTTGATGTACTGACTCCAGCCTCAGTCCCCAACACTTTTAAATGGCCTTTTCCTGACAATCCTCGCCAGGCTGCAGTCATCCCTGCTGCTTGTGCACCTTTTTCTTCCACATAACTTTCTATTAATGTGCTTTGATACAGCACTTTGGGAATATCCAACTTCTTTTGCAATTACCTTTTGAGGTTTTCCCTCCTTATGGAGGATGATTTTTTTCAAAGATGGTTTTCTGCACAACTGTCAGGTCAGCAGTCTTTCCCATGATTGTGCTTCCTACTGAACCAGACAGAGACCACTTAAAGGATCATAAACCCTTTGCAGGTGTTATGGCTTAATTAGCTGATTAGAGTGGGACATTTTGAAGCTAGAATATTGAACCTTTTCACAATATTCTAATTTTCTGAGATTGTGGATTTTGGGTTTTCATGAGTTGTAGGCCATAATCATCTCAATTATGACAAATCACAGCTTGAACTATTTTCCTTTCATGTAATGAATCTCTCATATATTAGTTTCACCTTTTAAGTTGCATTACTAAAATAAATGAACTTTTGCACGATATTCAAATTTTTCGAGTTTCACCTGTATTATTCATTATGGAGCGTAATCATAACCCTGACTGACCAACTGACCTTTTCATCCCACTGGAAGTCTGGTGTGATTGTGAGCTCGACTTTAAGCGTGGAGCGGGTGATGGGCTGCAGATGCACTGCTAGATCCAATTTGGGGAATTGGTGCACATACTTGTGTATGGTTTTTCCCATCTTGGGCATACGAATCAACTCACCTAAAGAGAGATTTTTTTTTTATGTAAGCAATTCATAGGTTAAGTCAAAAATGTATGTGATCTGCACAAAAACAGATTTCTATGTATGTAGCACTTACCAATTTCATTGTGGTTGAGGTCATACAATCGTTCAAATGGAAAGCTTTTTTTCTCAATTTTCTTGATAACTTCTTCAGGAAGCTTGCGGAACTGTCGCAGAGGAGACATAGACTGCCACCTGAGACAGAGACATGCAATGTTCACTATGAATGTACAAAGAAATACTTTAAAAATAAACCCAACCTACTTAGAAAATGGATTCATGACACATTTCAACTAAAAATATAAATGTTTAATTTATAATGGCTTACATCCTTTTGTCGATCATCTTGCAAAGGTTCATGGTCTTGTCAGTGAGCTGTGCCCAACCACGGCTCAGAACAATCTCAAAGATGGCTCTCATGAGCCGACCTGCACTCTGTTCACAAACAAAACATGATTAAAAAAAAATAAGTTTTTATCGCTGTGAGGAGTGCGGGAGGATTAACAGTATAGGGTGGTTTATTACATAACAGAGAAAAGAAAGATTCAGCAGAAACTTGCCTGGGTGACGTAGACCATGTCAGCCATTAGAGCAAAGCCCTCCAGTTTGAGCTGGGAGATGTAAGCCTGAAGCAGCACATTTATCTAAGAATCGGACATTATACATTGTGAGTGCCGATATTACAAATGAGCATGTAACAACTTTTCAAACACAAACACAACTTTTCAAACACACACACACACACACACACACACCTTTGCACTGGGCTCCTCAATACTCTCCTTCACTGGAATTGGCACTCTTTCCAGAAGTTTCTGAAGCTCAAGCTTTTCCTCCTGACAGTCAAAAAAACAAACAAAAAAACGTTACTTACCAATTACCATCTATTAGTCTATTAATATAGTATCTAAATATATACTGAAGGAAGATGTACAACAGCATCTAAAATGTACACCTTACTATTTAAAAAAAAAATATATATATATATATATATTTGAGTCATGGAATGTGTGTGCAATCAGGGAAGAAAAAGTCCATTGATGTGATAACCTGGTCAGTCAGTATATTCAGGTAGTCATCTGACTGCATTTTACTGACACATAACGCTGTCCAACTGAAGCAACCCCAGATCTTAACACTGCTTCTAGAGGCTTATAATGGCGCACTATAATCACATCGCTCTGGAACCTGGTCAATCTGGACTCATCAAACCATGACCATTTTTCCCCTGCTCCAAATCCAAACTCCTTATGCTCCTTAGCAAGCTGATGCCTTTTTTCCGATTAGTCTCCAACATGTGGTTTTCTTATCACATTGTATGCAAAAGGAAATGCTATTACTTTCACCATTAAACATAGCTATGGTTTTGACTGCAGATTTTTTTACCGTGCAACTTCAAGTGATGTGTGTAATGTGACACAGTAATGCTTGTACACACACACACACACACACACACACACACACACACACACACACACACACACACACACACACACACACAC
>JAOVVB010000046.1:19749634-19763803 GCA_028570985.1 Heterobranchus longifilis
AATTGCCATTCCCAAATTGCCCGTAGTGTGTGAATGAGTGTGTGAGTGTGTGTATTATGTGTGTGTGCCCTGTGATGGATTGGCACCCTGTCCAGGGTGTACCCTGCCTCGTGCCCTAAGCCTCCTGTGATAGGCTCCAGGTCTCCACAACCCTAAATACAGGATAAAGCGGTATAGAAGATGAGTGAGTGAGTGAGTGAGTGAGTGAGTGAGTGAGAGAAAATAAAGGGTTTTCATGGAAGTGCTTAACTGTCAAGTGCCTAAATGATATATATTAAAATCACTTTAAATGAGAAAAAAAACTACAATGAGTTGGAGTAAGGAAGTGAGAAGAGAAAATCTTATGTGTCTAGATTTATACTCTTTTTTGTGTGGATGTGCATATGTGTACTGCTGCTGCCCTTGTGGCTCTCTTGGATCAGAAAACCAAGGGACAGTGATGTTTATGAAAAGAAAAAAAAAAGAACTCTGAGCTGTCCAGCACCATGCTAAATGAGACGCGTGACTCATCAGATGAAACAGGGGATTAGGTGGTAATGATCTGGCAAATGGTTTTGAAATTGTAATTATCTACCCTGTGCCGTTGTGCTTAGACTTAGTGTGTGGGTGGGGGACATGGGGGGTGAGTGAGAGAGAGAGAGAGAGAGAGAGAGAGAGAGATATGAAGGTTAAAATGTAAAGGATTTTATCTAAGCAAGTGCTTCTTACCTAAAAAAAAATCTGAAAGTTCCGTGTATGGAGTGGTGTTATCAGAATGGTCTCGATGAATATAGCAGGCTTCGTCATTGAGCCATTGATCTTCACTAAGTGTAGACAAAGAGGATGCTGAGCAAAGATTGCTCTTGCTCTGCTCTCTCCAGCGTAAACACTTGACCTGACCAATCACTATGTTACCTGTGCTACTCCCCTCAGCAGTGCTTGAGCACTTTAGAATGTGCTAAAGAAGAGCCTCAGAAAGCCCTCTAAAGCCTCCCAGGTGTATTATATTTCAAATATGGCACAACACTGTGGAGTAATGCATATTCATCATCTCACTGGCCATTCTATTCAAGTCCGGGCACAACAGCACACTTAAAAACACTCACAAATAAATAACATTCAGGTGGTTATCTGTAGAAGGTTGTTACTTTTGGTGAAGAAATGATCTGAGTTCTTATGTGAGCTCCTTTTTCACATATCATTTGCCTTATACTCCCATCTTCAGTGGTATATCATGGTTAAGTCAGCAGTGCACCAATCCTAGAAATCTCTTCTCAAAGCAATTGCAGAAATCTCACATTCTCAAAAGCAATGATTCCCAAAATGAGTTAGCTAAGAAGAGGATTTAAAAATCAACTCATGCATGAAATGAAGTGTTGCTTTATATTAATGGTTGACTGCCACCTCATGCATAGTCTTAAACTGCAAGTAGACTGCAAATTGGAGGTCTACTACCATCTACTGGCTAAAAACAATGTTTGTGTGTCAATGCAAAACTGCCCAGTGTCCAGCAAAAAAAAAAAAATGTATATGAAAAATATGTTTGGACATTTATGTAGCATATATTATTTAAGTGTTGTTTGATCAGTTTGTGTGTTTGGTGAAGACCTGGTCTAGTTTTGATCTTCCTAACTTTTTGCTGAGAACAGGTGCTTCTCTCATCATTGCTCGTTCCTCTTCATTAATGCCCAGTGGAGCATTCATGAAATAAAACAAGTGTGTGTGTGTGTGTGTGAATATAGAATCCTATAACAATAATGATTATAATAATAATAATAATAATAATAATAATAATCATAATAATATTTTTTTCACTGGTTTAATTTTTTTGTAAAAAATTAGTTTTAATATGAAACATGAGTAGTTTAATATACACTAAATCCTACTGGACCTACATCAAGCTACTCACCAGGGTGTACACACAAATGCATAATTCTATCAAAACAGTACTATGAGATTAAATGACATTTCATATATGTTTTTGTGAAGTAAATTGGCCAGCTTTTGTGCCTTGAAATAAATAAATTAAAAAGATACACTTAGACTTTGAGATGAAACACATTCACCTCTCTCTAAGAACATAAGTCTATAAATAAATTTTTAAAAAATCAAATCTCTTCCCCCTGTATATCAATCAACAATGCATTTACTAACAATAAAAGAGATATTAGCTATATACATAATGATGCCTCTCACCCTTTATAGTACAGTAATTCTTGCAAAAATCCAGTCAATGTGTTTCTGATAACTGGTACATGGAGAGTACAATTGTACAGTATATCACATACAGTACAAGTCAAATGTTTGGACACAAGTTTTCAAAACATTACTTTGTTTTGTAGAAACGTTGTAGAAAAGTACTGGATTGTTTTTTTTCCCCAAAACTGTGAAATATAACATATGCCTTTAGATAATTGAGTTACAACAACAACAACAACAACAACAATCAATTCATTGATTACAATGTAGAAAGGAACCAAAATCAGGAAAGACCATGGTATCAGAAGGTGTGTCCAATTGTTTGACTGGTAATGTATAAAATTATAGTGAAACAAGGATAAAATGAAACAATTAAATATGTACAAATGTAATATTTAAATGTTAAACTATTGCACTTCAATTGCAAATCAGTTTTACTAAAGACTTTTACATTGACATTTCTCTTGAAGGCTTTCTTTCCCAGATCTTACTGGTGACACTAAGCAGATTAGTCATGAAAAAAAGCCCCGTACCTGCAACTCTAAATGTCCCCTCCACCAACTCATGAAAGTCCTGTTCACGTGCCATAGTGGGTGACTTTTAATTAAAATGTGACTCTGCAACTAGAATGATAATTAACCTCACACTGATAATCTTCTAGAAACTAACAAACAGTCAGAGAACAAGTAAAATCTGGAATTCTGGATGGATGAATTATTTTTGATTTAATGATTTAATGGAATAATAAAAGAAGAAGAGAAATTTGAAGATGGAAGATAAGAGATGTGATCAGTCTCTGCTTTCATCTTTGATTGAAGGTCAGGCCATTTTGCTTAAACATCCACACTGATGTTAAAATCTTGATAATCAACTGTAAATTTCATAAACTAATTATGGGCCTCAGTAAACTGTAGCATCTAACTTTTTTTCTGGTTAAGAATTTTTCCAGTCCGAGTCCTGGAGTAGTCTAATGCAATACTGCACATCCAGTCAGTTCATTAGGCTAATGGAACATAACTTTACAACACTGACTTACAGGAAATAAGGAACTGTCAGTTGTGCTGAAACATAACAAGGTAACATGTTACAGGATAAAACATGTGGTGAAACATTTTCATTACAATTTGACTGCACATTTGTTTCATAGATTTTTTTTTTCTCCACAGAAAAGATGAATAATGAAATGAAAGTGTCAATCCATCGCAAGGCACACACACACACACGCACACACTACAAGCAGTTTTGGGAAAACAATTAGCCTAATCTGCATGTCTTTGAACTGTGGGAGGAAACCCACCAAGCACAGGGAGAACAAGCAGACTACATACACACTGAGGCGGGAATCAAACCTGGCCAGAAATCGAATCTGAACCTGGAGGTTCAAGGTGACAGTGCTAACCACTAAGCCACCGTGACACCAAGCTTATTTCTTATTTCACTTTAGACACATCAGTGGTTTCTTAGTACAACATACGTACAACAATGTAGAATATGCACACAGGACTACATACTGCTAATTTTACCTAGAGTTACTGTTTTGGTTTGTCTTTCTTAGCAGTGAAATATAAATTTTTACTGTAGATGTAAAAAGATATACAGTAAAGGGTGGATTCTGCACAATGTTGTGAGAACAGCTTACCTCATTCACCTGTTGTCAGCAATCCCACAGGATCTTTTAATTATATAATGAAACTGATAATCAAAATAGTTCTAACATTTTTCCTGGGCAGCCTTAAAATCACACTATTAGTGATATTTATTACTGCCTAGAAGATATTTAACTTAGCAGCAGAACTTAACTATTACATAACTGAGCACCCGAAATTAAGTTTTTATACTCACAAAATTACCAGTGTTATAAGTGTTTGCATGCAACATATATATATATTTTTAAAGATTTAGATAAGGAATAAGTATAATTTTTTTTTTTTTTGCAATTCAAGTGCAATAGTAGCAACATTTAAATATTTGATACATACTTGTTACGATACATATTTTTTAATTGTAATCTTTCTTCACTACAATTATATATGTGATATATGTATACAATATACTATATATAGTATATATATGTGATATATATTACTAGTACTAATGTGATATATGTATATAGTATACTATATATAGTATATATATATGTGATATATAATACGAGTACTAATGTGATATATGTATATAGTATACTATATATAGTATATATATATATGTGATATATAATACGAGTACTAATGTGATATATGTATACAATATACTATATATAGTATATATATGTGATATATATTACGAGTACTAATGTGATATATGTATACAATATACTATATATAGTATATATATATGTGATATATAATACGAGTACTAATGTGATATATGTATACAGTATACTATATATAGTATATATGTGATATATATTACGAGTACTAATGTGATATATGTATACAGTATACTATATATAGTATATATATGTGATATATAATACGAGTACTAATGTGATATATGTATACAATATACTATATATAGTATATATGTGATATATATTACGAGTACTAATGTGATATATGTATATAGTATACTATTTATAGTATATATATGTGATATATATTACGAGTACACTTCTTGTACTAGTACTCGAACACATTGGCTGTATTGCAATAATTATGGAACCATAAATGCTGAAAGAAATCTTTAGAAATGAAGCAAATACCACTTTCATTTTTGGTAAATGAATTGTCGCTTAGATGGCACGGTGGTGAAGGGATCACTGTTGCCTTACAGCTCCAGGGTCTAATCCTATCTCTGTTTGCATGTTCTCCCCGTGCTTGGTGGGTTTCCTCCGGGTTATCTGGTTTCCTCCCACAGTACAAAGTCATGCAGATTAGGCTAATTGCTGTTCTCAATTTGCCCATAGTGTGTGAATGAGCAGTGTGTGTGTACCCTGAGATGAATTGGCACATGTACCCCACATGAAACTCTGTTTATATCATCTGTTTTACTAGAGGGCGCTTTACTGTGTGTCATGTCGTCATATTCCTGCGACTTCTATTTTGAAATAATGACGCGAGATTTGTGCGCCCATGATTAGCCAGTGCTAGGCGTTTTAACATTATATCCAAGTGTTCGCACAACAGATTAGTGTATGTACTCTGGGTTTAGTGTAGCTGCCGGTCTGAGAGAACAGGCGAGTGAATTTAAGTGTTGAAAATGGTCGATGTACGCGGGGGAAATGCTCCAACTCTTCTGCCTTTGAGGAAGAAACATTTCCTCATTCTCAGCTTGACAATTCCGCTCGAGTAGAGTTGGTGTTGTTGCCTACTGGGAAGTACAAAATTTGTACCGTTGTAACTGCAGCGTGTTTCCTGAGTGCGAGCTGTGTTAGAGGAGCAGAGATGCTGAACGTGCCCTCGCAGTCTTTCCCCGCAGTCAGCTCTCAGCAGCGCGTCTCTGCGGCCGGACAGCCCAGGAACAAGGTCTGCATCTTTCTCTAATCAGTGTCCTTACTCTTTACTCCATTACTAACATGTGCCTAATAATGTGGCTCCTAATTCAGAGGTTTTTTGTTTATACGCTCACAAGATGCGGGTTTGAAGTCAACCAAGTTTTAACCTCTAACATTACTGACAATGCTTTTCTCTGTCCAGGTGGCTCTGAAGCCAGGTCACAGTCTGATGGACTGGATCCGACTCACCAAAAGCGGCCGTGATATGACTGGACTGAAGGGGAGATTGATTGAGGTAACAGAAGAGGAACTAAAGAAACACAACACAAAAAATGACTGTTGGACATGTATAAGAGGTGAGGAAGTAAACACACACAGGAAACAAGAATATTAGACGAGTATTCTTCTTTAAAACAAGGTTTATTTGTGACACTCACTTTTCCTTCACTTCACTCCTCTTTTCTTACTGTTGGTTTTACGTAATGGATCAACCAGGTTTAGAGGTTGTTTATATCACAACAGCAGCTAGAGGTAAGCAGTAATTAGCTCTGATTACAGAAGGAAGATTACCGTTTATGGAAAAGGCTTCAGTTCCACCCTTATAATACTGGGTTGGTTGAACTAGTCATCTGCCACCTGGTACATCATTTTCTAACTTCGTTATTACTTGAGTAAATTCATTAATAAATGTTTAACATTTAATACTCTGTTATTTTCTTAAAACACAACTTCTGTGTGATGTTGAATTAGCAGTCATTCAGAAAGTCTTTACTTTACCAGCTAGACCAGGCTGTGTATTGGGAGCTAAATGCTTATAACCGTGAGCTGTGGCCAGCCTTTATCACCAGTTCTTGATATTAGTGATCAGATTTAACCCTGCTAACTGTGTGTTTTTCTGCAGGTATGGTGTATAATATAAGTGCGTACATGGATTTCCATCCTGGTGGGGAGGAGGAGCTGATGAAGGCAGCTGGTATTGATGGCACTGAACTGTTTGACCAGGTAAATAACAAGCCTATGAAATGATTATAACACAATCTGTTTTGTGAGATGATTCTAACATAACCCCCACCTGGTTTTGTGTACAGTATTGTGCTGTGATAAGCTGTTACAGATAGTGTGTGTATATGTGAATCTAGTAGTAGTAGTGCTTGTACAAAGCTTACCACTAATCTGCAATAATTCATGATTGTGTCAATTTTTTTGTCTTTGTAAACTTAACGAATAAGGTTGAGACTATGTGTGCTTCATGTCCATTGACAGGTCCACCGCTGGGTAAATTATGAGTCCATGTTGAAAGAGTGCTTGGTGGGCAGGATGGTGGTAAAGGCCAGCGCAGCAATTAAAGGTATGGGCCAAGTCACTATAGAAATGCCTGTTAGCTAAGTCATCTGCATTACATAAAGTGAGGGGTATGAAATACAACAGTTCTTCAACTCCAGTTCTGGAGGGCCCAGTGTCCAGCGCAGTTTGGTAACTCTTCTGCTTAAACACAACAGCAACACTACTTCCTGGAGCACACTGTACTCTGTTAATTACAAGGGTCACTGTGGGAATTTAGGTGTTAAAGAATTACAAACTGTGCTAGACGTTGGCCTTCCAGCATTGGAGTTAAAAACCCTAAAATACACTATCCAAACGTACTGTAGTTACGTCTAACCTTCAAATCGCAACTAAATATAGCCCTTTTCATTAGCTCTTGCCATAAACATAGAAGTACAGAATTGTGTACAATGTTTTTATATGCTGTAGCATGATTTCTTCACTACAAATAAAAGGCCAAAATATGTTCCAGCATGACAATGCCCCATGCACAGAGGTCCATTAATACATGGTTGGAAGATCTCAGGTCAACACAGAGCTCTAATCATGTTTTGGTTAAACTTCACCCCTGACCTTTTCACCTGACATCAGTGTCTGTGAAATCTTCAGTGGAATATAGTGCTTAATTATGACATGACTATAAACACCACAAGCAATTCTGAGTGACAAATGACATTTTGCTGCAACATGTGCAACTGTTGTGTCAGTGATGTATTAGATGTTTGTTTGCTCCCACAGCACATGCATTGAAACCTGAGCTCACTCATGTGAATGGTAAGAATGTAAACACGCATTTAAGCAATATTAACTATTTGTGTTAATATTTGTTGTAAGTGCTGGATAACATTTAGAGGTGTACAGTTTCCAAAAAATGTTTCTACTGTCGAAAGTTTCATCCAGTCACTCAATAAAGAGAGGGAGTTTTCTGTCTTCTAGGTCTTGCTCCTCCTGCTGCTTTATTGCTGGATTCAGCACCTGCTGCCCCAGCGGCAAAAGACAACCGCCCTCGGTATGCTTACATTTTATTAATCAGTATTTTTATCCCCAACAATGATTATCTCTCTCTTGTACACAGCTGGACAGTGTATGCTGTTGTTTCCAGTGCTGCTGTTTAGCTTTATTAAACATGTGAATTAATATTATTATTTTTGTCTATAATTAATGTGTAATTATACAGGTTTATCAGCATATTCAACAAAGAAAAAAAGTTGTGAAAATGTATCTTTCTTCCCTCTTTTTATAGATATGACTGGTTCCAGACAGAGGAAACTGTCAATGTTGTCATTTACACCAAGCGTAAGGTTGGACTGTTTTCATCATGTCAGTTTACTATTATAGCTATGCTTTGCTACAAAAGACAGACTTTAAGATCTGTCTCCTCACTTCTAAAAGTGTTTTTACTTGCTTTTTTTCATTTTCTATGACCTTTTTTCTCTTTTTCTTGCTTCATCTCTCTATTTTCTGTCCCCTTCCTGTTTCAGATTCCAAGGTCTGGATGTTCAGTAGTGGACCTTCAAGGAAATATTCTGCGGATAGAGGTGCTCTTAGGACACTGGTCATATTTACTTCATTGGAGTGAGTTGTGTGATCTTTATCTTAGCACTTAATATGTACACAAAGGTTAAATCTGTTCAGGGTAATGTCTAACTTCACCCTTAAACACATTAACTATGTTTATATTGAAGTTATGTGATGGGATTATGGTACTAAGTTGTTGGTTGGTGCTGTATTTTAATAATTCTTGTGAGAAATGTCAGTGGTTGTGTGTTGCTCTGACATCACAGGGTTACAGGGTTGTAATGAGAGGAAAAAAATTATCACGGACATAAGTAATGTGTCATTTTTACTGTTAGTGCCTGAAATCAAGAGGAAGGTCTCACCATTTTGTAGCAGTACTTACTGAGAAATCTGATGCAGTAGGTTTGGCGACAGCAGACAGAACTCAGAATTAGAGAATAGGATGCAGTTACTCTGTTCACCTCTTCTATCTAGTGATATATGAGATTATGAGCATGATGGAGTTGATAGGAGGTTTAGCAGCAAAGGTGAAGCTTTGGACCCTGACTTATTTGAGAAAAGTGAGGAAGATGAGTAAGTGAGAGAGCTGGACAGGTTAAAGGAAAAGAGCTGTTGCACTAGTCTGTTAAGTAGTCGAAAGGCCTTGTGGGCAGTGTTGAAAATAGTTAAGAAATCAACATGTTCATGGAAAAATTTAAATTCATTGCATGAAAATTTTATTAATTCATGAAATGCCACTGAAGATTATGTAGTACTTATAAGAATTAATAGCAAGTTGTTCAGGATGATTTTGTTTTCTAAAGTCTAGAATACTTCACCTGATCACCTGCTTGTATTAAATGTGTTTTAGGTCTTTCTCAAGAAGTAGAAGAAAATGTTACAGGTAAATGATTCCTTTTTTTATTTCTATTATGTTACACATATGTGAGAGCCAGATGTTGAACTCAGCAGATTTCTTTGTCTGCTGAAGACTGCGTTTGTCTGCCGTGTTAGTGGCCTTTATGTCCATGTTTGAGGTTTGTCAATGCAGATTTCTGTTAAAAGCAGAGTATATACAGTGAAAACCAGCCTCATATACTCTGATTAACATGGAGATTCTCTTGTTACTCACCTTCCCACTACTACCCACAAATTGTACATACCCTATACTCCTACTTTTCATCACTGACCTAAAGTTATATTTGATGTGTTCTGACAGTTTTCTCTCCTCTTATGTAATGTCAGTTCAGACAGCGAGTTCAGTCGGGAAGGTCGAGGTGTGCCTGCGCAAAGTCCTCAAAGCCAAATGGACACAAGTGGGTCAACCCCTAGAATCCCATGATTCATTTATTCAGAGTAAACACAGAGGTGAGCCAACTGCCTGTCCTTTGTTCTGTGTCTGAATGAAAAACTATGTGATTAATCAATAACTCTGGGTGCAGATCAGTTGAGTGAAAGCAGCTGTGAAATTTGTTTTGGGAATCTAGGGTTGTTCTACAGAGACTGTGTATTGGCTTCAAAGAAAGAAGTTACACATGACACGCAGCTTTTCTGTTTCCGGCTGTCTCCTGGAGCACACATGCACATCCCCGTGGGGAGACATGTCTACCTCAAAGCTTCTATTCAGGGTCATTTCTTTTTTTTTTAATCAATTCTTTTATTAATCTTACTGTAAAGCCAAGTATACCAAGTAAATATGTACTTCAGAATTAGAACTATTTTTGGACAAACTGTACTTGTGTGCTGCGTAACTTAAATGTGTTTTCTATTAAGCAGGCAACGATGTTGTAAAGCCCTACACACCAGTAGACCAGGTGCTCATGCCCCAGATTCACTCCAGCAACGATCTGAGCTCTGAAATCTATCTGATGATTAAGGTCTATCCTGATGGAGCATTTACACAACATTTGAACAACCTTGACATTGGTGTGTATCCGTGTTCATGTGTGTGCATGCGTGTTTTCTTTCAATCCTGGTGATTTTACTGAACATATTTAATTTGAGGACATGCATGGCAGAATTGATTATGTATTTTCTATTCAAAACACTGATACACTTACTTGCTTGCTTTAGTTCTGAGAGTAATTTGTTTACTGTTAATTGTCACTCGAGACGTCTTTACTTTTTACAGATAAAATGTAAATTTAAAGCTGTATCTATTAATATGATTTTCCATTCACTTGGATATTGCTTGTTCTTTGTCAGGAGCCTCCGTGTCCATAAGCGGTCCAGAGGGTCCCTTTACACTCAGGAGTCTGCATGATGTCACTCATTTGTACCTCTTAGCTGCTGGCACTGGTTTCACACCCATGGCTCGCCTTCTCAGCCTTGCCTTACAGGACCTGCCCTCTGTCAGGTTACACTCTACACACCGCCACACAGGCTTGAATGCAGTTACTTAACTCTGCAGCACTTTTAGGAATAAATGGTGCTCACGCTGTAATGTTGTTTACTGCTTTACTGTTTGTGCTTTTCCGCAACAAAAAACTATGAATTTTTATATTGGTGGCGGAAATTTCCAGGTATTTAAGTTCAATTTAAAGTGCCAGAGCCCAAAGCTCTAACCTTTAATGGAGGGTAATTCACCTTTGCAATATAACGATTTATCTATACACATATAACCAGGGTTAGGCCTGGCATTACATGCAGTGGCTGAGTTGCATGGAGCGCAAAGTTATGGGTCTTGCGGAAGGACCCACTGCTGTGACCCGATGGTGGCGGGGCACCGACCTCCAACCCTCTGATCAGCAACCCTGAGCCTCAGTAGTTGATGTTTAAAAAAAGATTCCTCATGCTTTCAGAACCATTCTTTCACTGTTTGAGCCCTGGCAGAGGAAAAAAAATCCACTGATGTGATAACCTGGTCATTCAGTACATACAGTTTCATTTTATTGCCATATAACTTTGCTGAGTCTAGACCAGACCAACTGAAGCAACCCAAGCTAATAGTGCCTCTAGAGGCTTGTATAGTGGCCACTCCACATGAAGGTTACTTCATGCACTTCTGTACTTATGCTAATGCACCCGTTACTCTGGAAGAGTGTCAGTCTGGACTCGGCAGACCACATGACCATTTTCCTTTGTTCCAAAGTTCAAGCAATAGTAGCAATAGTTGCTACCCTAGCAATAGTAGCCACACAGCTACTTTCACTATTGAACATAGCTAAGATTTGTATAGTCAGTTTTTAATGATGCAAACCGCCCCCCTAAATCTAAAACAGACACACGCACACACACAGACAACATTTCGGTTATAAAGTTTAAGCTTCAGCGCTTCACTTCCAGATTTTAATAATGCATTAGAAAGTCCTTAACTCCATTCCTTCATCTCCTTAGTCTTCTTTGCTTGATGCAGGCCAGTAATTTGATCCTTATGAAATGTCAACATTTTTAATGTTGCTTGAGTGTTTCAGAGCATATAGTCAATCTTTTTTGCCTAATAAGGTTTTCATTGCCCCTCAGGAAGATCAAGTTGATGTTCTTCATTCGTCAAGAGAGGGACATTCTGTGGTATTCTCAGCTGGAGCAGCTGCGTGCAGAGGAACGGAAGTAAACAACTTTTACTCTAGTTAAAAACTCTGTTTCTGTTTTATTCACTGACTACGCATAAGAACTTTTAAGGTGTGTACACATCACAGTGAAGCACATAATTCTTCCTCTTGTCAGATTTCAGGTTGAGTATGTTCTCTCAGAGCCTGCAGCCACATGGACTGGGAAAAGAGGACGAATAGATGCCTCGATACTGCAGGCATTTCTGGAAAGACCAGGAGACTCCAAGTGCTTAGTGTGTGTGTGTGGGCCATCTGGTTTCACTGAGCTAGCAGTACAGTAAGTATTCCTGCGTATTCCTCTGTGCTTACGCCATCTTTCACTCACCCGAATGCAAACTGTGTTTCTAACCTTTTACATAACCTTAGACATCATCAGCTTTTTCATAAGGTCTTGCTATGAGGCACAAACATAAAAAAGCAAAGTCATTTTAAATAGTTTGTCTATAAAGTTTTTCTAATCCTCATTCTTCTGTTATATTTCTGTGGTTCATCTTCTTACAGGCTGCTCAAGCAACAGGGATTCAGTGAGAAGGAGATTCATGCTTTCATAAGTTGAGCCCTAAGAGTTAGTACTATAGATTTCTATGCATCACAAACTCCAAAGCCGTTTAGTAACACCAAGTGATTGATTAGAGTTTGCCATTCACTAACTGGCATTGCTCTTATCTCTCAGACAAGAGCTGCTCTTATTTCACATCCCAAAACTCAGCAAAAGAAATTTGCTGTCTGCATATATGGGATATACCACTTCCACTGTAAATTCAGATTTTATCCATCAAATGTATTTTTTTATGTTTTATTATATGGAATGATCACTTTGTCTTGACAAAAATGTATATACTGTATGAACAGTTAGGCAGGGTAATATGCTAATTGTAAAACTGTTTCTAATGCCTGCCAATTTCAGTTAAAAATGTAACTTAAGAGTTTGGAAAATGTATCTCCGGTCTAAATATTTATGACTTCTGTATAGTTTGGAATTATTCACTATGGTTTAATTTATCATTTGTTATTTTAACTTAAACACACCATCATACCAGAAAAGATCTAGCTGTTAACCCACATCTTGAAAGTGAAAAGGTTTCAGAGATGGAAGGATATTGTTAGACTGATGCAGCTAGCATTAAAGATTGAAGTGGTATGACTACTAAGATAACACATCAAATGTAAGAATTGCCTTGCTATTCTTACTTGTGTCTACGGATTAGTATCATGTCAAGTGAGCCAGTCATATAAAAATTATTATTTAGACTGTTGGGATTATGTCATATATTATCTATATGATTTAGTTCGTGCAGCAGATATAGAATTGTGAAGGAAATTTATAACCTGTATGGGGGAAAAAAACAATAAAATTATTAAAATTTAAAAAATGCATGATTTTTTATTTATTTAACAAAGAAGTAGGGAGGCATTTATGTGTGCTATATTAACCCTTCTGTGGGATCGTCTAAGCCTTAGGCACTCATGACTTTATTGCAGGTTCACTGGTTGTCCTTTCTTGGACTGTGTTTTGTAAGTACTAACAACTGCATTATCAGTAACACCCCACTAGACCAGCTATTGTAGACATGGTCCTTGTCAAAGTTGCTCAGATCCATATGCTTGGCAGTTTTTCCTGCCTCCAACACACCACTTTTGAGTACAGACAGTAAGTTTCCTTACTGCCAAATACATTACACCCCCGGGGTACAAGTGCCACTATAATGAGATAATCATTGTAGGTAGTTTTCACGTTAAGGCTGACAGGATTATTTGGCCAAAGGTTTGTAGACAACTAACCATCAGACTTGTAAGTGCTTGTTCAATAGTCAGTTCCATATTCACTCTCCCTATGCTGCTGATATAATCTCCACTTTTCTGGGGAAGTATTATCAATAAAATATGAGGATTTTTGCCCAAGAGTATTAGTGAGGTCATGCATTAATGTTGGGTAAGGAGGCCTGAAGCACAGTCAGCTTTCCAGTTCATCTCAAATGTGTTCAGTGGGGTTGAGGCCTGACGCCTTTTATCTTCTTTCACAGCAGCTGTGTCTTCCTGGACCACACTTTGTGCACTTGAGCATTGTCAGGCTAAAAATTGTAGTGCTACACCATACATGCTATACAATTGTATGCTTTTACTGAGATTGGGGAAGAACCTCGTACTGTATGTGTGTGATGGTCAGGTGTCCACATACTTTTGTCT
>JAOVVB010000046.1:19764377-19781927 GCA_028570985.1 Heterobranchus longifilis
TTGTACTTCAGTAAAAGTTCACTAAAGTAACAGTACTTTTACTTAAGTACAACATTTTATTACTCTTTCCACCTCTGATGTACAGTATATACATACAACAAGCTGGTAACTGTCAATGTTGTATGAAAGATTATTTGCTGCTACATATCCATATAATTAAAAAATACATGGTGCAAAAGAAATGGTGCAACAGTTCTAGCAATTTATTACAGTAATATCCTTATCGTTAGAAATGACTTCAAACGGTTGGTAAATAGCCCTTTTCATGGTGGCTCCATTTAAAAATAAGAACTGTGTCCCAAGTGTCGCACAGGATTCTGATTGGTCACGTCATTGATGATGTCACACAGTCCTCGGCAGCGAGGCTTTAACGTGGTCCCGCCCCTCCTGCGCGACACAAGCGTTAGAGTCCTACGTGACAATCCTGGCAACCCTGACTGAGGCTAACTCATTAGCTAGCTAGTGTAGAGGGGAAACAAAAGGACGGAGGATCGATTTTCCGTTTAATGATTCGGAGATCTTCTCCGCCGTTTATAAACAATGTTCTCCCTAACCACATCTTTCCAGCCTCAGGTAGGAAAGGGTTCTGTGTGTTTCCTGGTGTTAAATGACTGAATAGGTGAACATGCTGAAGCATGTAGATCAGCTAGCTGCTGGGAGTTTTACTGAGTTCATTTCTTTTCTAAGTAGCTTAGCTTAGTCAACGGGGAACAGTGGAAGCAGTTCCGTTTTATGTTTATTGTGAGCTCGACGTAAATTGAATTGTCTAACAAACAGGTCAGCTCTGTGAAAGTTAGCTAACTTCACCGGTGTGTGTGTGTGTGTGTGTGAGAGAGAGAGCAGGCTAGCAATGATGCAACAGCAGCTGGTTAGCTAAGCTAGCATCTCTGGATAAAACTCTAAAATACATCCAGTTATAACTGATTACACATAGACACCTGTATTTGATAACTTGTATACTTTAGCTTATTACACACCTAGAATACCTAGTTTTTTGTTAGCTAGCTAATTTGGTGGTTAAGGGCAGTGACAGCGTGCCTTTAGCCTCGGACGGGTCACTAGCTGTCATGTCAGTGTGTGAAAGTGTGTGTGTGTGTGTCTGTAATGGCTCGCGATTTCCTTTCCTTCCTTTTCTTTTTTTATTTAACGGACTCGGTTTCCTAGATCCTTTTTATTCACGTGATATTAAGCTTCTTTTAATGAACTTACTCTAACTCTGACTTTTTATTGCACATGAGCTATTTAACTATTTTTTTCTTTAAATAATCCGATTTAAATACTAGGAATATTTATTTATGTACAATGATATTTAAATTTAGCTCTGTATATTTATTCAAATCTACAACTCACAGACTGCATGATTAAAGTTATGCATGTAAACATATGTGCATTAATTATTAACAATGTTACATTATTATTATTATTATTATTATTAGTATTATTATTGGCGCTATTTAAACGCAAATTAAGAAATTAAAGTTTAGCTTAAACCCATTCATGTGATCGTTGTTAAATAGAACTATAAGAAGTAAAATAATAATGATGATAATAACTTATCAGCACTTGTGATTTCCACCACTTGGACAAAATTATATAATTGTAGACTCCCAGGCTAGGCCTCTTAAAAACCCCACTTTGAGAAGCACGGTTTTGCAGAGATCATGTGTAGTCTGATAAACTGACACTTTTTTGTTTAATTTGTGATGTTGTCCTTCAGGTCACTGTGTCACTGAGTTACATAATCAATGCTGTACACTCACTGAAAGCGTCAGCCAGCGCCACCGCCACCACTGCAGTTCAGAGTCTACACCAAGAGCTTTCAGCTGATCAGCACACACAGTCCCACATCCCTGACACACAGGTACACGTCATGGCTGTGTCTCACATTGCACACCTCACACAATTCTCTTACCTAATCAGTCATTGCTCACTGTAATACTTTTAAATAATAACGTTGTGGAAAAACTCATCCACAGCTGTACGAGCCAGTTGTGTATCTGTTTCCAGATTTCTGTTTTAATAAAGGACAGTGTTAAATTTTTATATTGAGGAAACTGCTGGAATATTATTTTATAGTGGTGCTCTTTTCAGGGATTTTGGAGCTGATTAATGATCCCAGATCACAGACATCAGAATACACATGGAACAAGGCTGCGTCAATGAGTAACAAATTGAAACTCTCTGCACTGAATGTTTTTAAATAAACACAGACATGAGTCATTTTGTATTTGGCGAGCATTAGTAAGCAGTAAGGGGAAGCAATTTTTTAAATATCAGAATTTTTTGTCCAGTCTGGATGCATATTCCTCTTATCATCTAGAATGTGTGCAGCTGTACTGGCTCGGACAGAGCTGATAACCGCTCTTTATTTCTCTTTATTAATTTTTTTTTCTGATATTGGTTTTAGCCTTTTTCCTTTTTATTGTAAGGCTGGAATACGACTGAGTGTGACAGCCAGGTAAAACTTTAAAATGTGTAGGGAAGGTGGTCCTCCAGGACCTGTAATGGGACGCACTGTTGTAAGTGTGTTTTAATCAGTTATGTAATTTAATCATTTTTTGTTGTTCAGTTAGATTTAATTTCAGAAAGGATTCACACTTTTTGAAAAGAATTTGTACACTCAAATATTTAAGTTTTAAAAATTGCTTTAAATACACCACAGTCTCTACAGCAAATACAATCCGCTTCCATCTTACGTGTTTTGCAAGAGTATTCTAATTTTACATTTATGTGTGGTTGGTGCAATACCACCACTTAATATGTGATGGTATTTTACCAACCATGCCGAGTGACTGAAGCAGACACTCCTTGCCTTATATGAGACAATGCCATTAACATATAATTTCTAGTTTTAATACTTTGAAACCTGTAAGAAACATAGCTGTATGAGACAAATCAGACAATACACATTGGTGCCATCAGAACAATTCACAGCTCTAGTAGCCAGTAAGTGCACTGTTAAAATATCAAGTTCAACACTACGTAGTGTTGTGTATTGATGATTGCATAGAAGCTACTCTGGGAAACGTCTTCAGGCATGTTTACACACAAACATTTTCATATTTGTGCAACATTTGGTGAGCCTGGTTGTGACTGTCTATTTTGCAGCTTAAGCAGATCCATAAAGACCTGGGGATCTCAGAGTTGAAGCTTGGTGGATTCGGGGAGCTGTTAAACAGGCTGCTGCCTGCACCAGCTCCAAAGGAGAGCTCAGACCCTAGCTTCTGTCTTCCATCTTCAACATGGAGAACATCACACATTTCCACAGATTCCTTCTTTCACAACAAACATGGTAAAAGTTCCTACAACCCATGGTGTTTTTCTGATATTAATTTGATTGAATGTTTTAGTGGAAAATACGCTACAGTGACAGCTATGTGTTCATGATATGTTGGATTGTTCATTTTATAATGTGACAATAAAAATGGTTGTTTTTTTTTTATGTTTGCTATACCAGGTTTCTCTCGGAGAATACCAGGTCGATTTGGTCATTCGGTACAATTCCATAGACAAAACTCTCGTCCTCTTCAGGTTCTCTGCTCAGATCTTCAGCACATGCAAGGTAATACAGAGAAGCTACATTTATAAACTCTTGACCCATAGTGTGTAGTGAAGGTTAGCAATCTTCCTGGAATTTTATCACAAGTCATCTGTTTGTATTTAATACGTTTTCATTGTATTCCATGATTTGTTTTTTACATGCAATGCAGTTATAAATGTATTATGTGATTGTGTGTTTCTCCAAAAAGTGTTGATCCAAAACCGAGGTTTTAAGACGTTGAGGTCCAAGACCAGACGCCTTCAGTCCAGCTATGAGAATCCAGCAGAACCCGAGAGCTATACCTCGTTATTTATGAAGGTTAGAAATCAGTGTTGAGATGTAGAATTAAGAAATATCTCACAAGTAAAAGTGCAGTTATACTATATTTTTTTACCTTGGTTCGGTACGTTTTTGGGACAGTAAAGTGAATAAAAAGACATGAAATGTCATTTCATAAGTTATGACTTGTAAACATAAAAACACTTAAGCGAAATGGTGAACTCCTCTTTCTTAACAGGGTAAATGGTAAGCTTGTCTTTTCTTGGCATGCAATGCCACCACAACTCAAATCTGGGGTTTTCCCTGTATACAGTACAAAGTAACGTTAAATCAACATTGATGCACACAGCATCAGAAAGAGTAAAAAGATCTTACTTGTAAATGAGTTGTAGCAAGGAATGTGCCATACTTTTTACTCTTCATGGTTTGCGAAAAAAATCACATACTAGCTGACTAGCATACAAAAATGGGCAGGGTCCTGTTTCTCAATTTATTGGTTAAACTTGCTGATGTCGCAAATGACGTGTTTCTGACCGATGAATTACCGCTTTTTAAATAAACTTGCTCATCTGAATTTTCAAATATATACAAATTCCATATCTATAATGAGGAATCCTCTGCTTCAAGAGAAGTCCTCAGCAACACGCTGTCTGTTCAGCTCCATTAACCCTGTTAATTTAAATTAACAGGGTTAATGGAGCAAATCACCCAGCACTGAACCGAACATCCTATACCACCCCTGGGGTGTACTCAATTGTTAAATGATTTTGTCATAATTTTTTGTTAAAGTCAAAACTTGTTTCTCTTTTATATCCCCTCTGATTTTCTCTTTTACATTCCTCATGTGTTACAGGGTATTCTTACGAGGGATAAAGCTGATGCTGAGAGTCTTGACCAGTTACTGAAACAGAGGAATCTTCCAGAGAATCAGCAAGATGCCTTTAAGACCGGTTTTACTGAGGGCTTCATGAAATCTCAAGCCCTAATGCAGAAGACACAAGGCATGACGTTTAAATAGTCTTTGAGACACTGATACTGTATGTGTTGATAAATTCTAAAGATTGGCTAATGTTTTAAATACTTCCATGCTTACTTTCACCTTTACTATAAAAATATCAAGACTAGCCTTAACAAGAAATTTTCTTCATTAACATATGTAATTGCACAGGAATGTGCCATGTTTAGGTGAAGCGCTCGCGTGAAAATAAGATGTTTCACCTAAAATATTATTGTGTTTCCTTTAACAGATTCACTTAAGAGGACTCGTCTGATTTTGCTTGTCCTCTTACTTGTTGGCATCTATGGTTTGTCAAGAACCCCATTTCTCTCGGGTAAAGGCTCGTTTTCTGATACTGGTTTGTTTCCTATCTTACTTATTTTCAGTGTTTGCATGTGTGGCAAAAATCTGTTTTATTGAAGTGAATAATTACAATTTGCATGTTTGTTTGGTCTATACTAAGGTCGCATGAAAAATTTACCATTTTTCTATTGATTGCACTGAAAATAATAGTGCCTCATGTCTAGTATTAATAGTAGACATAATGTGACCGATACTAGTTCAGTGATCAATAAATGTATACATAACGTTTGACTGGTAAGTAACTGATTGGCAAATTGCTGTTGCCATTCCTTTAAAATAATCAAGCTGTATAAAATAATCCTTCCACAGTTTCTGAAGTGATTTTTCTGAAATGTTCCTCCAATCTCAAAGATCAACATAATTGCAATAATGTCATACATTAACTATATCCTTCATAAATGCTTCTTTGCAAACTACACTTTTTTATTTTGTTCATTAACAGTCCGATTCCGGAGTACATCTGGTCTGGATGCCGCGCTGGATCCAATCCAAATGAAAAATGTCACATTTGAGCATGTAAAAGGGGTGGAGGAGGCAAAAAGCGAGCTTCAGGACATTGTTGAGTTTTTGAGGAATCCTCAGAAATTCACTGCACTTGGTGGAAAGCTACCTAAAGGTACAGATCTAGAATCAAATAAGATTCCCCCCTGATCAATCATATGAATGTTGTGCTTTGAAAGCTTTGACTGAGTTAGAACTATGTCTGCAGGTGTCCTCCTGGTCGGTCCTCCTGGTACTGGAAAGACTCTACTGGCCAGAGCTGTGGCAGGGGAGGCAGATGTGCCATTCTACTATGCATCAGGGTCAGAGTTTGATGAGATGTTTGTGGGTGTTGGAGCAAGCCGCATCAGAAACTTATTCAGTAAGTATGAAGTGCTTGTGTAATTAGGTCTGTAAAGGTTATTGTTATATGAGCTACACACTCGTTCATTAAGCGAAACATAGTGAGATGTTCTTGGTTTGGTTTTCTTTTTCCTGTAGAAGAGGCAAAAGCTAATGCCCCTTGCGTGATCTTTATTGATGAGCTGGACAGTGTGGGTGGAAAGCGGATAGAGTCGCCCATGCATCCATATTCACGTCAGACCATTAACCAGCTCCTAGCAGAAATGGATGGGTTAGTAGTTTGTGCTGTTGTCAAAGTAATGACAAAAATTTGCATAAGTATTAATTATAATTATTTTTATTATTTCTTATATAATTTCAGATTTAAACCAAATGAAGGGGTTATTGTTATTGGGGCAACAAATTTTGCAGAAGCTTTGGACAAGTAAGTAAATTGTTTGGAAAATAGGTTTAAATCATTTTTTTTTTCATTCCTTCGTTTCATTTTTTCCATTTGACAATTTTATTATTATTATTTAAAAGTTTTTTTGAACATTAAAAGAAGATTAAGAATAAATCTGCAAATAGTTTGAAAACGTTTTTGGTCTTTTAAAGTGTGTTTTAAAAGAAAACCCTCCCTTACAAGAACCAAGGAAAAAAAGTATAATGAGAGTATAGTACAACCTGTTTTTCTTTATTGACTTATTTTCTTTGTGTCTGTGTGCATATGTTCCTGTGTGTATTAAGTGCTCTTGTGAGACCTGGGAGGTTTGATATGCAAGTCACAGTCCCCAGACCTGATGTAAAAGGACGCACTGAGATCCTCAATTGGTACTTAAAGAAAATCACAATGGACCCTGGTGAGAAAATATTATATTCTTATTGTAATAATATTGGGAAGAATATTGTGCTTTACTTGCATTTTGTTTGCATCTTTTTAGATGTGGATGCAGAAATTATTGCCAGGGGAACTGTGGGCTTCTCAGGAGCAGAGCTGGAGAACTTGGTGAATCAGGCTGCACTAAAGGCTGCTGTAGATGGAAAGGAGATGGTGACAATGAAGGAGCTCGAGTTTGCTAAAGACAAGATTCTCATGGGTAAGTTTTCTCACTGTATGGATATGGGAGAGGCATCTTACATGGAGGACATGACTCCTGAAATGTCTTCAAATAATTTCTACCTTTTTTTTTCTAGGCCCAGAGCGCAGGAGTGTGGAGATTGACAAGAAAAACAAAACAATCACTGCATATCATGAATCCGGGCACGCCATTGTGGCATATTATACTAAAGATGCCATGCCCATAAATAAAGCTACCATCATGCCGCGAGGACCCACCCTTGGTCATGTAATTATCATGTATTATTATTATTGAATGATAACAGTTTTTGTTATCGTCAGTGCTAAAATAAATTTTCAAAAAACACTATCAGAAGAGTACTGAATTTATGTTGCCTCTTTGCACTCAGGTGTCTATGCTCCCAGAAAATGATCGGTGGAGTGAGACTCGTGCTCAGCTGCTGGCTCAGATGGACGTGAGTATGGGTGGCCGGGTGGCAGAGGAACTCATCTTTGGGGATGAAAACATCACTACAGGTGAGCATCTATACTTTTTGCAGATTGATGATGTATGTTATGTTTATTTACATCACTTCTGAAGTACTGTTCGTTCTTTACAGGAGCATCAAGTGATTTTGATGGAGCCACTAAGATTGCAAAGATGATGGTTACTCGCTTTGGAATGAGCAACAAGGTATGATTACGGATTATATGTCGGATATTGTATCATGAGTACCCTGCATTTTATGACTAAATTCATGTTTCCTTTTTTCAGAACATGCGTTTGTTTATGATGTAAGACTGCGTCAATTTCTGTTTCTTGGAGAGATTTTGTTTGTGTAATGGACTGCAGCTGCGTTAGAACATTTTAAAACACTTGATTGCTTTATTTCATTAAACGCAAAGGGAGAAATTAACACGCAGCCCTTTTACTTTTCCTTTACATTTCCTTTAATTCCTTTTAGCTTAATCCCAGTTATCATTTAGTGTCTCTTTTGTGATTAACATATAGCCCCTTAAGGAATATGTAATGCTTACTGTTATAGTGTATGTTTATAGTGTTCGGGCTGAGAGAATGAGAGAATATCTGCAGGTATATGCCATGGCATTGTCTCCACACACTCAGTTCTTATGGTTACTTCAGTGTATACACTAGGGGGCAGTGTTACATAAGCAAAATCGAAGACTAGTTCTGTATTTATAAAAATGTCAGGCAGCATGGATCTAAATTTGTTTTGGAAAAGTGCCATAATGTGGTTGTATCCTGTGTGAGATTTAAATATGAGGTACAGGGAGATAAAAAAATATTCAGTTTGATCATTTGGCTGAGCTTATTCCTAGCCTATGGAATTTGGAAATCTGGTTGGTTTTAATTTTTGAACATTTTCCCATTTGCACTCCAACACTATTGTTAAACTAAAATAAGGAATGTTTGGTCATTCTTTGTATCCTGCGGCATTTCCCGTGTTTACTTCCTTTGTGTAACTTAATGTAAATCTGTTTTCTCTGCCTTTTCCAGCTGGGTGTCATGACCTACTCTGACCTTTCTAAACATAGTCCAGAAACACAAGCTGCTGTTGACCAGGAAGTGAGAATTCTGCTGCAGGTAACTTTCAGTGTTCCAGCCACTCTTTAAAGCATGCTCAAAGTGTTAAGACATGCACATGCTGATCCTGTTCATATTCTGTCCTTGTCAATTTTTTCATCAGGATTCCTATGAGCGTGCTAAGAAACTTCTCAAAGCATACAACAAAGAGCACAAAAAACTGGCAGATGCTCTGCTCACCCATGAGACTCTGGATGCAAAAGAAATTCAGATGGTTCTGGAGGGCAAATCTCTAGACCCTAGATGATATTGTTCTCAAGAGTGTCAAAGGAGCTTAAGACCTTCATTTGTTTTCACTTAAACAGAAGCGATGGAATGAGGAAGGACATAAATATCCTGCTCAGTTTTTCCACTATCCACCAGCAGAAACATATATTGAATAATGTTCTATTTAATTTTCATTTTTATAATGTCTCAAACTGGAAGGCTTAACCAATTTCAAAGCCAGCTTCATATATCTTTTTGGGTTACACTGAGTTTCCCAGGACAATTTTAATGAATGCCTGCAGGTTTAACAACTTTGTAGCCTTTATTTACCAGTGCAGAGTATGTATTTGCACAACAATTTTACACATCAATTATCTCTTTTGACAAAATAACTCTACCAGGGCATATTGCAAAGTAGTGGTATGTTAACATCTTGTTCTTGACCATCCCATGTGTGCAGAAAGGCAATGTTACCTCTTCCACCTGGTGTAGATTTCAATCACTGTTACAAGTCCTGTAAAACGATGAAAATAAGAATGCGAGTTTTGCCTACGAGATCAAGCTATGAATAACATAGTGAGGAAACTGCATTCCATAGATACTGACCTCTTCATTTCAATAGAGCTATTAAACATGCCAGATCTTCTTGATCTAATCTAACAGAATGGTGTCGCTATACTATGGTAGCCTTTAATGGATCTGAAGCACATTGCTAGTAAAAAAAGAAAATCTTTGAAAAGTAATTCTCTTACAAAGCTGCAACATAAAAATATTTTACAGAGTTTGCTTAATTAAAGAATTGTTACCTCAAGTGTAGTCTACCTGAAGTTATCCTTAAATCTGATTGGACTGGTACATACCAGCTGAATTATCTTTGTCTTATTGAACAAAAACTTTTATGCAATCTTGGCAGTAAAGTTTTTTTTTTTTTATCATTCATTCAGCTTTTTTTTTTTTAATATAAGAACCATGACTTTGCATCAATACACCTGTGTTCTTTCAATTGTAGCCTAAATATGCAAGTATTGGTTTCTTTAAAGTGCAGCTTGATCGCTAAAATAGTTTTTTTTTTTTTTTTCACTATTCATGGAGGAGGAGTTTTCAAACCGTTCAATTTTCATTTAGAGGTAACTTTAATTTATTCAAGAAAGTAAAATTGCAGGATTAACCAAAATTCTTCTTTTGTCTTTTATATCCACTGATTATGAGGTTATGTAGTTATATGAGCAAAGATGATTTTACTTAGTGACCTATTTATTTGTCTACTATTAGTTTGTTGTGGTGCTCATGGAAGTCATCAGTGTTTGTCTTAAGTAACTGTGGCCAGTTTTGTGGCTGGTAAAGGAGCTGTGATGGCAACCCTGTATATAAGAGTCTATGTAATGTCTGTGTCTGCTCTGTGAATTAATCCTATGTGAGTGATTTTTCTTGTTAAAATGAGCAATGAGGGAAAAAGTAATAAAGTGTCTGGAAATGGACAAAATAGGAAGTGTGGGATTTTTCTTGTCTAACAGAAGGTAAATGTACAGTATTCTAGCAAAATTTCAAATGCTAGAGACATTAATGGTTGGCAGTACTTTGAGATTTTGCATAGTTAGATATTTAATTTTAAAAAATCCCAAGATATCCCTTTACCTCAAAATAACTACTTTAAATGATCACTGCCCATAATTAAGGATTGGGTTGAGTAATTTTCTGCTTGGCGATTTTCTCATCAATGATGCATGATAACAAAAGCCCTTCTATCTGACATAGTTCTATAATGCCACTGTATTATTGCAGGTTAGAGGAAATGCCTCTATTTATGCCCCCTTATAGGAAGTGCCCCATAATTGTTTTTTATCTTTGCCTAGCCATGCAATTAATGGCTTTTGTTTCAAACCACCTTAATTGTGGGTTCATAAAGAACCTGTATGTAACCCAATATGCCTCTCCTGAAAGACTTTAAACAATTCTCACTTACGAGGAAGCTTTATAAAGGCCCTGGGATGTAGTGAAGGCATGAATCATGATGAAAATACACTATGATTAGCAGACAGGATCTGCAGTAGGTGGAGTGGTGTCTAAGCTTTGAAATCTGCTGAAGAGTTGATGAGGAAAACAGCATGGATGAAGAAATTGCTGTAGTCGGCATTGGGTGCAGCTTCCCAGGGGGTAAGTGCTAGTGCGTTCCACACAGATTCTTCCCTGAGTAATTTGACATGAAGATGCTTATATGTGGCATCTTTGCAGGTGAGGGACTTGACAATTTCTGGAAAGTTCTTGTTGATGGGAAAAATTGTGCTGTGAATATTCCGGAACAGAGATTTGATGTAAGCCAGTGGTACGAGCCTGATAACACCATACTTGGGAAAATACAAACTACTAAGGCTGCTTTCATAGATGGGTAAATCAATAATTTTGTCTTCATCTTTGTTTAATTTGCTTGGGTTTAATTTGTTCTGCTTGATAAAACTTATTTGCTTTTGTACATTTAAAAACTGATTTCCATAAATATAATCATTCTGTTGTTAAATCTGTTGTTACTGTACAATGGGAAATGTTCTGTGAAAATACTTTCGATATTTGAACAACAAGCTATGACGTTAACCTGCAGTGTTACAGCTTTAACTGGAGACTATTGATGTCTTTATAACTGTAAGTGTTTAGTTCGTATTTATGGTCCATTAACAGTTCACAGGGATCTTGGCTAATTAGACAAAGGCCCATTAATTTAAATCATGTTTGTTTGTTGGATTTAAATGAGTGGCAGGAACGTTTGTTTAATGACTAACACCAAATGTATCCTCCCGAGAGCAGGCTATTATCTGAAGATGGTAATTCAATGATATTTGCTTCCTCGCTTGTCGGGAGGATTTTGCTTTCAGTTTTCTCCTCAGTAATTACAATCCTCTCTGGGGTTCACTTCAGGTTATTGACCTAGCCAGTCGTGAACATTTCACTTTTTGACTCGGAAAACTTTGTTTTAGCAGCAAGCTTTGGGTCACTGCTCTGCTACAAGGTGGATCTGTAATCTTGCAATAATTCTGGTCCCATAGAATGGGAGGATTGTCTATAGATCGAAATATAATGTCTACACACATTTTGTCTTTTGATAGAAGTAAAATGTCTACATACAATTTGGAAGTCCATACACTTTTACACACTGAAGCTATAGTCTGCTCTTCTTTTTGACTCTTTCAGCTACAGAAATGAAAATATTAATTATGAGGCACTTTTATGCTTTTTTTTTCTTATCAGGTTCAATGAGTTTGATCACAGGTTTTTTGGCATTTCTGAAGCCGAGGCCAATTTTATGGATCCCCAGCAGAAACTTCTTCTGCAGTGTTCCTATAGAGCACTGGAGAATTCTGGCATTCCCATGGAAAAAATCAGTGGCTCCAGAACAGGTGTTTACATAGGTAATGATAACAGTATTTCTGTATATTTTAGAATTATAAGCATAAAGAAAGCTTCATGCGACTACAACAGAACAGTGTGTAGCACATCAGTGGCACTGGCATGATACTAATGTACTGTATAAGCTGCAGAAGCAAAGCATACATTTTGTATATTTTGATTATGCTTTTTTTCAGGGCTCATGAACAGAGACTATGAAACACTACTAAACAACAGCCCCAGTACAATAACCCATTATAATGGCACGGGGTCAGCTATGAGTATCGCAGCCAACAGGATCTCCTACACATTCAACCTCACTGGGCCTTCATTTGCAATAGACAGTGCTTGCTCTTCCTCCTTAGTTGCAGTCCACTCCGCTTGCCAGGCAATCAGACAAGGTGAGGCATTTCTTTAACTACATCCTGATTGAAAATGTCTGACTGGAGCTAATAAAATATTAAGACCCAAATTTTGAACATTGGGCAAAGTTCCTCCTTTGGTGACAAGTTTCAGCAGCAAAACAAAGCTATGTATTGTTTCCAAGACACTTTTATCAAGTGTATATGTGTGTAATACAAATTCTTGTGCTATCTGGTGTCTGCAATAAAACCAAATAGCTTATCAGCCCCAGATAACCTGCATAAGCTGATTTTTCCATAACCACTCAAGTATTACAATTAGGATGTTTAATTATTATCTTCTTGTATGATCACTTATAAGGGAGGTTAATAGATGTACTTAACCCTGAATCATGTAAAGAATCACATTTGGTAACCTAGAAGTGCCGGATCAGTACCTATGAAAAAAAAAATATATATATATTTGTAGAAAATACGTAATTTTTGAAAATACGTGTTTTTATGTTTAAATAAATGTGCCCATATATGGTAACATCACTGACCTTGATTTGCAGCATAAAAAATAACAAACAAGGAAAATATTTGAAAAAAACATCACAAAAGGGAAAAAGTCTTCACATTTTGAAATTTTTATTTCCAAGTGAATTAACCAGCTATGATTTTAAGGCAAGGCAAGTTTATTTGTATAGCACATTTCATACACAATGGTAATTCAAAGTGCTTTACATAAAAGAGAAAAAATAATAATAATCATAAGAAAAATAGAAAATAATAGCACTAAGACTTTTAAAATTATTTAAATTCAATTTAAAATAAAAAATAAAAACAAAAAATAAAATCTGATTTAGAATTGAAATAAAACAGTTGAAAATATAAGAAACATAAAATACAGTGCAGTCATTTCGGACGTAGCACAGTGCTCATTCAATAAATGCACAGCTAAACAGATGCGTTTAAGGTCTAGATTTAAATGTGAATAATGTTTTAGCACATCTGATCTCTTCTGGAAGCTGGTTCCAACTGCGGGCAGCATAATAGCTAAAAGTGGACTCCCCTTGTTTTGTGTGAACCCTTGGTATTACTAACTGACTCGATCCTAATGATCTAAGTGGTCTGTTAGGTTTATATTCAGTGAGCATACCTGCAATGTATTTAGGTCCTAGGCCATTAAGTGATTTATAAACGAGTAGACGTACTTTAAAATCTATCCTAAATGTTACAGGAAGCCAGTTTAAGGACCTGAGGACAGGTGTGATGTGATCAGATTTTCTGGTTCTAGTTAGAATTCTGGCAGCAGCGTTTTGGATGAGCTGCAGAAAGCACATATTATATTTCATGTCCTTGTTCTAAAATGTATGTTTGCTAACAGACAGGGTTTTTTTTATTACAGGTCACTTTATTTTAGACTGTATAGTTAATGTATGCATTCTTCTTCTTCTTCTTCTTCTTCTTCTTCTTATGGTGACACGTGATCTTAAATCTGTTCTATTTTTTTGCCCACATGATAATTTTTTATTTTTCCTCAGTCATGTGTGTATAGTTGATTAAAATGAACTTAAATTCAGTTCATTATATTGCCTAGGTTGTGCTGAAAAAATGTCACTCTATATTGCACGATCCTGACTCCTATATATCTTAAAACCTAATAATGCAAAGAATGGCTAAAATGCTCTGGGGTTTAAGGGCTAGAGTTCTCTGACAAACATCTCCACTAAAGAGTGTTTAGTACTTTTTTTTATATACTTCATCTTACTCTCCACATACAGGTAAAAGAAGGGAGGATTAGTAGGTTGGATCTCTGAAATGTGAAATCAATAGAAAATAAAATAAATCAAAATATTGTGTTAAAGGTAATATAGATTTGTTGTTAGTTGTGTACAGTAGACCACTTTTGTGCTGCAGGTAATGCTGCGGCTCCGCTGGCTACCACCACAGATGTGTTTCCCACAGGTGTGAAATATTGCAATGTGCTAATTATTTGAACTTTCTGCTTTAGTATTGCAAAAATAAAGTACCTAAGGAAGTTTCTCTTTTATTCAACCATGTGTTCAATGAAGATATGTAGATATGTATGTTGGTAGCTTAACTCTGTTGCAAAATTGATTTGTAATAGAAACAAATCTGTACAAATGTCATTACTAATTTGTATCTGTACAAATGTCATTACTAATTTGTATCTGTACAAATGTCATTATAATAAAGAACTAAAATGCAATATACAGAATATTTTTTAGCAAGAAGTGAAGCAATGAGATAATGTTTGTGTTCAGTGATTTCTGTCTACATTTATAATTTTTGACTGAATGTTCAACATTTTCTCATGGCCAACCCAATAAAGCCTACAGTTCGTGTAGATTCTAATAAAGATTTCCCACAATTTTTCCCACACATGCTCTAAGCCTACAAATGTTTACGTGGCCACTGTACAGCAAAAGCATCGCCAGGCTTCGGTGTGGCGGTAGCACATCACCTACTGTACTTTGCCTGCTTAATAATTTAAACTTATGAGCGTAGTTATTATTGACAAGGAGGCAGAGTGTAAGTCAAAACCCTGGAGTCTGTGGTGAAAGGAAAAACATTTGGTATATTTTCGCTGAAAATTACACATCCTACACTTGTACCTAAATTGCAAAAGTGCATTAGCATATATAAGTAACTAACACTAGTGAGGTTGAAAGTTTTTTTTTTTTATGGTTAAAATCTGTCAGCTGGATACAGTATTATTATTAGGCATGTCCTTACTTAGACATTGACTGGTTTAAAATTAAGTTAATTTTACAATTTTCTTTCTCTTTCTTTTTTCTTTCTTTCTTTCTTTCTTTCTTTCTTTCTTTCTGTTAATAGTAAGTTACTGCATGATCAGTTTTAAAAACCAGTAGTTTTTCCATGGAGTGTTCAGTGTTTAACTGCAGTTGCCAGAACATGTAACTTAAGAGACATCATTTAATTCTATTTTATAGAATATATAGATCAATATGTTTGTTTTTAAAAAAGTTATCTTGGACAGATGCACATTTAAGTTTATTTCATTTATGTATTTTTTTTTTTTTACATGTGGACTAGATCTACAAATTAGTAGTAATAGTAAACTGTAATTTTTAATATTGTTAACCAGTTTTAATTTTGTGGTGGACAGAGGTCAGTAAGGACACTGACTGGTCTGAGGTGGTGCTACAGTCGTTGTGGCTCATCACTGTATGCTGTTAATTGAGAATTTTTTATATGTTCAATAAAACTATAATACTTCTCATTTGTGTTTCATACTTCTCATTTATAGCTGGCTTTAATCTCATTGTCTTATATATGGCTCATTTTCTTCTCCTTCAAATGCAGTTCTGTTTTTTCATGTATGTCTCAGATTTCTTATGTATGTCTCATGTATGTCTCAGATTTCTTATGTTTCTTATGTAATTCTCGGGTTGTATCTCTGTTGTGTCTCTTTGTTTCTCCTAAGTCAGCTTTGGGAGAAATAGAAAAGACAATGTCGGGCTTGTAATGAGAAAGCTCAATTCAGTCTCATAAGACTAGAAAGCATAATTCTAAGCAACAAAATTTTGCTATGGGTTGGGAGGAAAGATCTCCTGTGGCGCTCTTTAGAACGCTTGGTAGTAATCAGTTTCTGGCTGAATTTGTTTCTTTGGTTGGAGAGAACAATATATAGTGGGTGAGAAGGATAGATCAAGATGGATTGTATTTTGAACAGAATCCTCCTCTACTACATATACAGAGTCAAGCTCCATGCCTAGCACTGAGTTTTTAATTACTTGTTCAGTCTATTTCTGTCTGACACTTTCATGTTACAGCCCCGACAGACCACAGCATAAAAAATAACACTCGCCATGGTGTTGCTGATGTTAAAAGATCTGAGCCTTCTCAGAAGGCAAGGCGACAGTGGTTGCCTCTCGCCTTGCACCTTCAGGTTCCAGATTTGATTCCGGCCATGGGTCTGTGTGCATGGAGTTCTCCCCGTGCTTGGTCGGTTTCCTCTAGGGACTTCCTCTCACAGTCCAAAGACATGCAGATTAAGCTAATTGGCTTTCCCAAATTGCGTGTGTGTGGTTGTATGTGTGTGTGTGTGTGTGTGTGTGTGTGTGTGCTCTGCGATGGATTGACTCCCATAAGTAAGTGAGAGTGAGTAATTAATTAACATGCACAATTACTAGAAAAGACTGCATGCCATCATTGATGCTAAAGGGGGCAATACATGATATTAAGAACTAAACGCATGCAATTTTTGAACAGGGATTATTTCCTTGTTTCTCTTTATTGTCATGTTTTGTTTGATGATTGTGCCATTCTGTTCTGCCTTACATACGTATGAACTTGAGTCCTAAGAAGTTTATAGTCCTAATGATTTCTTTAAAAAATGGTACATATCTAGCAAATTCTCAAATTAAACTTCATATAAATAAACTTTTATACAAACTTTTGGGCACACTGTATACCCTATTACCTACTGCACCTTCATTAATCACTCTCACCCCTGTGCATATGATCCCATCCCCTCATTTACCACATTGTAAATGATTGTAAACTAAAGGGTACCTGCGGCTCCACCTGTGTGCAGATCCTGACACCTGTGGGCTACCATTACCTGCGAATGGACTGTGCGGTTAACATGCTGGTGCTCCTCACGCTTCTCCAATGTTTCGGCATCCCATAATTCTGCCTGTCATATGCACCGTTGCTAAAGATGCTCTGATCCAAGGTTTCAGTAGTTATGAGCTCGGGTTAGACGATGCTCTCTACTGTTAGATTTAGTGAGGACACTGCTTACTGTCAGAGTCGGTGAGGAATGGCTGTGACACTCACAGTATGACATAAAAGTTGATGAATAAGCTGCATGCTGTTGCATTATGTGAGTATATTTCTCAGTACAGTATATTTCAATTTGTACAGTATATTTCTATTTTTATGTACATCATATTTCTATTTTTA
>JAOVVB010000046.1:19782027-19795070 GCA_028570985.1 Heterobranchus longifilis
AACATGGTATTGCACTAGTTCCACTGAGAGGGTGGCTGGAATTAATAGTTTTGGTTTTGGCGGAACTAATGCACATGCAATCATCAGAGAATATAAACATGCCTCTTCTAAATTAGAAAGGTTTGGTTCTAGGAAATTGTTCCCATTATCTGCTGCCACAAGTAAATCTCTGGAGATGTGTATTGCTGACACTTATCTAAGAATCAGCACTGAAAATAAAGTTGACCTAACAACGCTTTTGTATACGTCGGCATGCCGAAGAAGTCACACTAAACATAAATATAGGAAAGTGTATGTTACAGCATCTCTTTCAGATTTAGAGGAACAGCTGAAAACTAGCCTAAACAACAGGTTTGATGCTTTTAAATCAGACCCCAAGGTAGTCTTTGTCTTCTGTGGGAATGGGGTTACATACAGAGGAATGTGCAAACAGCTCCTAAAAGAGGATCCTGTTTTCAGAGAAAAGATCCGAGAGATAGAAAACTATTTTCAGGATTACAGAAGTACAAGCATTTTACAGAAGATACAAAGCAGCTTTGACAACGATGATTTCTCAAAGCCAGACATTGTCCAGCCCCTCCTTTTTGCTACTCAGGTTGCCACGGCTCATTTGCTCAAGCACTGGGGCATCAGACCCACTGCTGTACTCGGGCACTCTGTTGGAGAAGTTGCTGCAGCCCATTGCTCTGGGCTTTTGTCTCTAGAGGAAGCGGTGAAAGTAATCTATTATCGGAGTGTTCTCCAAAGCAAAGTCACCGGAGGGAAGATGCTTGTTGTTGCTAATGTAACTGTCTCTGACATTTTGGAAATTCTTCCAGCTTACACAGGGAAAGTGTGTCTTGCTGCTTTGAACAGCCCTCTGTCGTGTGTGCTATCAGGGGAGAGTGATGCTATTGAAAGCATGCAACAAATGTTAAAGAACTCATTTAAGGCAAAGAATATGTTCCTTCATGTCTTGGATGTTCCTGCTGCCTACCACAGTCACATGATGGATCCAGTACTGACTCAAATTAGTGACAGCATTGGGAATTTAAATAGGCATGAAATGGAATGCGAGCTATTTTCTACAGTAACAGGAAGGATATGTAGTATGGGAGATTTCGTCACTGGGGAGTACTGGGCAAGAAATATCAGAAATCCAGTAGTATTTGATCAAGCAGTAAGAGCAGTGGCCAGTAATAGGAAGAATGTAATCTTTGTTGAAATTGGCCCAAGAAGGGCTCTGCAGAGGAACATTATGGAGACATTAGGAAATGACACAGTGGTGCTTTCCTCAATCCAACCAGACAAAGATCATGATGCACTATTTACAGTTGTATCCAAACTGTTTGAGCTTGGAGTCAATGTAGACTGGGATAGGTTCTATAATGGGTTTCAGTCCCTGCCAGCTTCAAACCCAGTCTATCAGTTTGATTGCCCTAAAAAGGATGTATACTTTGAAGAAGTAAGACAAGGTAATGAGGTGATAGCTCTCTACCCTCATCCCCTAGTAATTCCACATAAATCTAATAACAGAATGTACAAATGCAATCTGTCAGTAGAAGCCACGCCCTACCTTTGGGAGCACAAGAACAATGGTATAGTCATTGCTCCGGGTGCTCTGTATACTGAACTGGCTTTGGCTTCTGTTATGGAATCTGTGATCTCAAAGATACCTCTTGCTTCACTGCAACTTACAATAAGCTTTCAGAATTTGCTTGTTCTTAGTAAGAGCTCTCACTGTCTGAAAGTGCAGCTTGAACCACATGAGGACAGGACTTTGTTTCAGATACAGTCCTCTGCTACAACACATGCGTCAGGCACCATTGCCTATGGAGAAGGACCAGCTGTGACTGACCACCAAGACATTTTCTTGGATCTCATTTTAAAGAGATGTCAATCAGTCATACCAGTGGAACAGGTATATGTTATGCTTAAGCAGGCAGGGTTTGAGTATGGGCCCATCTTTCAACAGCTGGGTGACATCCAGTATGGAGAAGATTTCAAAGAAGCAGTAGCTAATATCAGGATACCAGATCGATTGCTAACCCAGCTTAACAAGTACTGCTTGCACCCTGTTGTATTAGATTATTTTATGCAGATGACCTCAGTTTTAACCCTGAGTAACAGCACTATTAGACATGGATTTCCCTCTGAAATTGGCAGCATGGTGATAACTGCACCTCTATGCAAGGAAATGGTCATATATATGAGGCTTACGCAGGAAATGCCAGAATACTTTGAGGTATGTGGTTGCTTTACAGACAGAAAAGGACACACCCTTGTTGAACTGAAGGATGTTAGAATCACACTTGTAGGAGACGATGCAAAAGTTACTGACTTTTACTTCTTTCATAATGAAAGATTCATTGTCCCTGCTATTACCAGCATGCACAGCAAACCAAAAGCTGTTGTCTTTGAGGATACTTTAGGCATCGCTAATGCACTAAAGGCATATTTACATTCATCATCTGTATTTTTCTCTCCTGCTGATGTCGGTTTGTCTTCTTCACAAGTTCCAGATCTTCTATTGCACTTGGATCATTGTTCAGCTGATATAGAGAAAATTCTCTTTATCTGCAGCTGTCAAAACCTCAGCTTTCTTAGAACCCAGACAGTTCTGGAGCAGTTGGCTGACATCTGTGAGCTTTTCCGTCACATTGTTTTGACTATGAGAAAGTGCAAGCACTTGCACACTATTCATGTCATAACTTACAGATCCTCTGACAGCTCTGTTGATCACATTAGTCCAGGATTTGTGCTATCAGGTATGACGAGGGCCTGCGCTGCTGAGTTGTCGGAAATTTCTTTTCAGTTGATAGACCTTGGCACAGTGTCAAGTGAGGACATAAAAGCACTGGCTTATGTAATTTGCTCCTATAAAATCCATGAGTACCCAGAGGTCATGATAAGTCAAGGACATGTCCAATCAACAGTGATAACACGAACAGCCCTTAATAATATAGTCGAGGGTGTAAACTCTTCATGGTCAGAGTGCTTCACTCTACAGACAGCCAACCCATATGAAATGGCTTGCTTGTCAGCCATACCAACTAACGATGTAGTTGATTTCATTGATGAAAAAAATGTGTCAGTTCGGCTCTGTAAAATTTGCATGCACTCCTCAGACTATTTTCCAGTCAGTCTGTCTGAGCTTAAATTTGGTCAGACTCTATATTGGAACAAACGCGCGTCTCAGAACCACAAACTTTTAGCCCTTGATTTTAGTGGCATTGTTACAGCAGTGGGAAATGATGTACAAAAACTGAAAGTGGGAGACCATATAGTCTCCTGTTACCCCATTGTAGCAGGCTCCAGGGTTACCCTTCCAGAGGATGCTTGTTATAAAACAAAGAGACTTGAGTTTTTGAAGAAAACCCCTTGTGTTTCTTATATTATACTTGCATGGGAGATTCTGCACAATGCAGTACCTAAGATCAAACGAAACAAAACATTGGGTATTTTCTCCACAACTCCAGACTCTGCTCTCATGAAGGTGTTAACCATCATAGCAAAGGAGTCAGGATGGAATGTTATTACGGCAATGGAACTAAATACACTTGGCCAACGTTTAGACCACTGCCCTGTTATAGTTCTCATACCACCTTATGATAAGTCATGCCTGTCACAGTTAAGTAATAAGGCCAGTACAAAACACATTTTTCTTGTATGTGGAAATAATGCACCGCCAACAAATATTCTTCCAAATGACAGTGAGAATATGTGCTTCCACTTTGTTGAACTAGGCAGCATTTTCCAGAAATCCCATCTCAATAGACAGAGTTCTGATGTAAGCAGATGGCTAAAAAGGATGAACTTGGATAGCAACTTTTTATCCTTACCAAGCAAGGTTTTCCAGTCTCCCCAAACTGAAGGCGATAATATCGGATCATACTTCACTGCTAAAACGGTATCCATGATTGTTCTAGATAACAATGGGTCTAGGAAGTCTCAGATACAGCTACACCCGGGACCAATCCAGCTCGTCTCAAGGACTGCAGTGTACATAGTTTCAGGTGGTTTATCTGGATTGGGACTTGAAACAGTGAAGTTCATTTCACACTGGGGTGGGAAGTGCATTGCCACACTGTCAAGGAGTGCTCCATCTGAGGAGACACAGCTACAACTCAACAACCTTAAAAAGAGATACGGAGTAAGAATAATCACTCTCCAGTGTGATGTGTCTGTATCAGATGAGGTACTGGAAGCAGTCACCGTTATTGGACAAAGCTTCCCTTCGTGCCCAATAAAAGGGGTTTTTCACAGTGCTGCTGTTCTGCATGATGGGCTACTTGAAACACTTGATAAGTCTCTCTTTGAAAAAGTCTTCCGTCCGAAGGTCAGTGGTGCGTTGAACCTTCACTACTCTACTCTAAACAGCAAACTTGATTATTTTGTATGTTACTCATCCATCTCTTCTTTTATTGGCAATGCGTCCCAGGCTAATTATGCAGCAGCCAACTCATTTCTAGACACTTTGTGCCACTACCGGCGTAACGTTGGGCTTGCTGCACAGTCCATCAATTGGGGACCTCTTAAGTTGGGACTTCTGTTCAACAAAGAAGATTTTCAAAAATTTTTAGAAGCCAAAGGTTTGATGACGATGGAAGTTCCAGAAATCCATGAAGCTTTGAAGCACTGCTTATTGGAAAACAAGCCTCAGCAAGTTGTGTGCAAATTCAACTTCAGAAACTTAAAGAGCAACGTTCTCTCTCAGAATGCCTCTCTAAAATTCAGACTAACTGCCTTAATTGAGAAAGAGTTTGAAGACAAAACAGGTAATGAGTCCAGGAAGAAACAGTCATCATTTGATGATTATATTAGAGGCATTCTAGGTCACATTTGCAATGCTGATGCAGATGAGTTTGATGCTGAAACCTGCCTTACTGCTCTGGGCATTGATTCAATGTTGGCTATGACATTGCAGAATCAAATCTTTCAGGATATTGGTGTAAATATTCCACTTGTTACTTTACTCGACCCTAACATCACTTTAAACTCACTGGTCACGCTTCTAAATGAAAGCAATGAGGAAAAATAAACAACTTAAATCTTTGGATCTTAAATCTATGACGATTATTTGATCAAATATAGAAAAATGCATTATGTTGATGTACACTCAAGATGACATTTATGGAAATAGTTGTACACTTAGTACATTTGTAAAGAAAACGATAATGTTCATCTTTACTGGGTGTTTTGCACAGCAAAAATTTGAACCATTTGAAAATTTGAATTAGAACTTGGCTGCTGTATAACGAATAATAAAACTATGATCTTTAAGAAAATGTGGTGGTGTTTTTTTACACAAAAACATGAACAGCAGACAGCGCAATATGCACAGTAACACACAGTATGACTGCAGATCAAGCCCTGCTATTCATTATCACCCAAATGAGGATGGGTTCCCTGTTGAGTCTGGTTCCTCTCAAGGGTTCTTCCTACTGCCAACTTAGGGAGTTTTTCCTTGTCACTGTCGCCATCATCCTCAGCTTGCTCATCAGGGACAGTCTTATCATTTTGATTCATACACATTAACATTTCAAACAAACTTAATTCTTTTGATTGTGTAAAGCTACTTTGCGACAATGTCAATTGTTAAAAGTGCTATACAAATAAATTCAATTAAATTCAATATGTATCTACAAGGGAATTAAATGTATGCAAGGTGAGGGATTTACACAAGTAGAAATGTAACTAGTTCGAGCCTGTCTGTCTGAAAAGTTGTGCTATTTATAATCAGCTGGTTTAATTACATTTTTTGTTACATCTATTAAAAAAAAAACAACTTTCTGAATCCGGGGTGTCAGCCTCTGTACACAAATGCCTAGAACTACTGAGTTCTCAGCTAAATTATAAACGTCAGTGGCAAATTTCTTCTTCAGGAAGCAATCAGCATGAATTGAGCGAGTGACACCAGCGTGCTGCAGATGTCTTTTTGACTCTATGCCCAGCCGGATCCAATAGGTTCTGAAGAATAAATGACTTCATACTTGATACTGATTGCTGTATAGAAATTTAGTTGCATAAAAAACTAAATATTTGTGTTGCCTTGATTGCTATGTTTTAAGAAAAAGTCAGTAAAATATTGACCACTTTTTTCTCAACATTTTTCACCACCATGATATTTATATTTATGTACATGCACAAGAAGTGGGTGTTTTTGTGGTGTTTTTATGGATGGGTACATGTTATCAACAAAAGCAGAGCTGCCTTTGTGCTTTAATACAGAAATGGTTATGGGGGAAAAGGAAAAAAAATAAGAAGGTGGTTATTGTATTAATTAAAGTATAAATACTGATTAATTTTAGATTTAAAGCATCTAAGCAAGTTCTCTTCCTCCTGGTACTCTGGTTTCCTTCCACAGTCCAAAGACATGCGGATCAGACTAATTGGTGTTCCCAATTAGCCTATAGTGTGTGAATGAGCATGTCCGAGTGAGAGTGTGTGTTTGTGTGTGGAGTGAAAGTGAGTGAGTAAAATCATCTAAGTATCACCACCCTGGCCTGAGTATTGCAAATAAAATGGCAGGGGTTAAATTCGATCACAGGCCACTTCTACTTAGTTTGTCATTAAAAAACAATAAAAATATAAGGAAATTATATATTCAAGTTTTTATAATTATGGGGAGAAAGCTTCCTGAGATATTGAATGGAAAGATTACGATGCTAAAAATTATATACTCTTAAAAGAAATTGTGTGTGTGTGTGTGTGTGTGAAGGGCCCAGAAATCTCACAATATGGGACTAAATCCTGGTCACAGAATAGATTTGAAATGCTGGTTGTTGGCCTCTGATTTCACATATAGTACATCACTTTTTTTGAGGGGAAAAAAACAGACAAATATAGATTTTAAATACTCCATTATTCCATACTGTACATGATTTATTAAAACAAAGATGGCACAAAGTTGCAGAAATATTTAATTAATTCTTTCCAGATAAATCGATAAATAAATTAATATATATCTTTATTAATCCCAAAGGGAAATTGCAATAGTAGCCAGTTCACAGATTATACAACAACATGCAAGCAACAAGTCCTAAGGCAGTATTAAGTATTAAGGCAGGTTAAAAGGAGGAAAGAAAAAAAAAATCACAAAAAGAAAAAGGGTAAGTTATTAAAAACAGAAAATCCCTATGATACACTGTTTACAGTTAGGTCAAAGAACATAGATAATGTAAAAAGATTAGAGGAAATAAATGTTAAATATGTTTACAAATCACACTGTCTTTTAGATTATGGTTAATGAATAATACTTTTACAGGTGTGGTGAGATGCATTTCCCCCTACGGTATTGCTGGTGCAGAATTTCTGCTACTATTTAAAACAACTTACTGATAACTAAAGGGAGCAATTTGAACTTTGAGCTTTATCCATTTTCAATAAATTAGCCTGTTGAAGACCTACTAACAATAATATATGTATAATATCTACAGTTGATGAGCTTTCTCAAACCTGTCAATTAGCTGAGTTTACCACTTCAAACTACCATATTAAGCATTAATTTCAAAGTCATGTTTATGGCTTTAAGAAAATATAGATTAGACAAAAAATATGCCATTATTTCCAAAAGTTTAACATGCAATGTAGATACACTCAGCTAGCTACGAACTGCATAAAACTATATACAAATTCCTAGTGTATAATAGTGCATAATATACATAATATAATATACATAATATACAGTATATATATATATAATATATACTGTATATTCAAGAATATACAGTATATATTACAGCCATAGCACTGTACAGAAAACATTTGCTAACTTTAGTGCAGGATCCAAATAAATACTAACATTCATAAGTATATGACATTCATTATGCATTAACATTCATAAGTATATGTAGTTTGATAATATCCTAATGAATACAAATACGAAATGGTGCATAAGTGACAAACGCTAGAATTTCAATTGAAATTTAAGCTGCCCAGCAATCATTCTCACCTTCTGCGGAAACAACTAGAATACTGTCATCTCTGCAACAGGGAGGAAGTCATTGCCATCCTCTTCATTTCCACCATTTTCCATTTCCAGTATTTTAATCAAGTCAGATAGTGTCTTTTCTGGATCCAGGATTGTTACCAGAGGCACACTCACTCCTTTATCTTGGAAAATGAGGTTCTGCAATGTCATGGCTAGCATGGAATCAATACCCAGTGATGATAGACGGATGTCATCACTCAGCTCATCTTGTTCAATGTGAATATTTTCACTTATTAGTGATTTAATATATTCATTAGGTGAAGAGATTGTGTTAGTCTGTTCAAGTTTTGAGTTGATCATTTTAGACTTTTTGAGCTCTTCCTCTACCAGTGCTGATAACCGCTGGGTGAGGGATTTGTTTTGAGACAGAACATTATATCTAATGTTCTTAAAATGGAATCTGCACACGACCTGTTGAGGTTTGTTAATCAAAAGACACTGCTCAAGACTATCATGAATTTCTGACACTTCCAGGATCATCATTCCTTTTGACTCCAGAAATCTTTGGAAATGTTGTTGGTTCAACAGGAGACCCAGATTTAAAGCTCCCCAGTTAATCGCCTGCCCAGGAAGTCCATTGTTTCTGCGATACTGGCAGAAGGCATCCATAAATGAGTTGGCAGAAGCATAGTTTGTTTGTGAGGCATTGCCAAGGAAGGCTGAGATAGAGGAGTAGCACACAAAATAATCCAAATCACAGTGCTCGGTAGCATAGTGAAGGTTAATTACACCATTCACTTTTGGCCGCATAACTTTCTCATAATGGGATTTGTTTAGGCTTTCAATTAGTCCATCATGGAGGATTACTGCACTGTGGAACACTCCTTTGATTGGTTTGGATGGAAACAGTTTACCGATCTGAGTAACTGCTTGGTGGACCTGCTCTGCAACTGAAACGTCGCATTGTAATCTTGTGATTGAGCACTGACACTGGTTTTTTACATTATTCATCTCCTGTTCTATCTGATCACTTGCACCACTCCTAGACAGGATCACAATATTCCCTCCACCTCTTTGAGCAATGAACTTCACTGTCTGAAATCCAAGTCCTGACAGACCACCTGTCACAATGTAAACACAATGCTTCTGGAACAGCTTTTTGGCTTCTGGTATCAGTGGGATATCGGAAGATTCATTCTTGGCATCATGTCCCAAGACCACCACTGGAATGGTCTGGCGTCTGAAGTATGATTCTGAAAGCAAGCAATTAGTGTTCTCTTTTTTTGAGTTCTGAATGGTGTGGTTTTCAAAACCCCCAAATATTCTGTCCAAACGCATGTTTTTTAGCCAGTAAAAGATGTGCGATTTCTGTGCTCTAATTGACTGCTTTTGCATAAGGCTTGATGAGAAAAGGATTTTCATATGAACCTCATTATTTTGACCTCTAAAAGCAAGCTGACTGACACAGGTGTTTAGCTGGTTGTCAGCAACAAGGACAATGTTTCTAACACTTGTCATTTGACTGGATTTTGTAATGACAGTTTCATCATACGGAGGGAGAAGCACAATTGCTGCCATCTCAGTGAAATCATGACATAGTTGGTCAGTGTTCTTGGCCACAGTGACACTCCAACCTGATTTGACTGCTGTGACAGTTAATACTTTCACCATGACTGAGTCTGGGATAGGGGAGAAAATACCCAATTTCTGGTGTCTGCCCTTAGGCAGTGCAGAGTGTAAGATCTCCCAAGCGAGTATAAAGTAAGATACACAGGGAGTATCCTTCAGAAATTTAAGCCTCTTTGTTTTGTAGCATGCATCTGCTGGAATAACAACTTTGTTACAGGCAGCAACAGGGTAACAGGAAACTATATGGTCTCCCACTTTCAGTTCTTTCACATCATTTCCCACAGCTGTGACAGTTCCACTGAAGTCAAGTGCTAAAAGTTTGTGGTTCTGAGAGGTGTGTTTGTTCCAGTACAGTGTCTGACCAAATTTAAGATCAGAAACGCTAACTGGGAAATAGTCTGATGAATGCACGCATACTTTACACAGATGGATCTCCACATTTTTCTTGTGAATCGGTTCAGGGCATTCTTCAGAAACAACTGCTGAAAGGCTTGTGGCTCTGTATGGATCAGAGGTTTGCAAGATAAAGCTTTCACACTGTGATTTTTGGATATTTTGATGTGAAATGTCTGACATCGGTGTGTGAATAATCTGAGGCTTAAGAATCTGGCCATTTTTTATGACCAGCTCTGGGTATTTGCTGCAAGGGAATGATCTGATGATCTTAGCCAAGGCTATTAGGTCATTACTAGAATCAATGTCTATTAACTGAAAGGAGAGATCTGACAATTCAGCTGCACATGCTCTTGTCATTCCAGACAGTACAAAACCAGAACTGATGTGGTCTACTGCTCCTTCTGATGACCGGTAGGTAACTACTCTGATGGAGTTTGGGAAATGCATTAACTTAAGGCCTGCAATAATTACCCGGAAATTTTCACAACAACTTGCCATGCAATCTAATACATTCTCTGTTTTGTGCAAGTCTGCAGCACCCCACATAAACAACACTTCCTGGAAATTTGTATTGACATTTTGGATGTTCAGGTCAGACAGAAAAGCTTCAAATCCATGTTCTGTCAGTACTTTGGCATGCATGGAGGAAATGTATTTTGACTTTGGGTCTAAGTATTGTTGTAGGCCTTTGGAAATTCCTAAGTGATCAGCAAAAACCAATGATGTCGGTGTTGAGAAGTTGTCAGGCTCTGAGACTACACTGTAACTGTTGTGAAAAAAATACTCCTCTACAACACGAGAGCGATTCCCTAGGTAGGTAATGACTACATTCTTGAGTTCAACCAAAACCCTGCCATCTTTGTCAGCAAAACAGCCACAAATTATAAGTTCCTCATTTCCCATATGTGTTGCTCTCAAATACACAACCATTTCCTTCTGCAACGGTTCAAACACAGTTAGGCTGCCTATTTGTGAAGGAAATCCAGGCCTTCCCAAGAAATGATATGTTCCTGTAACAGGAACAAGTTGCATGAGATAGTCTAGGACTACAGGATGAATGTAGTACTCATGTAGTTGGGGCAATATTTCATCTGGAACAGTAACAACTGAATACGTTTCTCCAAGTTCCTCTCCATAATATACATTTCCCTTATTTTTGAAAATGGGGCCGTACTGAAATCCACCCAAAGCTAGGTTCTTATAGAACTCCTCAGAACTCACAACAGATTGGCATCTTTCAGACACACGGTTCAGTGAAATGTATGGCTCTTCGGGCAACCTTACCTGTGTTGACTCAACTTTCCCTGATGCATAGCTTACTGATGAAGAGTGCACCTTAAACTGAAAGCTATGCCCTGCTGTGCTTTTAGTTGAATCCAATCGTACTTTCACATCAGGTATATTGTCTGACAAAATACATGGACTGTGAAACTTTATACTGAGCTGCAGAGAGCTGAGGGGCATTTTTGGTTTAATACTCGTCATGGCAGCTGCTAAGCCTAATTCAACGTAAAATGCCCCAGGGACGATGGCAACACCTTGGTGTTTATGTTCATACAGATAGGACAGTGCTCCAGAGGAGAGGTCACAGCTGAAATCTAAGCCATTTTTACTTAACTGTGTAATAACAGGGTGGACACTACTGTCACCAGAGAGATTTGCTTCAGTTAGTACATCTTTCCTCACACTGTCAAACTGATACCTCGGAAAAATAATTGGTTCCATCTCACAGCCTTTGTAAAACTGGTCCCAATCGATATCGATTCCCATTTCAAACAATTTGGAAACAACAGTCAGCATTGTCTCAACATCTTTATCAGGCTGCACTGATGACAGCACCACAGCGTCACTCCCTAGAGTCTCAATGATGTTTCTCTGCAAAGCCCTTCTTGGGCCAATCTCAACAAATATCTCATTCTTGGTCAGTTTAACTGATTTTAGTGCTTGTTCAAAAGCGACTGGTTCTCGGATGTTTCTTGCCCAGTATTTACCATTAACAAAATCAGTTGGGCATACCTTGTCTCCTGACACTGTGGAGAATAATTCTGTCTTCAAGTTCTGTGCGTGCAGTTGGCCTATACTATTCTCTACTTCTCCCACAATAGGATCCATCATGTGACTATGATAAGCAGCAGGCACATCCAAAATATGCAGGAACAAATTTTTGCCTTCATTTGAATTGCTCAAGCTCTTGTGCAAATGGTCAATCGCATCTTCATCTCCTGAAAGTGTGCATGACTGAGGACTGTTCTGTGCAGCTAAGCAAATCCTCCCAGAGTAAGAAGGAAGGAGTTTTAACACATCTGATACAGGTATGTTGCTTACAACAAGCATTTTCCCTCCTGTTACTCTGCTCTGCAAACTACTGCGATAGTAGATGACCTTTACTGCATCCTCAAGCGACAACAGACCAGAGCAATGAGCTGCAGCGACCTCTCCAACAGAATGTCCAAGAACAGCATCTGGTCTAATCCCCCAGTGCATTAATAGATGAGCGATGGCAACCTGTACGGCAAACAGGAGAGGCTGAACAATTTCTGGTGCTGAGAAACCAACCTCAGGTTCAGACTCACCCTCCAGTATTTCTACTAGCTCAATTTTCAAGTATCTTTGGAAAAGATCATCAATCTCTCTCACTTTCTCCCTGAAAATAGATTCCTCTTTTAGAAGCTGTTTGCACATACCTTTATATGTAACACCATTCCCACAAAACACAAACACTAGTCTTGGAAGTTTCTTTGCTAGCACAATCTTTTTGTCCTGAACATACACAAGTTTCTCTTTCAAATCAGTCAGAGATGATGCGTGAATTGCTTTCCGATATCTATGTTTCCAGTGACTCCTCCTACAGCCAGAAGTATATACCAGGCTTTGTAAATCAGTTATTTTATTCGCACTAATATTTTCTACAGCGTCTTTTACCATATTTGCCAATGATTTCTCTGATGCTGCCGAAAGTATGAAAAAATTGTGTTGTTTTTTGACAGCTTCCTTTGGCGATTTTGTCTTAAGATATTGCTTTACAACTGCATGTGCATTCGTCCCTCCAAATCCAAAGTTATTTATCCCAGCAACTCTCACTGAACCTCTGCTGGTGACCCATTTC
>JAOVVB010000046.1:19795170-19805549 GCA_028570985.1 Heterobranchus longifilis
ATGTAAGTACATTGTTGTTTTAATAATGTTATTGACTTTCAATAAACATCCATCTTTAAAGCTTTTAAAGCTTTTTCAAGTCTGTCACTGGTTTCGGTCTGCATAATACTTAGATCAATTTACTTTTATCTTCATTCATTTTACATTTACTCACCTCTCACATGTCAAGGCCAGTTGTTATCACCTTTATGATGATGATGATGGAACAAAATATGTGATACCGCATTCTGGCATGATTACTGAGCCATTTGCTGTTTGAACCACTCATTTATTACACCATGTGGATACCGTAGTCTATTATGTATGTGTTTATAGTACTGTTTTCTTAAAATTAAGTAATTCCTCTTATCAGTCAAGACATTGTTTGGCCATATTGTTTGACTATTCTGAGGAGTTTGACAACTAATGTAAAACATTTTTTGTTTTTACATCATAGCAATTTTTAATGATCATCACTGTAGTTTAAAAATGCAATACCAATTAATTCTTACATGTTGTCATGGCAAAATGTCTAATGTTTTTTACTTCTTCGTGACACAAAAAACAATTTGCCAATTTCTCTATGCACATGATTGATGAGTGGTTTATTCACAAATGTGTTTTCATGCAGTTTACACAATTGCAATTGTATTAAGCTGGCAAGAGAGGCTCCAAATTGATCCAAAGTCCCATTTTGTTTGTTCATACTTTCAGAAATCAGCTATGCTTCAAACTTACATATATAATACAAATATTACAAAATAAAAAATATACATGTACAGCTTCAAAAATCCATTTGAAAATCAAGACATTTTAATTTTGAATGCTAAACATTAACTATGCCATTCAGGTTACATTTTTGGGCCAGTTGGTGCTATGTACCTACACACACTACCTTTAACCAACACCACACTAGACTCATCAAATGACAAAGCAAATAGTGAAGTGCAACATCCAAACAGTGCAGTGACAATAACAGTGGAGTTTCATAGCATGAAGACAAAAAAGCTATATCAGGCTTTGGCTAAATAATATGTTCTAGAAGGATACATTAATTGTAGGTTTTAATCTGATTTGTTGATAGTAGTAAAACAAAATAACACCAGCCTTATCCTTTATTCCAATCTCATTTCATGATTTAAAAAGCTGTCCTGCAACAAGATTTAAGACATGATCAAGGATAAAACATTTTTTTACATAAAACTATAAGCTGACTAATAACACTTGCTTCTTAACATAGCCAGGAAACATAACCACAGCAACAAAGTTATTGTACAGATACTCTACAGAGAACTGGCCAGCAACATGAATATACACATTATGATAGAAATAGAAGAACAAAATTGTACAGCATTGTATTCAGACATTTGTGACTGAGTCAAGATGTCATATATTAACTATAAAATATTATTGTACAGTTGTATATACAAGCCTACTGCAGCGGCAGAAGAATTTCAATCAATGTGACTGCTATGAGAACAAAACCACAGCATGGAAACCGTGCAGTCCTTGTGCAAAACCTGAAATTGATTTCAAGTATTTCCATGCATTCACAAAACCCTTTTTTACACATCATTCAAATCATTCTTTAATGTAATACATTGAAATTATCCATCATTCATTACAATAGTTGTCAAAGTGGCCAGTGTGCTATTGGGGTCCAATATTCTAACCAAAGGTACATTCACACCTGTCTCTTGGAATATCTTATTCTGCAGAGTCATGGCCAACATCGAGTCAATACCCAGCACACACAGAGCTGAGTCATCATCCAGCTCATCTACACTAACATTGCTAATGTCACTGACAATTGTTCTCACACTTTCATGTGTGGATGACAAATGCTGAACCCTGGGTTCATTACTTAGTTCATCTTTTAGTTCAATTTCCACTAAAGCCGACAGCCGCTCTCTGAGAGACGCATTTTGTGAAAGCACATGAATGTGAAGATTTTTGAAGTTGAACTTGCATATGACTTGTTGTGGTCTGTTCATCACAAGACACTTTTCAAGTGCCTCTTGAACGTCACACACATCCATTACCATCATCCCCTTTGCCTCCAGGAACTTTTGGAAATGGTCTTTGTTCAACAAGAGGCCGAGGTTCAAAGGACCCCAGTTAATGGACTGACCAGCAAGTCCAAGGTTTCTCCGATAATGACAGAATGTGTCGAGGAAAGAGTTGGCTGCTGCGTAGTTACATTGTGAGGCATTGCCAATGAATGAAGAGATGGAGGAGTAGCACACAAAGAAATCCAGTTTGTTGTGAAGTGTTGCATAGTGAAGGTTTAGAGCCCCACTCACTTTGGGCTGCAGCACCTTTCGGAAGAGGGACTCATCAAGGTTTTCGATCAACGCATCATGTAATACTGCAGCACTATGAAACACTCCTTTGATTGGACAAGAGGAGAATCTTTGTTCAATCTTTGAGATTGCGCCCACTACCTGCAACGACACAGAAACGTCACATTGGACATTCATGATTGTCACCCCATATCTTCTCTGGAGGAGCTGCATTTCAGACTGCATTTCATCAGTCAGAGTACTTCTGGACAGTGTTGCAATACAACCTCCACCATTTTGGGCAATGAACTTCACTGTCTCAAGTCCCAAACCAGAGAGCCCTCCAGTTACAATATAAGCACAGCTTTGTTCAAAGAGTTGCCCAGGCTTTGTAAGCAAAGGGATATCAGACACACAACAGTCAGATTCTCTGTGATCTAGAACAACTTGCTGCACCGTCTTCATTGTGAAGTAGGACTCATCATCTGCATCAGTCTGAGGCTCTGTTGTGCTTGATAATTGAAAAGTCTCTCTTTTCAAAGGTAGAGACTCTGTATTGAAGCCTAATGACACTAGCCAATTAGAAATGTTCCTGCTTTGTACTTGCAGATTGGCTCTTTGGAGAACATTAGCCACATCAAGTTGATGCACATGCACATATTCACTCTTCAAAGCAAACTTGTTTGCTGAGAGTGAGGGTGACATGTGATTGTTACATACAAAAATAATGTGTCTTTCATGACCACTGTTGTCATACATTGCCTGGCAAGAGTGATCAAATGGAGGCAGAAAAACAAATGCATAACTCTGATCAAAATGCAGAGATTCTCCTCTGAAATGTGGCAAAGAGGAAACATTCCAGCCGGACCTGTTTGCTGTCAGAGCCAAAACTTTCATCAGAGCAGAGGCTGTGTTGGATGAGATGATGACCAGCTTTCTGTGCTGTTGTTTTACCTTAGACAGCATTCTCTGCAGGATCTCCCATGCCAGTATGAAGTACGACACACATGGAGTCTCTTTCAGAAATGGCAGTGTCTTTGTGCTGTAGCACACAGCTTCAGGAATTATAATATTCGCAGTGGCAGCAACTGGATAACATGAAGCAATACGATCTCCCACTCTTACATCATGAACATCTTTCCCAACAGCTGTGACAATGCCACTGAAATCTAAAGCGAGAAGCTTGTGATTCTGTGACGTATGCTTGTTCCAATATATTGTCTTGCCGAAGTTCAAATGTGAAGTGGTGACGGGAAAGTAATCAGATGAATGTGTGCATACACTGGTTAGCTGAATCTCAACTGACTTCTCTTGGACAGGATTTGCATTTGTGTCGTAGGGGATGGCAGACAAGTGAGCCATTCTGTATGGATCAGTTGTCTGTAGAACAAAGTCGCTCGCATACACTGAGTGCATATCACTTTCACATAAAGCCCCGTGCCCCATGGGGGTCCTTGCTATTCTTGTAGTAGATGCTTGGCCTTTGCTGATCATGACCTCTTGTTGTTTGCAGGTGTTTATCACACAGACCAGTGTTTGAATGTCTGCAGTGGTCACAGAAGCAAGGTCAATCAGTTGAAAAGAGAGACCCGGCATCTCTGCTGCACAGGACCTCATCATACCTGACAACACAAAACCAGGACTGACATGGTCCACAATCGTTTCTGTTGATCTATAGGTTATGACGCGGACAGAGCAAGAGCGTTTGCCCTCTTTCAAGGCTAAAACAATCTGGCGAAATAGCTTGCAGCAAGTCACCAAGCAGTCCAGCATCTTGTCACATGACAAATGACTGAGGTCCTCTACACCCCAGATGAAGAGAACATTTTCCAAATCCATATTGGTGTTAAGTGAGTGAAACACTACATTTCGAACTTGTTCTGCCATCCAATGCTCTCTGCTCTCCACAAGTGCTGACTCTGGGTGTATGTATGGCCTAAGTCCTTTAGCGATGCCAATGTTGTCTTCAAAAACTATTGCCTTCATTTTACGATTTTGCAAGTCTCCCTGGTCAGGAATTGCAATTATTTCATTGTGGAAGAACCGTGACTGAAGAACACTTGAGCAATTGCCCAAAAATGAGATCCTCACCCCTTTAAGTTCCACCAGTACACAGCCCTCTGTGGTGGAAAAGCTACCACATACATCGAGGAAGTCTGGGGTTTCTTGAGTTGCTCGTAAGTACATGACCATTTCCTCTTGCAGTGGTCCTGATACGGCTACACTGCCAATAGCTGAGGGGAATCCCTGCTTGGCTGTTAGCTGTCCGATAGCTACCACAGCGGTCATTTGCAAGAAATAGTCCAACAACACAGGGTGAATGAAATACTCATGAAGGTGTTTTAGAAGTTCACCAGGGACTTGAATTGTTGTCACAGCTTCCTTGAATTCATCTCCAAAATGCACATCGCCGAGCTGTTTGAAGACAGAGCCATATTCAAATCCTGCTTGAGAAATAATTGAATAAATCTCTTTTCTCTTCATAACCAATTTGCACCTTTGGGAGATCATGTCGAGACAAATGGTTGACTCTTCTAACAGCGATTGGCTATCTGTACACCTGTATGTGCCTGATGCATGTGTTGCGACAGAAGATTGTATTTTAAATGTAGCCTCATTATCTGCATGCTCCAGTGTCACTTTCAACTGATGACAGTTTGAGCTTAGTGTAAGCAGACTTTCAAATGTTACACTGAGCTGGAGCAGAGAAACCGGTTTCTTTGGCCTTAAACTTGCCATCACTGAGGCATAAGCTAGTTCGACATAGAACGCGCCTGGCACAATGGGAACGCTATTATTTTTATGCTCCCAAAGATATGGTGTAGTCTCTAATGAGAGGTTGCATATGTACTCTTTGTTATCCTGCTTTATTTGGGATATGAGCATATGGGGGGAAAACGCAGATGATTCACCACCTTTCTCACCTCTCACAGCTTCAAAATTCAATTCTTTCTTTGTGTTGACAAACTGATAGACTGGAAGAGTTGTGGGCAATGTCTCACAACCCCTGTAGAGCTGATGCCAGTCCACATTGATGCCCAGTTCAAATAGTTTTGCCACGGTAGACAAGATTGTGCTGTAATCTTTCCCTGGCTGAACAGAGGGAAGAACTATTATGTTATTTCCCAAAGTCTCATGTATGTTCCTTTGGAGAGCCCTACGAGGTCCAATCTCCACAAAGACCACATTTGTCTTTGATTGCTTGTCTTTGGTAGCAGCACACAGTGTTTGTTCAAATAAAACAGGCTCTCGGATGTTCCTTGCCCAGTACCTGCCTGTTCTAAAGTCACCATCTGAATACCTGTCTGCAGTCACCGTAGAAAAAAGTTTGCACTCCTTGTCATTGGCATCCAAGGGATCAATACTTTTCTCAATGTCATCTAGTATAGGATCCATCATATGGCTATGGTATGCTGCTGGCACATCTAACTCATGGAGGAAGACATTTTTCTCTGTAAACACAATCTTCAGCCTCTGATGGAGGATGTCTATAGCATCTGCATCCCCTGACAGAGTGCAGGACTGGGGGCTGTTGAACGCTGCGACACAAATTTTCCCAGAAAATTCTGGAAGGATTTTTAACACCTTTTCTACGGCCACATTACTGACAACAAGCATTTTCCCCCCTGTGACCTTACTCTGAAGAGCACTGCGGTGGTACAACACTTTCACAGCATCCTCCAGAGACAAGAGGCCAGAACAGTGAGCGGCAGCAACCTCACCAACAGAGTGTCCGAGCACGGCATCAGGTTTGACACCCCAGTGCTTCAAGAGAGCAGCAATGCCAACCTGAATTGCAAAAAGGAGAGGCTGGACAACACTTGGCTTGCGGAAATCATCATGATCGTAGTCACCAGCAAGCCATTGACTGATACTAAAAACTCTGAATCTCTGAAAAAGATTCTCAACTTCTCTGACCTTATCTCTGAAAACAGGAACCTCTCTCAGGAGCTGCTTGCACATACCCCTGTACGCAACCCCATTTCCACAAAACACAAACACCACCTGGATGTCAGACCTTATTGACTCAACCTTTGTTTTCAGTGCAGATGTTAGCTGATGTTCTAAATCAGAGAGGGAAGATGTTGGGAAGGCCTTCCTATATTTGTGCTTAGAATGACTCCTTCCACATGTTGATGTGTATGACAACACCTGTAAGTCAACTGTTTGATCACTGCAAAGCCTCCGGTGGGTGTCAGTGATCGACAGGATAAATGATGTTTCAGAGGCTGCAGATATTACAAAGAGTTTTGGACAGCCTTTTGGGATCTGAGTGGGTACGATGGTCTGTCTGTACTCTCTTACAATCGCATGTGCATTTGTACCTCCAAACCCAAAGCTGTTGATCCCAGCTACCCTTCCCAATGACCCATTTGTCTCCCATCTTTCAGCTTTAATTGGAATACTTATACTCAGAGCATTTACATCTACACTGGCACAGTCTTCTGAGTAGAAAACGGAGGGAACAATGGTTGCATGCTTCATCATTAAGAGTACCTTAATGAGTCCGGCCACTCCAGCTGCAGATTCTGTGTGTCCAATGTTGCCCTTCACAGAGCCGATCTGCAGTGTCTCTGAACCAGGAGGTTTGGCTTTAGCGATGATGTTTGAGATACTTCCTGCCTCTGTTGGGTCTCCAACTGGGGTTCCAGTCCCATGTGTCTCTATGTACTGGACATCTGCAAGGTCAGACTCTGAGTAGATTCTTTGCAACAGCTTTTGTTGTTGAATCATGGATGGTTTGGTGATTGGAGTGACTGAGTGTCCATCTTGGTTGACTGCTGTTTTGCTGATGATGCCCCATATTTTGTTGCAGTCTTTTATGGCCTTTGGATAGACAGTCACATTGTTAGAAGGCTATCTATTATCTCTACTGTTTGTAGTTTATTAATGGCATGAAATGGCCATAGAAAATCAACAGAATACTTGCTTACATTTTTCAGTGGCTTCAGGAGAACTACACCGCAGCCCTCTCCTCTACCATAACCATCTGCTTGGCTGGAGAAAGGTTTGCTGGTCCCCTCAGGTGAGATCATCTTGGCCTTGCTGAGAGCAATAAACACTCTTGGCTCTATGATACAGCTGACACCTCCACACAGAGCCATCTCACAGTCTCCTAGTTGAAATTAAATATGGAACATTTAAATGATTAGCATGCTTTTAGGCATGGCATTTGTAGGGAAAAGAGAACCAAATACCTTGCTTTATAGCCTGGCAGGCTAAGTGTAGAGCCACCAAAGATGAAGAACAGGCACTGTCAATGGCAAAAGAAGGGCCATGGAGATTAAAGGTGAAGGATATTCTATTGGCAGCCACACTCATGGCCGTCCCAGTGCCGTTGTAGTGGGTTATCGTAGTAGGGCTGTTACTTCGGAGTATCTCATAGTCCCTGTTCATTAGACCTGTAACATTGTTGTAAAGCAGAGTATGTCACAGTCTGTATATCATGAAATTGTGCTTGGAGATTTAAATGTATCTTAGAATATAGTGGTCACCTATGTAAACTCCAGTTCTGCTTCCGCTGATGCTTTCCATAGCCAGTCCTGCATCTTCTAATGCCCTGTATGTACACTGCAGGAGGAGTTTCTGCTGAGGGTCCATGAAATCAGACTCTGCTTCAGTAATGCCAAAAAACTTGTGATCAAACTCATTAAACCTGCAATATAAAAACAGCAGATTTATCACAATTCAAACATCTCTCAATATAGTTTTTAACACATAATCTTGACAGATAATGCTTACCCTTCTATGAGAGCTGCTTTGGTTGTTTGTGTCTTTCCGGGTTTGCTATCATCAGCATCATACCAAAAAGTGGTGTCAAATCTCTCTGCTGGAATATCAACAACACAGTTCTTTCCCTCCAACAGAACCCTCCAGAAGTTGTCCAAACCTTCACCTAAAATAAAACACAATACCTTTCAATGTAAAACTAATGTATTTCAATTGGAAGTATCGTTGGGGTTGGAAATATACTTCCAATTGAAATAACGTACATTAGTTTGAAAGTCGTGCTGCATGACAAGCCTTTTTTTTTTAATTCATGTAATCAATCGTTGAAATTCTGTGACTATTTCATGAACTGCCATGAGACTGGAATGCTAATTTACCTTAAGACTGGGGGAAAAAAACCCGAAGTCAGAGAAATTCAAAATGCTTGCATCATACCTCCAGGGAAATTGCATCCAATCCCGATAACAGCTATGTCATCCTCTGCGTCCTCCATTGTTCCCTGGTGAAGTTGCTCTGGGGATGTTGTTGCTTTATTCTAAAAGCCAACGTGAAATTTCAAGCCTCTCCATAGTGAAGCTTAATGTTCAGTCCCTGGTTGCTGTCTTTGGTCAGAACTAGAGCTGCTGTACCTCCCGCCCTTTATAGACATTGTGCCAATGAAAAGGCACGAGAGGACACAACAATGCTCTGCCTTGTTGCATCTCACTTGGCTTCATCTGGAACTAAATACATTAATTGTAACTTAAGATCACTCAAAGGCAGCAGTGAATACTGTTCTGTTCTTGTTTGCAGATTGACAAAAGAACAATAGAGTCTGCTTATCACTAGCAGATTTCAGTCTCTGAGTCCTCTGAGTGGTCATTTTCACAGGAGCATTTCTCTACTGTCTCCTAAAACATTCCCTCTGCCATTAAGCTGCTGAACGCGGAGTAGCCATCTCGATTGTATGTGCAATACACTTGGCACTTTATCGATTTATTCTTTTATTTATTCTTTTATCTCATCCTGTTTTTATTATTGTATTTATTAGTTTTTATTTCAAATATTTTTTTACTTTTGCACATTTATTGATCTTGCACTTTCCCATATGCCATTTTTATTGTGTTCCCTCTGTCATTGATGACTGGCAGTATGAAGGTGGACTGTAGAAACTGAATTGTCCTTCGGGGATAAATAAAGATATCTGTATCTGTATCTGTATGTATTTGTTACCAGTGCTACAAACTGGATGCTACTGATGAAACTGATGAAAACAACATTGCCAACCTTGAAATATAATAGTGTGAACAACAATAAAAGGGTCATGTATAGAATATGTTAGATGGGAAAAATGTAGACTGCTCAGGCATGTATATATAGAATGTATTTTAGATAAAGTTGTACATGATTACAGTGTTTGGGAGTAACTAGTTACATGTAATTAAATTACAAAATAAATGTAATTGTAATCGGTTACAGTTACTGAGGGAAAATTACAGTTACTAATCAAAATGTTAGTGATTACAAAGGGCTTACATCTAAATATATTATTTTCGATAAAAAGTGTGTAACATTCATTCTGTTGCTTTGCATCTTTTCTCTGTGCAGGAATGCCTTCTTTTGAAAACTAGCTTTTTAGGTAACTCGGGTGCATTTACATTTGTTTGAATATTGATTATAAATAAATAAAAATAAATAACTACACTACAGCTCTCTAGACTGTCTGGTTTTTAAAAAAATGTTTTTGGAACTTTTCAGCTTTATTGCCCAGTTTAATGCCAGTAGATTTGAACTCCTTCATTAACATAATTTTGTTACAATTTGACTGTCCTTTGAATTTGGATGAGTATCCTTATTTAATAGAAATATTTAAAATATTTTCACCAATGGCAAACATTAAAAGATTCTGAATATTAAACTTTATTTGGTTGGTTTTATGTGTTTTGTGTTAGCTTTAAGAAAATACATAATTTACTATTTGGAAAAGGTAAATGACTTTCTTTAAAGTAGTAACTGTTTTGTTTTTGTTTTTTTTTCAATTATGCTCAGGTTTAAACTTAAAAAGTCAGATGGTCAATTTACCCCCAGACTTGGATCAACTTGCCCCTAACACTTTTTTTGGAAAGTCATATTTTCAAGGTCCTTTATCATAGATGCATTGTTATGATTTCAATTGATAGGCGACATCTTGAAATAAGAATCGATTTTACTTCTGTCTTATTTTTCCTTGCCTATAGGATAACATAAGTAAAAACGGGCTCATCTTACCCCACTCTCCCCTACACATTAAGTATTAAGCTTGCTTCTGTGTACATTGTGAAAGCTAAGCATCCTCCCTCCCTTATGGCAATGTAGGTCATATTTTCCTCCAACTCTGCCTCTTGAGTGTCTCAGCACGAGGCTAGCCCT
>JAOVVB010000046.1:19805649-19832287 GCA_028570985.1 Heterobranchus longifilis
TCAGCTTTGGTAGGAATCTTTAGATTGAGAGCTTGAACATCTATGCTAGAACTTTCCTCTGAGTAGAACACTGAAGGTACAATGGTTTCATGCTTCATCATTAGAAGTACCTTAATCAGTCCTGCCACTCCTGCTGCAGATTCCGTGTGTCCAATGTTACTCTTAACTGAGCCAATAGGGAGTGGCCCTACCTCTGAGGGCCGTGCCTTGGCAATGACTTTAGAGATGCTTTCTGCTTCTACTGAATCTCCCACTGGAGTCCCGGTCCCATGAGCCTCTACGTACTGGATATCAGACAGGTAGGTCCCTGTAGAGTAGATTGTATTGAGCAGCTCCTCCTGCTGGACCATAGATGGCTTTGTGATCGGTGTGACAGTGCGGCCGTCTTGATTTACTGCTGTTTTGCAGACTATGCCCCATATATGATCATGGTCTTGAAGAGCCTGTCAGATTATGTACATAAGTTTTTATTATTATCCACTGTGAAAAAATCATAGTGATTGAAAATGTTAGCAATAAGTTATTTTATGCAGTGAAATACCTTTTTCAAGGGCTTCAGCAGAATGACACCACAGCCTTCTCCTCTGCCATAGCCATCTGCTGTGTTGGAAAATGGTTTGCTGGTTCCATCAGGTGAGATCATCTTTGCCTTGCTTAGAGCCACAAATACTCTTGGCTGAAAAATGCAGTTAACACCACCAAACACAGCCATTTCACAGTCCCCTGTTAAATAAAATACAGTCAAATCTAATTTAAAAAACAATAATAGACAAATGACTAATTCTGACAAATACACACTTTATCAACTCTTATAATTAGCGAAAAATCATCAACATTATTAAATTTTTGTGGCTCTGACCTTGCCCTGTGTTGTTGGGGTATAAATTCACATATTAAAGGGTAACTAAAGAGCTTTCTACAGTATTTCTAACCTGTGCTCTGAAATAAAGGGAATGGGCCAAATGCACAGACTAAAGACTATGAAGCAGCTTGAAATAGTATTATGAAGAATATTTAGTGCTGTCTTATGACTATAAGGTTTTATGTTTAAAAACATGCTAAAATTCCATTTTACATACATCATATCTGTTTAAGGTCTGGTTATTCAGTTATACAGCTACCATATGCAATAAAGCTCTCACTTTGTAAGTTATTAATTTGAAATATTTATGCACATACTCATGATAGTGGCAATAATTCTGGATTTGACTGTATGTCCGTTTTGTGTTATTTTACCTTGTCTCATGGCTTGACAGGCTAAATGAAGAGCAACAAGAGATGAGGAGCAGGCACAGTCAATGGATAAAGAAGGTCCAGTAAAGTTGAAGGCGTAAGAGATTCTGTTGGCAGCTATACTCATGGCTATACCAGTACCAGTGCAGTGGTTAATGATAACAGGATTGACATTAGCCATAGTGAGTTCATAGTCCCTGTTCATCAGGCCTGAAACAGCATATAACACATGTAACACTAAAGGTACAAAAAATACATCACTGTTAACAATCAAATAGTGTTTGGCAATTACCCAGAAAAACTCCTGTTTTGCTCCCACTGGCCTTCTCCATGGGCATGCCAGCATTCTCAAGTGCCCTGTAAGTGCACTGCAGAAGCATCTTGTGCTGTGGGTCCATCTGCTCCATCTCAGCATCAGTGATGCCGAAGAATCTCTGATCAATCTCATTGAATCTGCAAATCAAATGTAGTCTGAGATTAAGTGTCAGAATTAATATTTATGCATTTATGAGTATTCCATGAAGGCATTAGTTTCTAAAATCATATCTCTGTATAAAACAATTTCAAGACAACTAATCAAGAAGAAGCTTCATTATTTATACTGTATAATAGCTGAACTAAAGGAGAGGATAATTTTACCAGCATTCCCCTTCTTGAAAAAGGAAACAGCGATTCATTCATAACTAAATGTAAAAAATTAAGTTATCATATGTAAACTGAATATACAGTATGCTTGTTCACTTTACAGCATGTTAGTGTTATACAAAACGAAGCACTCCATGAATAAACTGCATTATAATTGATTAGGGACTTTCTGAATGGCTGCAGCCATGTACATCTTTTTGCCAGACTGCACGGCTTACCCATCAGCAAATGCGGCTTTTGCTGTTCGTGACTTTCCTGCCTTATTGTCATCTTGATCACACCATTCATTCTGGTCGAACCTTTCGAATGGTATCGGCACTGCACAGTTCCTTCCCTCAAGCAAGACATTCCAGAAATTATCAAGCCCCTCACCTACAACAGGCAGATTTCATTTATGTACACTAAATGCAAAACATATACTTACTAGTTGTTTGCTGAAAGTTTACTGTAGGTGAGTTAAGTTTAATTACCTCCAGGGAAATTACATCCTATGCCAACAATAGCAATTTCTGAATCCTTATCTTTCATGATGAAAGGAAGCTGACAGTAATCTAATAGAACCAAAATTATTTTATAAGCTGATCATATTGAAAATATTTAAATGTAAGTGTCTATTTCAAAAATAAGGCTTACCTGTATTGTCATGACAAATTCCACAAAGTCTGACAAAGTTTTGAAAACTATCAGACAGTCGTTCGGTTATTAGTATCTATATAAGCAAGTGCTATAGATAAGATTTAACAAATCAAGGACAAGGTGCTTAGATAAGTAATAGTCAGATAAGATATAACAATTTTAATAATTAGCGTCACTTTTATCATACGTGAGGGCAGAGCAATAATCTGCTGAATCTGTGTTAAAGGTATCAATCATCAATACATCAATCATCGATAACAAAAAAGGCATTTTAGCAATGGTACTGAGATGAGGCCCTGAATGGAAAAAAAAGTAGGAAATACAGTATTCAAGAGGAGGATTAATTATTTGAATAGTAGAATTCAAGGCTGCACAGATTGCACATCTTAATGGCACATATACCAATCAGCCATAACATAGAAAACCCTGAAAGGTGAAGAGAACAACAATAATGATCTCCTTACAGTTGCACCTCTAAAAGGGTGGATTAGGTACATTTTATTAAATTAGAATGTCATTGAAAAGTTTTATATTTCAAATGAGAAGATATATTTCAAGTATTTATTTATTTTAATTTTAATGATTATGGCTTACAGCTAATGAAAACCCAAAATTCAGTACCTCAGAATGTTTAAAAACCAATAAAAACTTTTTTTTAACAGAAAAATGTTGGACTACTGAAAAGTATGAACATGTACAGCACTCGATACTTGGTCGGGGCTCCTTTTGCATGAATTACTGCCGCAATACGGCGTGGCATTGGGGCGATCAGTCTGTGGCTCCGCTGAGGTGTTGTGGAAGCCCAGGTTGCTCCGATAGCGGCCTTTAGCTCTTCTGCATTGTTGGGTCTGCTGTCTCGCATCATCCACTTCACAATACCCCATAGATTGTCTACAGGGTTTAGGTCAGGCAACTTTGCTGGCCAGTCAAGCACAGGGATACCATGGTACTTAAACCAGGTACAGTATTAGTACTTTTGGCAGTGTGGGCAGGTGCCAAGTCCTGCTGAAAAATCACTAACTCCATAAAGCTGGTCAACAGAGGAAAGCATAAAGGGCTCCAAAACCTCCTGGTAGATGGCTGCACTTGGACCGGATGAAACACAGTGGACCAACACCAGCAGATGACAGTTCTCCAAACCACCACTGACTGTGCAAACTTTACACTAGACCTCAAGCAACTTGCATTCTGTGCCTCTCCTTTCTTCCTCCAGACTCTGGGAACCTGATTTCCAAATAAATTTTCTGGATACGTCTGTCTGTGGTGGCTCGTGAAGCACTGACTCCAGCTGCAGTTCACTTCTTGTGAATCTCCCCCAAATTCTTGAATGGGCTTTCACAATCCTCTGAAGGCTGCGGTTATCCCTGTTGCTTGTGTTTAATGCATACCACAACAGTAAGACAAGGGATGATGCCATTTAGTTTTTATAATCATATATATTTATCTCTCATATACATATATCTACATTTTATATTTACAAATATTGTAAAATGCTTTATTCTGAGTGTGGCTGCATTGTGTCTACCACCAATCCCCTGTAACATGGGGCAAAATGAGGTAATTTACAGAGGATGCAATGCGCTCAATTGCACGGTACCATTCGCGCACGTTCACCTTACTGCCCATACTTAAAGTATCTCTATAGTATCGTTAGAATTATTACATTTTGACAGTAAAATTTTAAGAAGATTTTATGGCAAAATACTGCAAAGTCCATGGCCAAAAGAAGCAAGCCCTGAATTAAAATACAATATTTTAATACGTTACAAATTAAATGAGAAACTATTTTATGTTACCTTTTATTTAAACCAGTGTTGTCCAGCATTTCTGTCAACACAATGGTGACACAAAAGATTTAAATCTAATGAGGTTTAGGCCACTTTGGATCTAAATGCTATGAATATTTAGAGCCCCAAAGAGATGAAAATAGAGATTATTATTTATTGTCATTGTACAGGGAAAAAAAAATAGGTGTCACTCCTTAAGGTACATAAAATAGAATAAAAAAGTAAAAGATGAACAAATATAAGTGAATAAATATTGCCATTGTGTTTCACCTATCATGTGTTTATGTTTAATTAACATTTAGTTTATCTGTCTAAATGCACCTATATTGAGTTAAAAAAACAGGACAAAATAGAAAAAACAGAACTTAAGGGCTAATATATTTAACTCCATAATTGCTTTCCAACATGTTTATATAAGGAGTAAACCACAGTGGCATGCTGTTAGGAATATAATTAATGACAGGGTGGCATGATGTGTTACCAGAGGTGGGCAAAGTTCACAAAACCTTTACTTGAATAAAAATAGATACCTCTAGGTATAATATTACTTTTACATTTTATAAGAAAATGTAGAAATCCTCCATTTACAATTCTACATGAGTACAAAAAGTACTTACTTTCAAATGTACTTATCAAATGTAATGAGCTTGTATTAGCTCACAGCTTAATTTGTGTCATAATAAGAGAGTCTCTCTCACTGCAACTTTGTTTCTATGAAAATAAGTTATTCCATCAATACCCTGCATATTTTTTTTTTACATTTATTTTAAAGAGAGGATGGTTTTTCACTTTTCACATAAGACCTTCTTTATGGCTTTTCACTGCACAGACATTAACTGATAGGATGGAAGGAATCCGCCCCCAAGTGGCAGCAGTTAATATACACTGCCTGGTCAAAAAACAAAAAAAAACCAAAAAAAAAAACCCACATTGCCTGCCTTTAACTTAGTGTGGTAGTAAATTCATGTGTGAAATTCAAGGTGAATCGAATCCTCATGCTCCCAGAACCAAGCAGTTTTTACCAAGCATCTTCACTAAATGTTTATGTGATCTCAATTCAGGATTTTTTTCTGACCACGGTTTTTGTTTTTCACAAAGTTAAAGATTCAGCACAATCCTTACAGGTATTAGTAATGTATTTTAGGGCTGAATCATTTCAAATCTCCATAATTGTTTTCGGTACTTGATGCAGGCTATTAACTTGACCCTACTAAAGTATTGACTTTTTTTTTATGTGGCCGGGCAGTGTATAGATTGTATAAGTTTATAGAGAGGTTAAAAATCTCAGACTCCATAGACAATCTGGAACATTTTTTAAATAGGAAATAAACTAAAATAAAACAGACACTCTAAAACAACATCAACAAAAAAAGAAGATCTTATGTCTTATGATGTCTACTGAAAATGTGTTCAGATGCCATGCTGATGGATTTGATTTAACATGGATCATCAGGTTTTAAACCAACTTATAAAGTCTCAGTTCAAGTACATGCTGCTATTAGAGCAGAAAGGGAATGTACCAAATACTAATAAACACTCAAATTCCTGTAAATATTTGTAAGATTCTTCCTGTCACTCACATTATTGCTGATAATATCATTTGTGTTGAATTGAAAATGACTTTTCTGACTTCCTGCTTTAAAAGAAAACATGTCAATTCATTCAATCAAACGATGGCCTTAATTTATTGTAAGAGCCTGCTGGGGAAACTGTTTTGAGCTTTTTGCTTTACAAAAATTAGTCAGCAGATTTATTCCCATGTTATCTTGAGCATCTGGCAGCTAAGTTCCCAGAGTCGTTGCGCCATGTCATCATCCATAGCAGCATTAGAACAGCTTGCACGCGCACAGTCACTGCAACAAAGACATGAAAGTGTAACTACAGAAATAAAGTTTTTCGTCTCAGGACAAAATATGAACAAGGAACTATCTACATAAAATATACTATGTTAAGTTTTGCTAATATTAGCCTTACCTGTAATAGTTGCCACTCTCTGTCTCCTGCTCAGGAGCTACTGCACAGTACAGAGTGGTTTGAGCTCCCTGCAGTGATGTCTTGGTAAAAGGTTTGATCATCCACATGGCTGCCTGTTGGGGTCGACTTAGGTGCCTCCACAGCTCTGTCTGCACTACACCAGGGTGAAGGGCATATGTTGTCACTCCTGTACCTGTCGGATATAACACAGAAGCGGGCCATATTAGCATATGCCTCAAAACTCAAACTCGTGGCCCATACCAAGAGACTGCCTGATGAGGATGTCTGACTCACCCTGGAGTTTATTGGCTAAGCAGCGAGTGAAGAGCAGATTGGCCAGTTTGCTCTGGCAGTAAGCTTTTGATTTATCATAGCCCTTCTCACTGTTGATGTCATCCAGGTTGATGGTCCCCCACTTATGTGCCATTGATGAGACAGTGACGATCCGAGCTGGAGCTGATCGTTTAATCAGGTCAATTAGTAGAAATGTCAAGAGGAAGTGACCTACAAAAGCATGTTGGTCATGAGTGTCAGCATATTATCTGATTTTATACCAAACACTAAAGATTTAAAACATACATTTCTATTAAACTTACCCATGTGGTTGACTCCGATTTGCATCTCAAAACCATCTGCTGTTTTACCAAATGGGCATGCCATCACTCCTGCATTGTTAATCAGGATATTGAGTTGTTTCTCCTCTTGGGGAAGAAACAGTGAGTCATGATGTGGAATATAACAAGCTATGCAATTTTATTAAATATAAGACGAAATGAGATATTCATGTCCAGTTATATTTTTAAATATGACATTAAAATGTTATGTTTTAAAAAAACCTTTATTGACTGATATAACAATGATTGTGAACCAAAAGACAAAAACTGTTTTAAAGGCCACCACCATCAGACCTGTGCATGTTGCATAACACAAGCTCCAGAATATCAGTACGTGATTACTGGATATTAGATGTAATTCTGATTGTTATTGTCAGCACATAAAAAAAAAGACTTTTTCATGGTACAAGTTATTTGTAGAATATGTTTAATTCTTATATATTATATATTTGACAGCTGGCACTTTCCATACATTTCAGGTGTATTATGGTTGGCCATAACATTATAATGCAAAAATGTGTGGGTTCCCCTTATCAGTGTGTATAATACACTGATTAGCCATAAATTTAACACCACATATCACTGACACTCACCTACAGTATATAACAGTAAAGTATACCAGTTTCATGGGCACCCTGTGGAACCAAAGGGTGTCTTTTCTGTCTGGTCTAACATCCCACAGAAAAGAAAATGCAGCACAAATTGCTGAAAAAAATGTAATGCCAGTTATGATAGAAGTGCACCACAGCTTGCTGTGTACTGTATGGGCTTAGCAGGTAACGAGCGCAAAGTTGAGCATTCCTCAGATCTCAATCTGAACAAGCATCTATGGGATGTACTGGACAAACAAATCTGATTCATGGAAGCCAACCTTGCAACTTATAGCACGTAAGGATCTGCTGCTAATATCCTGGTGCTAGATACCACATTACACCTTCAGAGGTCTTGTGAAGACATGCTGTTTTCGTTGCACAAGGGGAATCTCTCCAATAAGCGGAGAAAAAAAAAACTTGAATGTTAAGTTCAGTCTTACTAGAATATCCAGGCTCCCAATAGTATGACAACTCATTAATTACTCCAAATACAGAAGTGAAAATAAATGGTTACAAATTCAATATATAATGCAAATTGGTTACATTTATTTTTCCTAAGAAACTTTTACCATAACTAAGGCAAGTAAAGCTATGCCTCCGATGTTTTGTGGTTTGACTATTGTTATTCAGGTCTTTCTGGTTGGATGTTGGAGCAGTGGCCTAAACAAGCTCCAGTTAGTCCTAAATGCAGCAGCCAGAGTCTTTATAAGAATAAAATAATTAACCCTATTAATCATCTATTAGTCATGTCTTATCACTACATATCAGCTGGCAATAAAATTACAATTTGATTGCAAAATACTGCTACTGAATTACAAAGCCCTGAAAGGTCTTGTCCCATATTAAAAGGTGGAGATCTAGAGCTTCATGCACGCTGACTCCACCCCAGCAGTGTTTGGTATGAAGGTGCAACCTTCTTCAATATCAACTACTCAACTATACTGTTTGCCAATTTTGTAAGATCCATTTAAAAAAAATTTATAAGAGAAATACTGTACATAACATTTTATACAGGAGTAAGTTTGGGACAAGCAATCTGATTGGACGAGAGACATCCGATAAGAGGTCACAATAGATGTTAACAGCACAGGGATGTTTAACTATATGTATCATTCTGCGTCCCAGGTGTTTTAATAACCATTAAATCACATTAACTGTCAGTCGCAGCATGGGTGAAAGTTGCCAAAACCCACACTAAAAACTAGTTACAAACACGTTCACCAAGAAAAATGTTATGTCTTCTTAAAACAACACTGTCTCCTAAGTCGTTCCGAATTACCGCTGACCTGTTGCAGTTTTATTTACGCCTTAGCCAAGTTACAAAGCTACCTAGCTTCTAAAACAATGCCGTATCCCAAATCAACACGAGAGGAAGGATACAAGGAACACGAGTAACAACAAAAGCAATACCATACTCGAGGTTGTGCTGTTGTGCTGAATATCAGCACGACTGTGATGTCTTTACAGGCTGCACCCTCGTGCATACAACCACATCACAGCTGTTCTGATATTCATCACAACAGCATTCCCTCTCATGTGATATTGCTTAGTTATGGTATGTACCTTTAATTTCATTTTGTTGGCTGCACAAATATGATGTGTTTTAACCAAATGACGTGGGCAAAGACGTATCGATGTGTGCATGCATGCTGTTTCAGAGGACAAATGCATCCACATTAGAATCAAAAGAAAGTCACTTGTAATACTAAATATGAACATGCATATAAACATGTAGCATATAAACATGAATCATGACATGCAAATCTGATCTGACCAAAAAATTATTTAAAAAATCTTAATTGAATAGTGTGGCTTATAATTGGCAGCCTTCATATTACCAGATGTCTGCTTTAACGTTAGGATACTGAAGCTCAATTTAAATACAGTTCAGCTCATTATTTGGTCATTTCTCTCTGGCTGCAGCTAAAGCTACACTCAAACGATATCTAAAGTTACATGAGGGTTCCAGTTTAAGTTATCAGCAGCACACCTAATACATTAATGTTAAATTTAGTAAATAACTGTGTACAAGCTGGTCAAGTTGGCAAATTAATGTTTGCTAAACCTGTTAAAACCCCAGTCACAGTCAAATCCCAGTCTTATCAATATCGAATGAGGAGGAATCCAGTGGTCGAACACGTTGGACCTTCTGCTCTTAAATGTTTTCCACACACATTCTGGTGTTTCATTAATTTCATCGTGTGGACAATCTGGACAGCAAATCATGATTGGGACATCCTTCTTGTACATCTTGCATCATGTTGGTGCTCAAAGTTCGGTAGCAAGCCCTAGTGATCACAGTTGTTCCAAAAGATATTTCTTTAAGGTGTTGTCAATCTGCAGGTTTCGGCAGATGTCTGTAATTATAATAAGCACCATATGCAAAATACTCTTCTGTCCAGACTGAATTTAGCAATCGTTTCAGATATCCTTATTTTTGTTGCCATATTAAACACAAAACAGGACCTCTAAATTAACTCCTGAATGTTGCAAATTTGCAATATAAATTTTGTTATAAATTATTTGACTTTGAATCCTTGCATGACATGCTCGCATTTTCATGTTTTCACATTCAATTTTACTAATTTGTTTACCAGGTTTTCTGGGTTTTCACAGAAAAACAACCCCCTTCGTTAGTCACACTTGTACTCTTCCTACTTTAATCCCGCTATCCAATGTTCACAAGAGAAACCAGTCTTCTGTGGTTAAGTATCAGTTCCTCTCTGGGTTTTCTTTCGAATGTTTGCCCATCAGGTGTCAAGCCTGTGATTTACAGTATGTGTGACTGTTGTTAATAGCACAATATACAATTACATTAGAATAGGAGGTAATATCAAAACAGTGTGGTAAAATCCCCCAAATTATATCAGATCTGGAACAAAGGCCCCAGTATTGCAGCGTATGATTCAGCAGCTAAGAAAGATTTCAGAAGGGAACGGAAGTCAAAAAACCTTTCTTGCATCATTTGACGCTTTAGAGTTAATTGTGTTAAGCAACTCAAAACTAGTTGAGTGTGCATGCATTCAGAAAGAATGTTGGGGATGTGTCATTAACTGAAGTGTATACTTGTCTTACCACTATTAATGTTCTGGGAAAATTCTCTGATGGAGCTGCAGTCAGCCAGGTCAAGTTTTTTGCAGACAACATTCGGATTCTTAGAAACTTCTATGACCTCTTTCATAGCTGCATCACCTTTCTCCATATCTCTGCAGGCGATAATGACACGCATACCTGGAAGCAGAATTGAGACAGAGACAGAATTGACTTCACCACAAGACGGCTGTGCTGATGAGAGCTTCGGGCAATCTCTACATCTTTTTGTGCTTTTAAAGGTCTTTTTGTAAATCTCTCTTACTTGACCATACAATATGATCACCGAACACTGTCAGACCTCAGATTTACACCAGTGGCATCACTAGGGTTGATGTCACCCTGGTACCAGACCATAAACAAAACTAGTGTATGATGCTTGTAAAGGGTACTGATTTCAACATACACAACTCTTCACAATTCTCAAAAAAAAAAAAAAGAAGTAATTTTAGACCACTTATCAGTGTTAACATCCTGGTGCTTTAAACGGTTTGTAGCACAATGCTGCTAAGGTACCAAAGACTGCCAGAAGTCACAGAAAAATAAAGTTGATTTTTACAAAAAAACATTTTTCAAAAAATTCATAGCCTATATAGGCAAGTTGCACAGCACTACACTCTGACACACCCAGGTAGGCCACAATCTTGCCATACCACTACACAAAGTTTCAATCGGTAACCTGTGGCAAAAACTGAGGAAGTAGGAACTAGACTTACTTTTCCTTTAAATATTACCTAATTCTCAGCTAAGATTGAGCCAGGTCAGCTGTGTTTTTTGCTTTGGTTGTTTTTTTAAAATCATATTTAAAATAGCTTTAAAGTACAGTAGACATTTCTTTCTAGCATCCACATAAGCAGTAAGACATGGAAACAGCCTTTTTCAGACAAATCCTGTCTCCAGTTTGTGACTGATGACAAGAGAATTTGGCCTTATCTGGAATTGGTTAAATCCTCACAAACAGTGAGATGCGAGCCAATCCTACAGCACAAGAGCAGGACTTAAATAGTCAGTGCAGTTAAGCACCATGCATATAGATACATAATGGTGTAGCTGCAACACCAGCTGCTATTTTTAAAGCTTAAATGGTTGTGGGTTAAAAATCCCATAGGCTTTAACAAGAAACAAAGACGATGTTTAAACTTGAACCCTATCTAAAAGGAACCAACTGAAAGCTGCAAAGGACTGTATACTGAAAAAAAAAATCCTTTTTTCTTTTTGCATTGTCTCACCCAATCTTTATGCGTTTCAAGAAATCCATTATCATCTGGGAATCCGAAATGTGCAAAATTTGCATAATACAAACTAACTAGTGACAGCTAGTTTTCTGGTTTCCTTTTCACAAATGTCCCAAATTCTACAAATGTGTAATTTACTAGTGAATAAATTGTGTAATGCCCTTGTCATGCCAGTAACTGATGTGATAATGCCAGCACTGTGACACTGCAATTCTTTTCAATTGGATTCTGATGCATTAGCCATGTCTTCACTTATAGTGAAAGTAGCAAACTCAAATGCAGTGGTGCTGCTCAACCATCAGTGCTACTATATGCAACAGGCTGGGATATCTATGGCTACTGCACTCGTGAACAGACCTCGAACCTCTCTCCTCCCTACCCTGCCTTCTGTGTAAAGCTGATTATTTATAAGCTGATTGCATTCAAGCACAAAATCAGACAAGAAAAACAAGTTCTCAGTACAACTTATCAGTTGAGTGAGGATGTTATCTTTTTCTTTGCACTTTAGGACTGTTTCCAGAAGACAGACTGGCAGGTTTTTTTTAAGCATGCAGTAGACACAGACTTTAATGAATACATGAATTGTGTCATTGATTGCATCAGTGTAGCACTGTAAAAAAGTCTTTCGCCACCTGTCATTTTGTCATATATTGCTTCAAACAGCCAGCCTTTAATGGAGTCTTGAAACGTTTCTCAGGCTTACTGAAGGACGTTTTTGACTCTCCTTTTCCGTCTAGCCCTGTACCTGGTTTCAAAGGAAGGGTGGTTTGTTTGCCACAGTGACCCGTCAAACATTCCAGCATTAAAAACACACTATTAGATTATGACGATGATCAGGCCGGTGATTAGTAAGACGAGTGGGTACGATAAGACAAAAGAGGAAATAAGGTTGCTGATGAAATTGATGTGGGGGGGGGGGGGGGGGGGGTACTTTGCACAGCTGTAGAGTACCAGAGCCTCACAAGTATAGTTGTCACTGACATTTTGTGTAAATGACAAAAAAACTAAACAAACAAACAAACAAAAAAACAGTGATCTACCTCTGGGTAAACTACAGCTACTGGGAAGCTTCAACAGTTATGAGGGACAAAAAGCACTTCAGTAAATTATACAAAGTAAACTTACCTCTTTTGGCCAAATCAATAGCAGTCTCTTTGCCAATGCCGGTGTTACCGCCAGTAATCAATGCAGTTTTTCCATTCAGTGTTACATCCGATGACCACGGTCTAAAATAGTTCCTGTGGAGAAAAAAAAAAACAAGTAACAGTGAAATAGTGCGATTTAAGGATCACTTCCTTCCTGATTTAAAATTTGAAGCGCCAACAGGTTCGTAACAGCACATGTCTCTCTCCACACCTCAAGGCTTGCATGGTCCCGATGAAGAGAACGCAGAAAACTGTAGAAAGAAATTAGTCAAGAAAAGAAACAGTAAAACAGCTTCATAGCACTGCACTTTAAACACTGCGCTCAGTGAGTTGACAGGAATTTAGGACAAACAGGAAACGAAACGATTCCGGCCCTCTGATTGGCTGCTGGCTTTGTCTGGAAATCCAATGATATTCCTCAAAATTCTCATCTATTAATAGCTTTGATCGGAGAAATTTACGTGCTGTGCTATATGGGTCAGAGAAAATGTAAAACCTTGAATATATTTTAAAAATAATTTTAAAAAAAACAAACATATTTAATACGGAATAAAAATGTGCCATCGGAGGTGAATGGGATAACCAGGGATTCGAATCAGCTTACTGTTCCAAAACGACTCTTTAGGCTCCCGACTAAACGACTCAGTATGACATTTTCTAAACTGGACAAAGGATTAAGTATTATTAAATATTAGGATCGGTGATTACTGTTCTTTGTTAACGCATGGTCATACACACAAACACACCTCTTACCAGTCACGCTAATCAACGATTCAGGAATATTTTGAAAGGTACACAATGTTCACCTAAAAGTGTCGGTTTATAGAGTCGACTCTTTCCCGAACGACACATCAAGTGCACGTGCCCCAATGCTTCCGGAAGAAACACAGATACCCCAAATAAGTACATCTTTTACGCACACACAAATATATATATAAATATATAAATAATACACACAGAGATTTGGAAAAGTGTTCTTAGTAATGGCCGGCAGTTTTACTGACACATAATGGGGCATTATCTGTGTACTTTACCTATTAGAAGCATTGATTGTCCTTTTCTTGCCTTCATTCAGAGCCCCCAGGATAATGTTTACTTACAAAGTATTTTGACTCCTACTCAGTCACCACAGACAGATCAGAATAACAATTGTTTACCTTCATCTCAGCTCTTTAACTGTCAAGAGGTTTCAGTTTCAGCATGAGGTACATGAGCAAACAAACCCTTGCAGAGAATGAAATAATTTTGACCACAGCATTTTAAACAGATGACCACCCCCCCCCCACGTTTATAAAAATCTATATGTAAAACAAAATATATAAGGAGAAAGGTTGTATTCATGAAATCAACATATTAATTATTTTTTTTACATGTTTAGAGTTAAAATGAATTTGCAGTAAATATTATGACAACATACAATCTACTGTATATAGAATGTTTATTTACATTAATGGAATGAAAGACTTATCTTTTATTTTTAATTAAAAAAATGGAAAATTCCACTTTCTTTGCCTTTCTTTATACTTTCTCTTTTTGTTGGAAGTTAGAACAGAATTAGCTGTAGTGCAATTAGTGTACTTTTGTATAGGCAATCCTTTATAAAAATAAGAGATGGACAAATGACATGATGGGTATATGACAGTGTGCCTTGAGTATTAAATGTAATGCGTAAACGTGTAACCTACAAATTGTTGGATATCCTGATACTTACACACGGTTCTAGAAAGACAATTTAAGTACATTTAAACTGTTTGTAAAACCTCCAAAAAATGGAAAATACCATTGGAAAAAAAATTTAAATACTGCATAAAAATGTGAAAATATGCTGATACTTTATTTCTTTTCAAAGAAAATAATAGTGTAGATGCTGGCACTGACATCTGGAACAAAAGCTTTAGATGGTCTCCCTTTTTACAGGTCAGTAAAAGGACAACTTCTACTCACAATGCATCAAAGATGGTAAAATTGAAACACAAACTAGGAAAAGGCAGGCTTGAATTGGCTCAGATTGGCATCAAACAGCTTTGAGAACTACACACAGGCAATTGCTGTTTTTTTTTTTTTTTTTTTTTTACAGTAGCACTTGTCAGTTTGTATTATTACATCAAAACAGATGAACAACAAGAAAAAAAAAAAACCCTCCACTGGGTAAACTGGTAAAATACAAGCTGGCTCAGACATACAATAGTCTTATAGGAATGCATGCTATATTAAAAAAAAGAATAATAAATTAGCAAGTGGAGCAAATTTGAAAAATCTGATGATTTGGGTTTTTTTTTCCTTAAAAAAATATTCAGGTCACTTAATCCTGAAGAAGGGGTCCCTTTAAGTGTTCATAAAGCACTAGAGGCACTTAGGTTATGCATAACTGGGTAAGCAAGTGCTCATGTAAAATCACAGAAAATGATATCAATTATTCTCAATTATGCTAGCACTTTTTAGGGGGGCAGGGTTGCCGAGGTAGGTTTTACACATGACCATACTGAACTGAAGTACCCTTTTGTATTTTGTAATAAAGCAAAACAGTGGCAGGCAAATTTAACATACTGTGGAAATAATAATGCAAAAATTAAAAATAAAACAGTGCTAGTAACATGCATGGTGGTATTTAACAGTTTGGAGTCTGACAGCATTGCCGAGCCAACAAAACAGTGGAAACATTTTAAAAAAAAGAAAGAAAAAAAAAAGGCAAATGTAGTAAAAGGGACTTCACCCTTGTGCCCTTGTTCAACAGAAGATGTGCAAAATGCCAGGCACCATCCATCTATTCTCTAGTGGAGAATCTGACAAAAGAGGACAAACTCAATTAGAATAAATATTTTTGCATTGATGGTTGTACAAAAATTAACTGCATTTATTTGAATAAAATTTATATTTCAAGTAGTATAACAAATATACATTTATATAAATTACATTTATAAATCAGTAACCTTTGTTTCCTTATATTATTAATAATTACAATAATTACAATATATATTTCCCTGTGTAAAGTAAACATTTTGCCACTGTTTATTTCAGCATTTAATTTGTAAATAATCTGTATTTATAAAAAGCATGGGCAAGTCTAAACCTTTGTGTAGTTTCTCACCAATTAAGGTGCACCGAGTGCAGCCTCTTTTTCTTCCTCTTCCTCATGGTTGATAGCGTGGAACTCTGCTACATAAAGGCTCTTATCAATGCTACCGGGAATGGGCTTAATTTCGGTCACTAGCTGGTCCTCAATGGCCTTCAGATTGAAACGATCATCTGAAGTAATCAGATTAATGGCCAAACCAAGATGCCCAAACCTGCCTATAAAATACAGCAAACACATTCACAGGTCATTCATATGACTGAATAGATAAATGTAAATAAATGAATGTTGGGGCATTTTTTATTTCATTTTAATAAATAATCTCATGTACAGTTAAAACAAATAATTCTGCATAATGAATAGCTTGGCAACTGGTTATTAGGATGATGACAAACTGAATTAAGTTTGTCGGTAGAAAACCCAAAATGTGGGCAGGAATGAGTAGGAATACACTTAAAGGAGCAGTTTAGGAATTCCTACACCTACTAATTCATGCAATTATATAAATCAGCCAATTGTGTGGCAGAAGTACAATGCATAAACTCATGCGGATACCGACCATGATTGTTGGTAAAAGACATTCAATAAATCACTGATTCCCTGGTAGTTTCATGCACATCAGACTACAATTTACTCAGTATAGTGCGCATAAAAGGCCTGGAGACTATCCCAGGAAACTTGGGGCACAAGGCAGGGTACACCTGGAGGGTGCCAATCTATCGCAGGGCACACACTCATTCACACACTAGGAGCAATGGGAATAGCAATAAGCACGTCTGCACGTCTTTGGACTGTGGGAGGAAACCCACCAGTTTTGCAGATGCAATTGCCTTGTCCATGACGTAGGTCATTGAAGAATGGCCAGACAGGTTAGATCTGATAACTGCTCTATATAAATGCAGTTAGTAGATAAGCATCTCAGAACACATAATGTGTCAAAAGTGAGCCAGATGGCCTACAACAGAACACCATGTCAGGTTCCATTTCTGTTAGCCAAGAACAGAATTGTCAGGCTGCACTGGGAACAGACTCATTAAAACTAGACCGTTGAAACTAGATTTCTGCTGGGGCACACACATGGTACGGTTGGAATTTGTTGCCAACAGAATGAATCCAACCTTTTTTTTTTGTCAACAGTCAAGGCTGGTGGAGGTGGGGTAATGGTACTTTGGGCTTGATAATAACAAGCAAGCATCACATGAAATGTCACGTATTTTTGCAAACCATGTGCATCCCATGGCCACAATTTACCATCATCCAATGGCTAATTCCAGTATGACAATGCACCATGTCACAAAGCAAAATAATCTCAAACTGGTTTTATAAAAATGAGTTCAGTGTTCTTCAGTAGCCTTTCCAGTCACTGTGTCCGAATCCAGTAGAACACCATTGACTGTGGGATGTGGGAGAACAGAAGATTTGCAGCATGAAAAGTGCCCCTATAAAATCTGCAAAAACTGCAGGATGCAATCATGTCCATGTGGACTAATAAGGAATGTTTCCAGCATCTTACTGAATCCATACTATAAAGTACTGGAGCTATGTTAAGGGTGACCTTTCCAGTATTCGTAATGGTTTACCTATTAAAGTGCTCATTATATTTAATAACTTAAATTAGAGGTATCGATAAACCCAATTTATACCAAATTTGGCTTTTCCTCCTCATTTTGGAGTGTTTGCCAAGATCCTGGCGTAAAGGCAATTGAGATCAAACGACCACAAAATTTCCTTTATTGCTTCCCTACAACGTAGTAAAATAGTCTATAATAAAGGATTTTGATCTAGGAACTTAGAAGTAATTCAGATTTCTGGATGGTCTAGTTTGGAGGTCTTTACACATTCTACATGATAAATATATCTGGTGTAGTTACCTGATCTCCCAATGCGATGTAGGTAGGTCTCTGCATTTCTGGGAAAGTCAAAGTTGATGACCACATTGACAGCCTGAATGTCAATTCCTCTTGTGAAAAGATCTGTAAAAAGTAATTACAATGTAAAATAGGATATGATTAAATGAGGCACAAATGTGGATAAGATTAGTCTGAACAGCAAAATATACTGACCTGTGCAAACCAGGTTTCTACAGAGACCGTTTCTGAAGTCATGGAACACACGGTTTCTGTATTCCTGTAAAAAAAAATGTAATACATGCAATAATATTAAACAAAACTCTTACCAAGCCGTCTACCTAAAAAAAATGCCACCACACCTACTGAAGATTGGGGAATGACGATTTGGGAGCCATGGCTAAAATATCAATCTAAATATCAATCATGTTCTGGAAAATTACCTGCATCATTTTTGCATGGATATAAAAGCAGGAGTAGCCCAACTGTGTGATCTTCTTAGCCAAAAGTTCCACCCTCTGGGTTGAGTTACAGAAGATTATTGACTGGTTGATCTGAAGCTAAATAAGAAAACATAAAAACAGTTCATGAAGCATATGAAATCATTTAAATCGTTTAAGCTTTTCACTGCATATCGTACCGTGCATGACTGTATGTAAAAAAAAATAAAAAAAAAGTAAAAAGCATAGTTTCGTGTCGTACCCTGGAGAAAAGTGTGTTCAGGCAGTGCACTTTCTGTCTCTCCGTTACATATGCATAGTACTGAGTAATGCCCTTGAGAGTCAGCTCATCCATCAGGTTTATTTCATAGGGCTTTTTTAGATGTTTTGACTGCATAGAACAAGAGCATAAACACACATGGTAAAAACAGTTGTAGGAGACATAAATAGAGGTTAAAGACTTCAAGATTTAAATACTAAACATACATACAGTTTGCTCAAAAGTTTGTATACACTGAAAGATAAACATGTTATCAAGTAGAGGTTCAAAAAGCAGGAGAAGGATAAGAAGATCTTAACACTTACAATTCCAGTCATTACTTTTCAAACTGATAAAGAGGTGGAAAATAAGAGGTTCTGTTTCACCCACTACTGCCACAAGAATTGTTCGGAAGACAAAGAATAACCACAAACAAAGAGAAATACAGGCTGCTCTGGGAAAAAAAAGTGGTGGTGGTGTTTCAAGGAGCATAATAAGGAGGTACATAAACACCAGGAGAAAGCTGTTACTACACCCATGCCACAAAAAGCCCCACTTGCAGTACACCAGACAGCACATAGACAAGCCTCACAACTTCTGGAGTAGAGTGACTTGGAATGATGAGAACAAAATTGAACTTTTTTTTTGGAGGGGAGCCAACAAGGCCTATGGTGAAAATTACACCATCCCCACTGTAGAGCATGGTGGTGGATCTCTAATGTTTTGGGGCTGTGAGAGCTTCAGTGGCACAGGGAAGTTAGTCAAAACTGATGGCAAGATAAATGCAGCATGTTATCAGAAAATACCAGCAGACTATTTGCATTCAGCAAGAAAACTGCGTATGGGGCGGTCTTGGTTTCAACATGACAATAATCCAAAGCACAAGGCCAAGTTGACCCTTCACTGGCTACAGCAAAAAAAGGTGAAGGTTTAGGAGTGGCCATCACAGTCTCCTGACCTCAAGATCATTAAGCCACTTTGGGGAGATCTCAAACATGCAGTTCATGCAAGACAACCAAAAAAATTAAAGCAACTGAAGACATTTTGCCAAGAAGAATGTGCAGAGAGAATTAAGGACCTCATGCACATTTATTACAAAAGATTGTATGGTCATCATTGACGCTAAAGGGGGCAATACAAGATATTAAAAATTTAAGGTGTGCAAACTTTTGAACAGGGATTATTTTCTCATTTTCTTTGTCATGTTTTGTTTGATTGTGGCATTCTGTTTATGCAAGTCATTCTGTCTTAAATGACAAAAAAAATATATTGAAAATTCTCCCAAAGTATGCAAACTTTTGAGCACAACTGTATATGTCTAGATTATATTTATCAACTCCCAAGCCCCTGCCACCAACACCCGCTCCACTCACCATGAATTTTTGAACAGTGACAGGAAAGGTGGCAGAATAAAGCAGAATCTGACGATTTCTGTCCAAAAATCCAATGATCTCCTCGATTAGGATGACAAAGTCTTGAGAGAGCAACTTGTCTGCCTAAGGAAAGAGGAATAATGACGATGAGATAAAGATCATCATGAGCATTTATTTTGTGTCTGGAGAAATTCATGTCAAATTCATGTCATGTCTTCTCTCATTCTCTGGCTTTCTCAATAATGTCTCATACCTACAGGCCTTAATTCCAGTAATTTAAACTTTATATGCAGCTCAATAAACCTACCTCATCCATCACCATCATGTGGACTTTGTCAGCTTTGGCCAAACCTTTCTTCATAAGGTCCAGCAGCCTGCCTGGAGTTGCTATTATCACATGCACTAAGAAAGGCAGAGAAATAAAGAAAAATATTGGAGTGGGAAGAACATCTAAATACATATTCATCACCCCAAACACATGTAGAAAATGCATATGAAAATTAACAGACTTTTTTACACAACCTCTTCCAACTGTTAGACAAGCTGTGCATGCTTACCCGTCTCATCCAGGCGCATGATGTCATCCTTTAGATTGGTTCCACCAGTGGTGGCCATGACCTTCACGCCACCCATGTGCCTGCTCATAGTGATGCAGATTTGGCTCATCTGAAGAGCCAGTTCACGAGTTGGCACCATTACTATGGCTATGGAGTGAGGCAGCATGAGAAAGTATTATTCTGGTGCATAATTTTTATCAGAATAACAAACTTTTGAATTTGTCACATGTTACCTGGATAATAATAATAATAGCTGAACATTCTAGCTTTGTGAAACATTCTAACACAAAAAATGTTGCTATTTTACCCTATATTTTTTTTCAAAAAATAATCACTTAATGCTGAGGAACAAAATCTGGAATCTGTTTAAATTTGAGTTTCAAAAACAAATAAGTATAAAAATACAAATTATGCTACATCATGGTCTTTGGAAATATGGGGGAATGGAAAGGATAAAACTATAAAAATTTGGTCCAAGTTTAAACAAAATAAAAAGGTTATAAAAGGACAACATATAGATAGAAGACATTAAAATAGGGAAAAGGGCATTAAAGTGTCAGGAAAGAAAATGTAACCTCTGCCCATCTCCCAAAAAAACCTGCCTTGGGGAAAATAATTGCAGGTTGAAACAAATGGGTGAAAACAGGAGTCAATGTTTGCTGAAAAAAAATGGAAGTGTGGTACAGACAGGTGTGTGCCTTTTGAAATGTCCAATGGACTCCAATTAAGTTGTAGAAACGTCTCAAGAATGATCAGTGAAAGCATGATGCACCAAAGTTTAATTTGGAGTGTCTTGGCAAAGGCTATGAATACTTATGTGCATGAATTTTTTTTATTTTTTTTTTATAAATTCTGGGGAAATTTGGAGGAATTTTGTTTGTGGAATTTGGAGGAAAATAATATATTTAATCCATTTTGGAATAAGGCTGTAACATAAGATGTGGAAAAAGTGAAGTGCTGTGAATACTGTCCAAATGCACCATACGATCAGGGTAAAGGAACAGGAAAGATGGCAATCATTACCTTAAATATCAGTGGGCACATGCACATTAAAATTGTTCAAAAGTTCATTGCATCAACAGAAAACAGATTTCAAGAAGTTGTTGTGTCATGAAGACACTGGACATGTCTTCAACATGAATCAACTTAACATGGCCAGCAAACAGTCCAGATCTCAATAGGATTGTAAATCCTACTGCAGTGTGAATGAACATTGGTCTATCATAAGCCTCCATCCTGAAAAGCTCACCTGTCAACTGCTATTTGAGAAAGTTGGAAACAGCTTATTGGTGAATATTGATTTTTAAGAGTAAAGTCCATGCCTCAGGGAATTCATACCAGCATAAAAAGCTGGAGGAGGAGGACTAAGTGGGATTTTTTGTTGTTGTTGAGGATCGTGCCTACTTGATCAGGGGAAAAAATATGAAATTTATTAAAATAATTTAATTTGTTTGAGGAACGTTTTCACAAAGAAAGAATGTTTTGCGTGATGAGATTTGTTTAAGAAGCTGGACACCCAACAAAGTGTGTTAATTCCATAATTTTGTGCCAGGGGCTGTACTGTATGTGAAAAGCACCAACATTTTATATACAAAAGTGATGCATACATGTTAGAAGCAATAACAATTATGCTCATCTTAAATTAAGTGGAACCTTGGATTACGAGCATAATTCGTTCCGCAAGTGGGCTCGTATTCCTAAACAGTGTTTTATCAGAAAAATAAACAAGAAATCTCTCTAATGACACTCGATTGAGCGATACACTAACGGAATCACTGCTGGAAAGTAAAAAAAAATAAATAAAATTAACCTGCACTTTACCTTTAAAAAGAATCACGACAGAGCAGTTTTTCTGTGTAGGACAGAGAGAAAGAGTGTGTGTGTGTCTGTAAAAGTAGGAGGGGTCCAATGACGCGCGCGCACACACAGAGCAGGCTGAGCCTTGAGCAGAGATGTCCAACGTCTCTAATGAGACTTGCTTTTGCTTTACACGCGTGCTGTACACACACGCATACAGACACAAAATAAAATATTTTTTACGCGCACACACGTTGTCACAGTGTTATAGTAAACAGTAAACGCGTGCACAGATGTTGATTATACCAGTAAGGGACGCGCACTAAGACCCAGCAGGGGAGGCGATTACCCACAATTCTGCAGCACAAGAGAGAGAAAAACCGTTGGCTCAGTTGTGATCACGTGACGCTCGGCGTCAAAACAAGAAGCGCATGCGTGGTACATGATACTCGGTACTCGTGAACCAAGACTCGTTCGTTTTCTATTTATTAAAAAATTTATTAAAAATCTTTGCTCGTCTTGCGGAACACTCACAAACCGCGTTACTCACAATCCGGGGTTTCATTGTATGTCCCAATTTTTACTGTTTGCCCAGTAAGTCTTTTGAGGTCACATGACAAAAGGCAGGTTTATGAAGATAAAGCACAAATTATTTTGAGCCAAATCATGGATAGCAAGAAACTCATCTTACCTTGAATATGATCCTTTTTTAGGTCAATCCTCTCCAGGAGAGGGATGAGGTAGGCTCCACTTTTCCCTGTGCCATTTTTGGCCCTGGCCAGAATGTCCCTTCCTGACAAGGCAATAGGAATGCTCTCCTCCTACAAAACAAAGGCAAATTAAAAAAAAAGAAGAAGAAAAATACATGAATAAAATACCCCCAAAATATTTAATATTTCAAAATAAATACATATTAACACTGAGCATGACCAACTTGTACCAGTGCATTTGTGAATAGATTTAGAAATCCAGGTTATTTTAGAAAGCCAGAGAAAGGCATCAAAATGTCTATTCAACAAATATCAAAGTTAATGTTAGCCCAACGCCAATTACTTTTAATACACCTGGCAATGCTGAAGCTGACCAGCGTGGATTCACAGTACCTGAATAGGAGATGGCTTCTCCCAACCCATCTCAAAGATGCCCATTAACAATTCTCGTTTAAGGCAATAATCCTCAAACTCATTCCCTTTGGTTGCTGTAACATCCTGAAAAACAAAATGATTTGGGGTTTAGGTTGCTATAGAAGATTTAAAAGATTTCTTAAGCAGTCTTCTGAGTCTTAAAAAGTCTTTAGAGATAACAAAAGGGACAAAATAACAGATTTGTGCTGAAGTTGATTCTATGTCAGGAGGGATGTATAACAAATTTGTAAACCGTGAGAAAATTCTGGAAAAAAATCCCACGAATGCTCACATTACTAAAATAGTAAATAAATCATAAACAAGAGGAAGTAATGTCATTGGTCAGGGTTGCCAGAGTCAATGGGTATTATATATTTATATATACATATGTACGTATACACACACACAGTATATGGATTGTACAATATAGTGACACATGCTTTTTCAGCACAACCATATGATGAACTGAATTTTATTTCATTTTAACCAACTATACAAACATGACTGAAGAAAATATCTCAAAATGGGACATGCAAAAAAGTAGCACAAATTTGAGATTGCATGTTTTATGGTTGTTTTTCGGCTTGTTACTGTAACCAAATAATATGTGCATTTGTGAGTACTACATTTCTGCGATGTCATTCTCATATTTCAGTAGCAGTAAAACTTTCAGTTCTAAAAGTAACAAAAACTTTGGTTCTACATGACATCAGAAAACCCAAACGCACATTGGCAGAGCTTCCATATAAGCAATTGCTTTAAAAAAATATATATATTGGTCATTGGCCAATGGTGTATTGCAGCATGGATCCATGTCGCTTGAGTTTTAAGAATTAATCTTCCTGTTTTTTTGTTTTTTTTTTCCATTCTTTAAAAAGAACATCCTGTTCACAGTGCGAAACTGTATTTCTCTGCAGAGCATGTGTGGCCACCAGTTGCTGTTGGTCTTTCGGCTGCTCCTGGCAAGGGATAGTGGTTGTAAATGCAACAGATGCCAACTGCCTTAAAAGAATAAGAAGGAAGTACTGATGTGTGACCATCAGTACTTTCTTTTTATTCTTTTTAAGGCAGCTGGAATCTGTTGCATTTACCACCTTTCAGTGCACTGCTCTCGCGGTAGGAGCGATAGCACAAGAAGTAACTGTCCGCTACTAGTAAATTGATCAAGACGGATCCCAAAAATATACTTGGGTGGCGGTCAAAATAAATAAACTATTAAAAACATTTATAAAATTATAATAAACTATTTTTACCTTATACCAAAACCATCTAAACTCCAGGGAAAAGCATGTATGTTTGAAATTTTCTAACTTACTGAGGTTTTCACTCTCATATCTTTTTGTGGGAGCTGCAGAGACTTCTTCCAGTCATCTCCAAATCTGAACAAAAGGTTAAATATATCCTACTAAACACAATGACTAACATTTTTATTCAAATGTACACAATTATGGTCATATGTTTAAGATGTACCTGATACCACCACTTGTGTGTGGTATGCTGCTTCCTTTCTGGGAGGCACTGAGCACTGTTGATGGCTGCGATCCTGACTGGAGGTCGGCGGACCTGGCCTGACCATTCTGTTTGGAGACTCCAATGACTGTGGTGGGGATCTGTGTTCTTGCAGTGGCCATTGCTACAGGATATGGTTCTTGGAGTCAACGATTTCTTGCAGATTTCTCTTCTAGAATGCTTCTGCTAATCTCCTGTTCTTTCAATGCTTCTATCAAACCCAAAGCCCTTCTGTGTAAACACTTGTTTTGTACTACTCTCACTTGTACGTGCTAACCTCTTGAAAAGAAGAGGTATTGACGTTTGAAAATAGTTTCAAAGAGAACTCTCCCAAAAGAGGAGAAAATTGTATTTATATGAATAAATATAATCTGCTGCCACTATTAAAATACACGATTTGCAAGCATGTATTTTAAATCATTCAAATCTAGCCTTTGGACTTTTGTAAGTAAATGCAAATACACTACCTTTTTTTTTTTTTTTTTACTTTTGCTATCCCTGAAGATTTTGTAAAATGTTTACTTCTATCTTTAATTGGCTGCCAGTATTAAGTCTTACTCTGAAGTACCTTTTATATTGTTTTTGGTTCCAAGTGCTGAAGATCATAAGAAATAAAAAAAAAAAATTCGAGTTATGATCTATAAAGATTATTGGTGTTTATCTTTATTAGAAATGTTACACCAATATGTCCCTAATGAAATTAATGGCACTATATTTATTTGGAAAGTCTATACAGAATTATTCTGCATTCAATAGCTGCTCTTTTCTTTCTGGCTTGTCGACTCTTTGTACACCTCCGTGAGGAAAGCGGTGCGTCACCTTTGAAATAAAAAATAAATGATTAGATACATTTTTAGGCTAGATAAAATAAAAGAAATAAATAAAGGAAATGGTTTTTATTATAATCAATAAAATTGTAGTGGGTAAGACAAGGATGGGGAGAGATGAGTACAGGGCATGCAGGGATGGGGAGTAGGTATACTACTTTTTTGTTATTAGCAGTGACCGTGGTAATGATCAAACGCAAGACAACTATAAGATATTTCTGAGCTCCCCTATCAAACACTAAGTAAAGAGAGAATAAGAAATAAAAGATTTTTTTTTTTATACATGAGGGGTATTCCAAGTCAAACCAGGACTTGTGATGAAATTTCTTGTAAATGAAGGTGAGAAACTAACTGACATGTACAGAAGATTTCAGTATACGATGATAAGACTCTAAGCAGCAATTATCTACACCTGTTACATCTGAATGGTGCAAATGTTTTAAAGAAGGCTGTAGGTCCGTGAATGATGATGGCTGACGTGGCTCAGAACGAACTTCTGCAGTTGTTTCTGTGAACATTCAATGAGTGAAACAGCTGCTCCTTGAAAATCAACTGATAACTTGTCACCAACTTGGAAAAGAACGCATCTGTTTCTGAGAGCTGTACACACAATCAATCAAGAACACCACTTGCACATTACAGGAACTCGGCCGGAGAGTTATTGCAACATCAATGTACAGTCCTGACTTCACTCCAAGCCATTAGCACACGAGTTCCTGGGGGGCTACTGTTTCAGATGTGAAGCAGGCAGTCTAATCCTGGCTCTGGCCATCATCCGAGAAAACATTTTAATTTTAAGCACTAGTGAAACACTGAGATAAGTGTATTAGTGTAGCAGGGAAATAGTGGCAGTTTTCACGCTCATGTTGGTGTTCAATTA
>JAOVVB010000046.1:19832387-19847795 GCA_028570985.1 Heterobranchus longifilis
GGAGATATAAAATTGCTGATATGATGTGTAGCACAGCAAACAATTTGTCTACATTTCTGAGAGGGGATTCAGCATTGCCTTACATGTGGATGTCTGGGACTTGGTGTTTAATGAGTTATGAAAAGAAGCCTCGGCAACTTGAAAAGACAGGAGAAATTATGAGAATGTTTAGGGGATAAACTGAACACTGACTGCAACGCAAAATAATCCTTAATTTTGCTTTTAATCTGCTTCTGTAAAATGGTCAACCCCACTAATTTTACCCATGCAGCCTTTAAGCACAGACAGAGGTTTAGTGCTAGTTAATATTATCTTAACTTGACACGGTTTATTTGCAACAAAGCAACTTAAACCGTTAAGCTCCAGTTTAAACGGTCAAACCTCTACACATTCGGGGTGTGCTGAGTGTTATCTACGACTAGCTAATTAGCTTTGATAGCATCAATACTCAGATCGCCAAAAAGTAACACACAACTATGAGTAGCTGATTAGCTATCGTTGCTAGTTAGCGTCATGGGTGGAAAAAAAAAACGTAACAGATAAGTTACCGTGTAGCTGATTATTCATTACCAAGCAAATTATGCTTTATAAACAAACAGCTAACATTATGTTTAATGGATTAAACAAAAAATGTGCCCTCGAATGAAGTTGTTGAACTAGCTAGCTAGCTAGCTAACTAACCTAACTAGCCAGCTAGCGAGCTTGGGAGAACCGTACTGTAAATTAAGTGCATTGAGGACTTCTCAAAATTTGAGCCAAGTTTAAGTATGTTACCTTTTAAAGCTCAGGTTTTTAAATCTCCGGTGATGTTTAAACATAAGTTTATCCGCTGTGGTGGTGAGAATCTCCTAGTTGCTGTAATTCTCATTAACACTGTCCCTTTGTCTCTTCAGACTTCAGTCAACATGGCCGCGCGTGCCCAGTTCTAACACAAGCGAAGCAGAGCATCAAATGGCCAATCACGAAGCGAGTTTTGAATTTAGAGGGCGGAGCCTCCGCAATGCCATGCTGCAGGTGTGTACAATGCGTGACTCAAAAACCAGCGAAGGGATGGCATGTGCAGAAATGTCAAGTCAGATAGTAACGTTTAAGCAGTATTATTAGCAGTAAAAGTTAATGTCATTTAGCAGTTTTTTTTTCCTTTTCCATTTTGCTTTATATACAGTAAAATCAACTTGAACACTTTTTGGAGTTAATCACTTAACCATGCTTCATATTTCCATCATACTTAACCCTCACTGATGCAGTTAGGCAATGTGGTCGTGGCAAAGGTGTTACTCTGTTTCAAAAGGGTCAAATTACTGTCCTACATCAAGAAAAGAAAACAACTAAGAAGATTGCTAAATTGCTAAAACTAATAAAATTACTATAACCTGGAAGGATATTTTTGAGGAATAAATGTGGTCGGGAAAAACATCTTAAATAAGTGTGATGGAAGATCACTTAAACTTTTAGGGAAATCAAGTTGTAAAACAACAGGAACAACAAAAACTCACTGCTATGATTAATGATGAAAATAAGAGCATTTCCACACATCCAATATGATGATACTGTAACTCAATAGATTGGGACAAAACAGCTGTGTAGCCTTAAGGAAAACACTTATCAGTGAGAAAGAAACAGCTTCTATTTGGTAGGAACCATAAAGAATGGACTGTGGAGCATTGGAACAAGGTCATGTGGTCTGGTAAGTCCAGATTTTGCCTTCTTCCAGAGTGATGGGTGCATCAGGGTAAGAAGAGAGGCAGATTAAGAGAAGCACCCATCATGCTTATTGCTTACAGTACAAGCCTGTGGAGGCTGTCTTATGATCTGGGACTGCTTCTGTTGGTCAGGTCTAGCTTCCACAATATTATAGGGCCAAAAAATGAGGTCATTGGACTACCTGATATACTGAATGACCAGATTTTTTCGTCAATGGATTTTATTTTTCCCTGATGGCATTGGCATATTCCAAGATGACAATGTCATGATTTATCTGGCTTAAACTTTGAAAGAATGATTCAGGGAGCATAAGACATTATTTTCATACATGGAGTCCAAATCTTAACCCAATTGAGAATCTTTGGGATGTGCTGTAGGAGGCTGTATGCACTGGTCTAACCCTCCCAGTATCAATACAAGATCTTGGAAAGTATTGATGCAACTCTGGATGGAAGTATATGTTGTGACATTGCATAAGCTTATTAGAACTATGCCACTAATGTAATCAAAGCAAAAGGCTGTATGTGGAGTATATATCACTACAATTTACAGTTTAAACCCCACTACAACCCCCCCCCCCCCCCCCCCATTTTATCTGTATGCAAAATTTGGCACTTAAATGTATGTCTAGAGAAAATGTCCTGTGCATGTGTACTTTTGTGGGTACTTCCTCTATGGTAATGTGGGAAACTACACATACTCCACTAAAAACATAGATCTATAAAATTCAGATTCTTATTTGGGTATTTTCACCAACCAGAGTCATAGAGTAGATAAGAAATAAGTCCAAAAAAAGTACAACTGAGGAACAGAAAACATATTTATATATATATATAAATATAATGTGTATAAACACATGCAGAATGCACATTTCTTTCACATTTCATAACAACACCATGAACATAAGCCACTTGTAACGAAGGCCATTCCACACTTAAGTTGCTTAAACTGTCATATAGTCAGTTGATTTTACACCTAGGGAACATACAGTTGAGGTCCCAAAGTCTGAAAATCTTTTGCATTAATTTCTAATTTAATACAACAGTTTACCTTACAAATATTAAATTGTATTACTGACAGCAAATTAATAAAAAAACAGTGAATATCTGTGATGTACCCTTTTTACTAATATGATGGTGTGCACTTGAGCTGACATGTACTCAAGTTTTTGCAAAACCTTATGATCTATATTATGATAAATCCACTGAGGTGTTATCTGACCACATGCTTCAATAGAAGTTAGTCATGAGGAAAATCTGACCTTAAAAATAATAATAATAATAAAAAAGAAACAGATAATATGATCAGTATCATACATTTTCTTACATTTAAATAGGAACCCAGAAATAGATCAAGGAATAATCAATCTTAAATAATAACAATTAAAGATATTGAATATTTATTTTCTTTGTTTTAAATGTTTTAAGATTCTTAAACATTTTATAATTTCTAAATTCCAGATTTTAAATCTCATCTTAGACTTTTGGACCACACTGTATGTAAATATATATATATACTATATATAAAACATATAAATAATAGAGGTTTCAGTGCTTCCTAATATTGCATTATATTAGGATTTTATATTGCATTATATTGCAGTATAGTTTACAAAAATATTTTTTTAAAGGAAACTTTATTTTTCTTCTAAGTTAGAATGAGATTTTACAGCCATAACAAATCATATGCCATTAACACAATAATATATCTGATTATAAATTTTAGGCTACATTATAAAAAAAAAAAAAAAAAAGTACGATGGGCCCGCCACATCTATCCGCACTCCTTATCCAATGTTCAATAAAACATGTGCAAGTATAAACATTTCACAATCGACTTATGTCTTTTCCCCAGTGCTTGCACTCAAGTTAGATATGTCAGATTGATCACTGTTATGGCTGGAGGGCCGTGACTGCATACTAGAAGGCTGGGATGGTGATCGACGAGAGACAGGTGGCCCGTTCCTAGTTGGAATGAGGATAAACTGTGTATCTGTGGGATAGATATGTCTTTGTACAACATTTGAATAGTAAGGAGAGTGACCTGACATTAAATGCATGTGAGGACCAGAAGGCATGAGTGTGTCATATGAGTGTGATTGAAAAAAAGGAAGAGAATGAATGGACACCACATTGTTCACTGCTACCATTGTCCTGGATGTCATTTGTAAATCCTCTGCTTCTTGCATGTCCACTGGTGACAGATTCCCTGATCTGCTTTCACCTGATTGACTGTTTGGTGAGTGTGTGTGTAGAACTGTTGGGGAGAGAGATGCACTGCGATGAGGATTAGGAGTAGCCCGTGGGGATAGGCTTAAGTTGTTTGGAGATGGCGTACCTGAAAAAATGTAAGATTTTCCTTAGCCACAAAACTGTAATAAAGTATCTATAAGACCAATTTATCAAAGTGTTGTATTAGTTTAATACAATTCGTATAGCAAGGTGAAAGCTGTTGTATAATTTAAGTAAGCCCTATGGAGCTGTTTATACAGACTCAGTGTGTACCATTCAGATCTTGTACAATTAGATTATCCATTCAAATTTAAATGACAAGAGGCAACAAGTTGAAGTCATAAATGTTGAAGTTATAAAAGTACATAACAATTAAAAAATTTATGTCAAGGAGGGGTAAAGTGCCTGTTTTATTAGAGCAGACGACAGCAAAATATGCCCTTTTAAACATGACGCCTTGCTGTTCATTACTGTTTGTATTGCTTGTTCCTCTTGTTTGACTGACAGTTTCTTTTCTGGAAAACTATAAAAGCTTGGGGCTTTCCAAAGTTGGTTTGGTTCGGCTCACAGTTCTTACAAAGCAAAACAAAACATCTGTTCAAAATCTCTCACTGTTAATGAAGTGGTTAGTGTTTACATTGTTATAGGGATGTTTTTTAAGTGTATAAGTCAGGTGTATTTTCAGCAATGTAGGTGAAATAGTGGGTAAAGTCATTTTATTGGTCTTCATAGGAATGAAGTCACATATAGGTCATCTTTTTGAACATTTATACTTGTAAATACATGCTTTGTTATAGAAACAAATCTGCAGTTTTAAGAGTGTGTTCTTATAAGTGTAGCAAAAAAAATAAAATCTATATATTTTGCGGAGAAAGAAATAACAGGCCTGATGCACACATTTAGTCTGAAAAATTCCAGCAAGCTTCGTTAAAAAAAAAACCCAAAAAAAACATTTATTTGTATTGCATGTCTTACCATTGAAGCTGTTCTGAGTTTTCAGACTGTGGGTTCGTGTAGGCTTTCCACGTAAAACATCAGACACCTGAACAAACGATTTAATAATTAATAATATAATAATCTGTGCTGTTTATCCAATCATATCATAATTAATGTGCTGTTTTATATAGCACAAATTGGAATTCTACAAAGCCTTACATATACAGAAAGGAAGCTACATACATGTAAGTACGGGTATTCACCACTAATGGGCAGCATTAACATCCCAAAGGCATATTGCAAAATTAATTTTTCCAGCTTGTCAACGCACAAATATATACAATTGTAAAAAAAAAAAAAAAAATCCCAATTATTTATATGCTTATGGTTGATATTATAACATTAAGTAATCCTTAGTTCAAAATTAATTTAACTTTTTCTACATAAATACCTTTGCAATACCAGCATTTCAACTTAAAATAACTATCTTTAGTACCTTCTTGTTCTTGGCCACCATAACAGCTGTGTCATTATGGTAATTCTTTAGACTGCTGTCTGCTCCGTTTTTCAGTAGGACTCTGACAGCATCTACCTCTCCACGACCACATGCAATGTGAAGGGCTGTATTTCCACTGTATGACTGTAAGTTTACATTGCAGCCATTCTGAGAAAGAGAACAAAATAGAAAGAGTACAGTCATTTTTTAAAAGTAGTCAGGGCAGTAAATGTCTGATCAAAAATTTAAAATAATAATATAATACGCAATTCAACTTGTTCTACTTAATCTTCTTGGATTTTATATTACATTCTTGTACAGCAACATTAATAACAGTTTGTAAATTAAACATTTAAGTGGTTATACAATAAGGATCAGATATATTAAGAGAGAGTGAAGGTTGTGACTGTTAGACTTCACTGGAATGTGATGGTAAAATGCCAAGATAATAGTTGAGTCATAAGCTTTTGAGGAAATACAACTGAAAACACAGAAAGCAAATAAAAGAGAAAACAGACAAAGAAACAGAACCACACCTCAACAAGGAAGTTGATCATCTCCATACAACCTTTCTCCACAGCATGAATCAATGGGCTGCGACCACTCTTAACATCCTGAATTGAAAAGGACAACAAGGCTGACCACACATACTGTATATACCTTTAAAATAATAATACTGGTACAATAACCCAAAAGCTACTAATACTGAAAAAAATTATGTAGATACGTATAATATGCCCATGACGGAAAAAGAAAATGTGTGCTGGTAGAGAAAGAGGTAGGATAGAAATTAGATTTGACTCACTACAGCATTAATGTCAGCTCCACTGTCTAGTAACATTTTTGCCATCTTCTTATTTCCATCTTGAACAGCTAGGTGAAGTGGTGTTAAGCCTAAAATGGAATACATTGTAATTTATTACAAACAGCTTTCTTAAAACATAAATTATTTTCACAAACTACTTAAACTTGCATTTGCACAGTTTGAAAAAATACCACTCACTCACTCACTCACTCATTCTCAATTATCCTGTGCAGGGGACTTGGGGCATGAGGCAAAGTACACCCTGAATGGGGTGCAAATCCATTGCAGGGCACAACCACCCAACGGCAACCTGACACACTGTGGGGAATGGCTTTGCAAAGTGGGTCAGGAGTGGCTCAGTGGTTAAGGCATTGGACTATGTATCAGAAGGTCTCATGTTCAAAGTGGCACCAGCAAGTTGACACTGTTGGGCCCTTGAGCAAGGCCCTTAACCCTCAATTGCTCAAATGTAAAAAATAAAAATAAAAATAAAATAAAATGTGACTCGCTCTGGATAAGGGCATCTGCCAAATGATCAAATGTAAATGCAAATGTAAATGAGCACCCAGAGGAAACCTGCCAGGTTAATGCAAACTCCACACACACATGGGTGGGAATTGAACCCTTGAACTTTGAGGTGGGTCACAGACCACAGTCCCGCCCAAAAAAAATAACAATGTGTAAAAAAATACATACGATTGATTCACCTTTCATTCACCTCTTTTCACACAAGATCACAGCTATCTGATGAATGTAATAAGCTGATAAAAAACACACTTCATTCTACCTTTTTAATGTATGACTTTAACAGACATGACTTGTTTATGACAGAGACTAAGCTGTATTGTTTTCAACAGAGCATTTAGTATTTTCCTCCCAAATGTTGGCTCTATTACATCAGTCATGATTAGGCACATGGGTCAGAAATGGAAAGGCTCTATATAGACTCAAAACAAACCAGGTAGTAGATATAACCACCTAAAATATATTCATAATGTTCATAATGTGTAAATGCTAGCTTATCATGCTTAGAATGTATATTCTAGATTCATTAATATTGTCATAGAAAAATATGGGACATGGGGCAATACCAACAAGATATAATTAAGAAATACACAAGGCCAAAGGTATGTGGACACCTGATCTATAGATGAGTCTTTATCAAAATGCTATAACAAAAGTGGGCACTATTTGTTCATTGGCACTAGAAAGCCCAAAAATATTTTATCAAAATGCATCAAAATGCCCCTGTGCACAAAGTGGTGTCCATAATGGTTTGCTAAGGTAGGAAAGATTTTGAATGTCCTGCAGATACCTATGACCTCAACCACACTTAACACCATTGAATTGCAAGACCAATGTCACAGAGGCCTCACCCATCCTCAGTGCCTGACCTCAATAATTCACTTATGGCAAAATGGCCAAATCCCCACAGCCATGCTCCAATAGTGAAACGCCTCCCTAAGAGTATGTAAAAGCAATCAAGAGGAGACCAACTCCATATTAACTTTCTCCCTGTTTGGTAGTTGGCAGTTCCAACTCATTAGATAACTTTCCTTTATCTTATAACAGTTACCAGCTGAGAAAGCAAATCGATGCCATGTGAGGTCAACCTTTTTTTTTCACCTCATGCTTCATCAGAAGGCATCATAACAGAATTGAGGGAAAGTGCTATTTTGTATCCTGTCAGAAGCTGTCGAGGGCATTTGATTTTGTCATTGTCCTTATCCTCTCATCATACTGGTTTCCGTATTTAACGGCTTTATCCTTGCCAGAGTTATGCTGGGTTTGGAGCCTATCCCAGCAACATTAGGCACTAGGAAGGAACATACCTTAAATTGGGCCTCAGTCTATCACAGGTCAAGACGCATACACATTTTCACACAATTAGTCAATTAAGACACTTCAAAGTAAGCTTCCTCTGGCATTGCATTTGACCTGATTGAGTCAAACCTAGCAATCACCTTCAAAGTTCCTGCTGTTCAGGCAGCCTGAAGGGCAACCCGGTAATTGGGAGAAGTGGGAGAGTATTACACGGAGACAAGCATCCTGTTGTTGTTCACAGCAGAGATGCAATGCCGTTTGTCCATTACGGTCCAGAGCTCCAGGGTCCGCTCCTCCCTTAAGAAAAGCCTCCACCACACCAGGCTGATGTGTTATGACTGCCAAGTGGAGAGGAGTCTGAAGACAAAAAGAGGAGGAACAACATTTAGCAAAGTCACAGACAAAAAGGAAGAACATAGACTGTATTTCCACCTTTACTTTAACTGCATACAAATATACACACAATACTGTGACAGCAACTTTACTGTAGATGACTACAATGAGAACTGACCATGCTGTTATTAAGACTGTAAATATGAATCATATCCTGCTACATTCCCATCAGTACAGCCTCTCATTTAAAACTTGTACAACAGGTTAAAGGTCAATGCCATAGAATATTACCAACAAGATAAGGCACAGACAGTCTTAAATACACACGGACATTCACCCACACAAATATTTGACTCACACATACCTTTCTGTTAAACTACACAGTAACATACATACAGTATGAATGTGTATGTATGCACACACACAAACACATGCATAGTCATAATACAAGTCACCCTCCTATTATCTTGTATCTTTTGTATTGACAGGTCTGTCCTGTTCTTTCATAATAGAAGGCTCACTGGGTGAACAATAAAAAAATCATTTGACTATTCTTCTCTAACTCTTAATCCCGTGCTGATAAATCAACTCAGGAAAAATTGACTTCGGGCTGGCTCACCTTAAGCTAAAAAAGGGGAAAAGATCAGACAGGGAAAAGGGTAAGTACGGTAATACAATAAAAAATTCCTCTGGTGTCACAATGCCTGTGGCTCTCCCTTCCTGTGGAAATGATCCAATAACTGAGAAATAGTTCTGTATCATCAGGCGTCAATCTGTGTATGTGTATGAACATACATTCACAATTCATATAATTGGGCAAACATAGAAATCCATACTCATAAAACAGCATAAGCCTTAGAAAACAATCATTCCTTGATTTTTTTCCTCCTTGATTTGCTTGCCATGTGTAAATATAAATAATAAGCTTATCATTAACAAAAGAAAAACTAAAGTTGCAGAACCAGTCCAACACATTCAACAGCTTTAAAGCCAATATAGAAACAGGAAGAATGAAAGAGAGAAGGGAGGGCAAGTCGGAAGCAAATGAGTTGAAAGGGAGGGAGAATGGAAGACTTGGATTGAAGAGGGAAAATCCCTTTCCTCTCCCCTGCTGTGTATCTTTAGAATCACACTCAAGCTTAAAAATGGATTAATAAAAGGATAAGAGAATGTGCGAAGTGGAAATAAATATTTACATAAGAGAAATTCCTGCAAAAACTATGAAAGAGCAAAATGTTACTGGGCAAAGTGTTAAGAGTGATACTGATACTGGCATGTGAGGCAAAGTACAGTATCATTTTTGATATATCCATATAATCTCTCCTATTAATGTTGATAGTGAAGTCTGTATTGAATGTATTCTTTGGTTAGAATGTGCACAAATGCACATACATACAGATACAGTAAATGCATAAGTGTGAGAAGTTGGCCTCTTAATGCTTTTGAAACAATAATACTAATACTACTCATAATAATAATAATAATAATAATAATAATAATAATAATAATTTAAGAGTTCAGTGAGAAACCAGAGAGAGAGAGAGAGAGAGAGAGACTGTGTGTGTGTATGTGCACACACACATGTATTAAGGGAAGTCCCCCATTCTCTCTGTGAACAAGAAGGTATGTTGAGAAAGAGCCAGAATGTGAAGGGCATCATGTGACTTCTCGGAATGAGGATACTTAAGTTCATGCACACACACACTGACACGCACACACAGCAGCTGCTTAAACTAAGCACACATTTACAAGACACATTTGCTCACAATGCTCACATTCTCCTGCAGCTCAAGTTCAAAGCTTTGGACTGAAATCAAAATGCAACAGAATTAGATCATCTAGATCAATGCATATATCATCCATGCACCATTTATTTGCATGAGAAAAACATAGTAATAAAAATAAACTTCCTTTTTTTTCCCTTTTTGTGTATCCTTGTTACAGCTATTGTTAGAGCTATAGAGTCTTCACTCATCGAGCCATACTCATCAGAATCTTTATCAGGCATTTTAAATGTCAGTAAAGTCATGGTCATGCCATTATACGGATGCTATAAAAGTTGCAAAAAAAGCTAAAATAGATACTAGAAATACTACTAATATCCTCCTATATGTATCAATATGGTGAACTTAGTTTTAAAAATAAATACTTGCTCTATATTCCAGCATGAAATTTGACAGATGGTAATGTAAAATAGATATGTTTTATACATCTCTGCTACATGCACACATAAAATACATGCTTTTAAATGGAATGCACAGTTGTTCAGTTTTGGGGAACTGATGTGAATGAAGACAGGATATCACACAAGACATATTGACAGTTCACAGACACGACTGAGGCGCAGCTTCTGGTAACTGGCTTGCATTGTGTATGCTGACTGAAACCTCATCATGAAGTATGGTGATTTCTGAGGTTTGGGTAAACATCAAGTGGCTAGTTCAAACGATGAGAATGGTGGAAATGCTGCTTTAATGTGAGAGAGAGAAAAAGAGAGAGAGAGAGAGAGAGAGAGGGGAGAACAGAATGTGAAAGCTTGGGGACACTCCACTGTGTGTGAGCCGTAAGCATAGAGCAATGTGGGAAGTTGGAAAGGCAGTTCCCAGACAGAGGAAGACTGGTGTACAATATACACCATGCTCATGGAGGTGATTATTTAAAAACAGAAGTGAGGCAGCACTGAGTCAGGGATTGATAACTTACCAGAAAAGCATGTGCTTCCTTTTGTTTTCTACTACAGTCCCAAGGTGAAATATTATCTGTAAGTGTCACTATGTTGTTTATTGTTTTGTAGGCACGTCTAAGTGCATGAGTGAGTCCTACCTGTCTTAGGTTATTGTACAAGTCCAGGTCTCTTTGTGCCTGACACAAAATGTGGATCAGCCAGTGAACTACTGTCACTTTCTCCTGTGCCACAGCAATGTGTAGAGCCCTGCAATCACACACATACACACACATATAATACACATATAATGAAAGATATAAGAACATTTGCATATATTAATACTATTTTGGGCCAGTGCAAATATTGACCTTATAAAATGTCAACTGTTTGCATATTGGAACTATTTGTATTGATTGTTCCTGCCTAGAAAAAAGAATTTCAATAAGCAAATGAGAGCCCGTGATTGAATAATTCCTGCAGTAATTAATATATTTCAGATGGCAATGATTCTTTTAACCCTACGGGATGCAGTGAATAGCTTCATATTGTTAAACAACCATGTAGGAAGTTAAATCATGTGGTAATGGAAAAGATGTTACATTGACAAAGAGAGTTGAATTATTGGCCTGCATCAGCGAAGAAAACAACTGGAATTGTCTTAAGAACTATCCAACTCATTATTAAAACATGAAAAAATAAAGCCAATGGAACAAATGTTGTTGGCAAAAAATTATAAATAACAGTGATTAAAGATTATTTAAATGCTTGGTTGAGTTACATCATGAAATATTGACAGTAGAAATTACAGCTATGTTTAGTAGTGAAAGTAAAAGCACTTCCACACACAATGCGATAAGAACACACCGGATTGGGACTAAACAGCTGTGTGGTCATAAGAAAACCACTTGTGAGTGAGACTAATTAGAAAAAAGAGCTTCTATTCTACTTTTACTTCTATGCTACTACTATTCTACTTCTAAAAAGGTCACATGGTCTGATGAGTCCAGATTTACCCTGTTCGAGAGTGATTTGTGCATCAGGGTAAGAAACGATTTCGTATAAGTGATGCACCCTCATTCATAATGCCCATGGTACAAGCCTCTCGGGCGACCGTTCTGATCTGGGGTTGCTTCAATTGGGCAGATATTGGCTTAGCAACCTCATTTGGAAATAAAATAAAGTCAACTGACTACCTGCATATACTGAATGACCAGGCTATCACATCAATGGATTTTTTTCTTCCCTGATGGCACAGTCATATTCCAGGATAAAAATGCCCTTATTCATTGGACTTCATTTGTGAAAGAGTGGTTCTGGGAACATGGTGGGATTGTGGTATATTGGTAAACACTGTGCCTTCACACCTCCAGGGCTGAGGGTTAAATTCCTGCATCAGGAGTTTGCACACAGGAGTCCCCCCAACCTCCCCCCACCGTGCCCCAAGTCTCCTCGGATGGCCTCCAGGCCTCCCGTGACCCTATACAGGATAAGCGATGTACAGAATGAGTGAATGGCATCGGGAATCATTTTCACAAATAATTTGGTCACCAGTCTTGACCTTAACATCAATTAAAGTCTTTTGGGGTGTGCAGGAGAAAACATTACAAAGTGGTTCGACTGCAGATCTGGATGGAAATAAATGTTGTGACATGGCATAAGATTTCTGAACCTATAGGGGCCAAGCAGTGCATGTGAGGTGAAGTAAAATATTCAAGTTTAACGTGCAAAAGTAGATGTCAGTAGAGTCAGTAGATGTTACCTAAGCCATGAATGAATTTGAGATAACATCATATGAATCAAACTTCAGTCCTCCAATAACATAATATATAAACATCCCTAAAACGTTCCTCTAACAAGCAAATGTTGAAATACCCAAAACACACATTACTTTTAATATTGGACTTTGTGGGTTTGACAGCTGGGAGAAAGATGGACTGATTAGCATAGTGATCCATCACCTGAATCTGTGACTCATGGCTTGTGAAAAACATAAACCTACATGAGTCATTTTGTACACAGTGTCCACATATGAAACCGACTTCAGTAAATGCAGGGAAATCCTTATCTCCCATCATCTCACAGAAAACCTCCACCTCTCTGTGTGTGTAAAGCAGCAAGAGGTACATCTGTGTGAAAATGATGGAAGGATGCAACTTTTTTTTTCTCTGTGTGCTTTTTGCTAGTGAGACTTCCAGTAACTGCTACTTTTGTTTGAGGTCATTTCCTGACATCTGGGACAATGGCAGTGTTCTGTCTGGTTTGATTAATAACCATTACAGTTAATGATAATTTATATGAGCTTTCTGTGACAATCAAGGTTTCCCATGAACATTTGAACTATTTTTATATAACACCTGGACAAAGGTTAACACCTGTCTCACTATCTTAAAAAAAAAAAGAAGAAATATTTTGACCAAAAAAAGAGAGGTTCATAAGCTTAAGTCATGGTATTAACCTAAATACATTGTATTAAAAAAAAAAAAACAAATATAAGGGTCCACGGTTAAAGGGTATAGGGTGCCACACCAGGAAATAGAAGTAGAACAGGATTTTTTTGCAACCACACTTCCTGTAAGTGTGTAAATAAAAGAAGAAATAAAATGTCATTTCCACTGTAAACCTTTAGTCTATCAAGGTTGTAAGTATCTCCATAAAATAATACTTGGAATTTTAAGTGTAGAAAAATTCACACTTCTTTTTCAGAGCAAACATCCACAGGGAGATAAGGAGAGCTGACTCACAGTCCTACAATGGAAAATGCAAAGCCATGCATAGGGCCATGATTGCTTCATGTTGGCCATTCCACACAAAGTACTCAACAATAAAGGATAGTAGCACCCTGCTATCACAATAAAGGGAATACCATAGTACGTCCATCAATGATACATAATGATACACTTTTCCCCTTCTTTCTTTTTTTTTTATTATTACATAGATGTACTGTTATCTTAAAACATACATGATGTGAACAACTAGCTGGTCACCTTTAATACTACCACATGACAGTTAGTCTGTGTGATTACATCACTTCAAAGGCAGTACACATATCCATAAACCATCTATGTTCCTGAAATATGTCTTTTTTCTGTGTTTATTATGCCAAAGCAGCAACTATGAACTCCAAATGCTACAGTGGGAATCAAACTGAAAGAGGAAGCTGGACTGAATGACTGTTTTAGCCATGACTCAGACATACAGACATAGCCTGAAAAAAAAATGCAATGTCATATATTCTCTGTTCCCTGGTTCTCAGTTTGAAAAGCAGAAGAGGCCAGAAAAGGTGTTGGCTTTCTCTTGACTTAATATATTTCCCATAAATGACTTCACCTTGCTTGACATGTTATTACGACATGTCCTCCATCTCTGTCACAAATTTACTTATTTTAGAAGTATTATTCATTATATGTTCATCATACTGATTAAGATGATTTGTTATCACTAATCAGGCAGGTTAAATTATTTGTTTATCTTTGTCATGATGTATGCATTTGCAAAACTGATATACAAGAAGGTTAGATGTGCAGTGGCTGATCCGCCATCTGATGCACTTCTTCATCTGACCACAAGGACTTTCTTCTCCTTTAGTGGTCTAAAAGTGTTTGAAATTTTAACCACTTTTAAAGGTGATGGGTATCATTTAAATAAAAGGGGTGAATTGTCTCCCTTTATGTGTAGCGGCCACGTTTTTTGGGACATGTCGATGTGATCAAAGCAAGAAACAGGAAGAACTTAATAAGGATGTAGTAACAATGGCATTGACCAGTTAACAACATAACTAACACATCTTAGTGACGATAAGCATGGCACAGACAGGAAAGATTGAATGGTCGTCTGACTGAGTTATCACTGCGTTGCTGTGAATTGAGTACTCACAACGACCTCTTGTGCTATGACCGTGATAGTTCCATGCCATGTTGTTAAAGATCACATTAGTTCATATTATGTTTTTCTAGTCCTTACCATGCTTGTGAAAAAAAAGTTTGACTTTTGACCCTTGGCGCCACATATGAAGAAATTATACATCCATGTTCGATGCACCCTTATATAAGGTTTTAGGGAATTATGGTAACAGTTATGGTAACCTGTTGTTCTGTTTCAGCATAGAATACATTGGAAGTTTGGCTTTATTGCCAAAACTTCCAATGTACTTTATGCTGAATTGAACTGTTTTGCCTTTACTCTTCATTGCTGATCCACTCATTCTCACAATCTCATGCTCTCTCTGACTCTGTTCTCTAAAGATGAAACTTTAGGTTCCTGGAAGTGAGTGAGAGTTAGTTAGACCGCAGCCCAGATAAAGCCAGTGCTGCGTATGTGCGGCATCCTGTACAGGCCAGAGACACACAAACCTCACATCCCTTGTGGCATGGCCCGCTGTGGCAGTAAACAAAGACAGAAGGGAAGCTGAATATGG
>JAOVVB010000046.1:19861689-19874723 GCA_028570985.1 Heterobranchus longifilis
TATTAGGGACATGATCTGGTCTGAGTTTCAAGGACAGACAAGATCTTCCGTGCAAGTTAAGATGTTTGTTTCAGTGGAATCCTTTCTCCAAGAGTATATCAATTTTAATGGAGAAACACCTTCAGCTCTAACCATGTGTGTGTGTGTGTGTGTGTGTGATTACATGTATTACTTTGTCTCATGTCATCACCTGGGAGGGTAAACCTGTTTCTGGTAGTTACTAATTATCAAGAATTATTATTATTATTACTGGTGCAAGTACTTTTTTTTTTTTTTTTTTTAGATCCACATGCCTAGGCACATGGGGCATCGAATACGCCCCGCTCCTGGAGAGAGATCTGTCATTACTCTGGGAGTGCTCTACAGGGCCGGGTTGCCAGGTCAACACCTGATTTGCTTCTTAGTCAGAGGGAGTTCTCGGCCTCACTCCAAGCCTCAAGTTGTACAGGAACATTGTCTTTTCCTGTTCTTCCTGCACAGAGTAAAGACTCACTCCATGTTGTTTATAAATAACATCCCCAGACTGGGTTGCTCATCGCTCAAGTTAAAAGAGCCTGTGGATAAATAAAAACCCGATGCGCTTCCTTTCGCTCCCCTTCACGAGATTCTAAGCGCTCCTCCATCACTCACCTTAATTCCCGTGGTCCCTGTCGGCATCTGCGAAAGCTCATAAACGAGATTGGATTTCATACGCTGAACAAACGGGTCTGAGAAAGCGCGGCCATGGAAACGCTTGAAGCCCTGCACGGTATTCGTAGCGTTAGTCACCACCTGCGTTTTTCAAACAGCAGAAAAAGAAAGTAAGCAGCTGTTAATCAGAACACGTTAAAGATTTCATTCGTAGTGATCTGTCCGGCGTCACGTACCTGGCTTTTTGCGGCCGCGCCGATGGATCGATTTCTTGGCCCGAATGATACACATGCTCTAAAATAGAAATAAATAAAAAATACACAACAGGGAAAATTAGTTAAACTTTTGTGTTTAGTTTTTTTTTTGTCTTTCAGTAGAAAACATAGACCAGTGTTTACACTATTATTCACAGAGCTTCGATCCCAGAGTCACTGATTGGCCCTTTAACAAGACCCACATTATTTAGCTTGTTCTAATATTACTATAGTAACAGTGTACCTACAGTATATACACGCTGATCACGTCACATAAATACTTTAACAAGCATGTACAAATATTGACTTAGTGTTTCTTTAAAGAGATTAAGATATTTTTAATTTTCACCATCTGACACATGAAGTCTTTAGACAGAGGGATTTTATACTTTGTGATTTCTCAGCCACATAAGCTGCATTTCTTATTAAATTTAAGTGATTAAAAAAAAAAGACTTGAGAGAACAACTGCATCATGTGATATTCCTGTGCAATATCAAGAACATTGCTTATATTTTTGCTCCAAAATAGTTATATAATGATTTTGCAAAATAACAGATTTTAATCCTGAATAGAATTATTATTATATGAATCGCTTTTTTTAAATAAGCAATATATATGAGTACATGAAAGGGTTTATAAACAATAATAATGATGTGTTAGTGTGAGCAGATTGCTGTGGAGTGTGTGTGTGTGTGTGTAATGTAAATAAAGCACTTGTGCTGTCATTGGAAAAATAAACCTACATGTGGCTTCATATTTGAGCCACATCACAACACCTGCCTGTTAAATTACATGAACTGTTTATTCAACATGCTGCATAAGATTCAAAGACAGTGTAGTTCTTATACAGCAAAATTATAGGTTGGATTCGGTTTGACAAACAAGCACCAACGGTGGGAAGTACTGTGTCAGGGTTTGGGTAAGAAAGTGAATAAATACATAATTCTGTTAAAAATCAAATGGCCTTGATGTTTATCAGATTTGAGGTTTCAACCTCGTGGTCTAAAGTGTATTATAGTACCTGTGACAGAGCAATCTGACTAGACAAGAGGCTTTCCATGAGCGCTGATAATGAACACTAACAGCACTGGGATGTTGAACTTTAAGTATCACTCAGTATCTACAATCGTTAATTCCAATAACTGTCGGTTGCAGCATGGGTGAAAGAAACCAATCATGGGTTCAGGGATGTGGAAGAGGGCGGATAGTCTCTGAGCTTTCCTCTGAGTGAGTTTGGAAGATATCAGGAAGCTATTGAGAATAGAAGTAGATTAAAATAAGCAAAACGTTAGGTGGCTTTTAGGCTCCTATCACACCAATTACTCCGTACTATGCTTTGGTACAACTGACTCCCCAGCCAGGCAGCTTCCATCATTATTATGAGCACATGTGTGTATCGACACACTCAGATACACGAGGTAGCAAGAAAAACACTCTAGCCAGCCTTCCCATTCCATCAGGTACTAAGATTAACACCTACACAGATTTCAAAGGAGACAGCTCTAAACAGTGGTTCACTCCTCTGTAGCTTTCACATTTGATCTGAAGTGTACACAAGCATAACGTACACCTGGTTTTCATTCAAGCGTTTATCAAAGAGCATTTTATTCGGCTCCATGCCTGGACATGCTGGAGTGTTCACACTACTCGCACAAACTGGACTTTGGGGTCAGATTTACTCCCAAGTCCCTAGTATGGAATCGAAGAACCCTTTTAAAAAATCTCTGACATGGGAGACTCCTTTCAGAAATTATACACAAAACTTTTTAATCTTTTTAGCATTTAGACTTTTCCATTTGGTGCAAGTCGTTACTACTGAAAAAGAAACATTAACATAAACCTTTCAGTCAGAATTACAATCAGAGCTACTTTTAAATTAGATCTGAGATTTCAACTGCGTGGTGGTACTATACCAACTCTAACAGTTCTAACAGTTAGTTCTAACCGAGCACTCTGATTGGACGAGAGGTGTTCCATGAGTGCTAATAATGGACAGTAACAGCACTGGGACCTTTTGGACTATGTATCACTCCATGTCACAGGTGTTCTAACAGTCGTTATTTGCCTTTTGCAGCATGAGTGAAAGTAGGTCTTTAAGGTCCTGAGTACAAAAAAAAAAAGTTGCTTCTAAGTTATTATGAATCGCATCTGACCTGCCTGTGTTTTTTTATTTACAGCTACAAAGCCAACTAGCTCCTAACACAATGCTGAATCCCAAAGAGCACTCCAACCCCTGATCCAAGGCACAACTTGGTGTATGGAACAAGGAACTATACTGTTGTATAAAAGCAATATCACATTTGAGGTTGTACCGTATATTGGATGTGTATCACAGCAACTGAGCTGACTAAAGTAGGTGAGATGGTTATCCGAATTATTTAAGCAATATCAATATTACGATGCGGTTGTAAGCAATAGGGCACAGGGCGTGTGCCGAAGGGATCACCGCCGTGCTATATCCAGCAATATGGCACAGCCTGTCATGTAATATTGCTCAAATAAATCGGATCAACACAGCATCTGTAACTTTAGTCAGCTGAGTTACTGTGACAAGCATCCGATATTGGGATTGCATAGAGAATATAGTATTTTAGGTTTCTTCACATGAAGGTTAAACAGAGGGATGGACAGGTGATGGAGAAATTAATTGATTTGATTTTTATTGAAATGTCTAAGCTACATTATATGAACAAACGTATCAGGCCAATCCTGCAATGACATTGTATGCAAATACATACATTTCAATATATGGAGTTAATCCCCCTTTTGCAACTATAACAGCTTCCACGCTTCTTGGAAGGCTGTCCACAAGATCGAGTGTTTCTGTGGGAATTCCTGCCCATTCATTCAGTAGAGGATTTATAAAGAAGGCCTCGGCATCTCAGTCCCAGTTCATCCCAAAAGGTGCTCGATCAACCGAACCGATTTCATCAAACCATGTCTTTATAGTCCTCGCTTTGTGCACTGGGGCACAGTCATGTTGGAATAGAAAAGGGCTTTAAATTGTACATATTTGTATGTAAATAAAAATATAAATGCAATAAATACATGACTAAATACATGGCTTCCTTATCAAGAAAACAAAGTAAAAGTCTTGGCAATTTTGCAGAACTGAAGAAAATATTTCTCAAATTAATGGACCTGAGCTTATGTTAGACTCTGCACTGAACGTGGATGTTAGGAAAAATATGGGAAATGCTGGCTTTTACAAATGTTTCTGCTTTAAATGTATTCATCTAAAGAATCATAAAGACTTTGTATAAGGAAAAAAAATGATTGTAATTCCTAAAAGATGAAAGTCTAATGAACAAAGGCAGAGGGAGGGCTAGCCCTGATCAGGTGAGGAGGAGAAATTTCTAGAACATCTTCAGGCTACAACCTTAGCTTATCATTTCCTTTCTAACAAGAAAAAAATATATAATAGTAATAATATATTTTTTTAAAAACCTTAACCTTAAGTTCAACTAAAAACACACATTGTTAACGTTTAATGTGTTTATTATCATGAGCATCGTGTCTCTAAATCAATTGCATTGTACTGTAGCTTTGAAGGCTAACCAGCACGCTAACCTAGCTGAATAGCAGCGCGTGCTACACGGGCTGCGTCCCAAATAACTGCCACCAGACTGTGGACGCGCACTAGAGCATAATGGCATCTCCGCTCTATTTAGTGCACTAGACTTTCCATACATTTATTTTGAACGCGGCCCCGGCATTTTTCCCCTTTAAATATAAAATAATTATCTGCCCAAAACAGCACCACTGCTCAGTTATACATGATGATGAAGAGCTGAATGATCCGCCATGTTTACTCACGGTGTGCACCGGTCGCTGTACTCGTTCGCTATAGTCTCGATGCCTCCTGCGCGCGCGACCGCGATGTAGCAGTTCATAAACCCGACGTCGAATCCGACCACGGACATCTTTCTAATATATATAAATAATAATTCTATTGGAAATACTGTCTACACGCTAAACAACAGCAGCGAATGCTTTTGAGAATCTGATCATACAAAACACGAGATGTTTTAATTCATCATCATCCCAGCCCCGAATACGGTAAAGCCGGTCTCGAGCTGACTGTTAGGGAAAAAACTACTTCCGGTTCAAAGTTCGAGGCTGTTCAACACCGGAAAAACTCAACAGTATTTTAATTATAATTTTATAATAATCATTTTCATAAGACAAGATGCTTATACATACAATGTAGTAAAACATCCACCTGCACCAAGTTTGTACCTTTACAATCGCTAAATAAAAGCTAAATAAAATATAGTTGCAAAGCAAAGATGATCGATGGGTGCTGGAAAAAAAAGAAGCTGCACAGTAAGATGTCACTCAATGTGATGTCACTCAATGTGATGTCACGCAATGTGATGTCACTCAGGAAGTTATTAACCGCTTTTCGGCATAAGTTTAACGCCTCGCCACGTCTGGACCTGTTGATAAACGAAAATCCTTTCACACTTTTGCATCCTCAATGTCTTGTGATCATACTGGCCTGTTTGGTGGCAATAGTATAAATCCCTTAGGAGATGTATATCAAATTTCGTTTGGACCGTTTTGCAAACAACCCTAACATACTGGTGCAATACAATGATGACTGGGCCCAAGCACCTGTGCCATCTCCTCCCAATGGCCGCATCAGAAAGAAAGTGGGCACAGTGGACACATGCATTTAATGTCATACCAATACCACTCTCACTCACTCACTCACTCATCTTCTATACCGCTTTATCCTGCATTCAGGATCACGGGAACCTGGAGCCTATCTCAGGAGACTTAGGGCACAAGCCAGGGTACACCCTGGATAGGGTGCCAATCCATCGCAGGGCACACAGACATACACACACTCACACGCTACGGGCAATTTTGGGGATGCCAATTAGCCTAACCTATATGTCTTTGGACTGTGGGAGGTACCTGGAGGAATCTCACCAAGCACGAGGAGAGCATGCAAACTCCATGCACACAGAGACGGGAATCGAGCCTGGCCGGGAATTGAACACGTACCCTGGAGGTGCAAGGCGACAGTGCTAACCACTACACCTCCGTGCCACCTTGTGTTAGAAATGACGTCTGAAATAAAAGCTGTGCTGGATTGGATTATCCCCTTTGGCGACCCCTAATGGTAGGAGCTGGAACAACAGCAACATTTATTTATATTTACCTAGGCCTCATTAATTATGCTTATCAGTTTACTGCAAAACTATACATAATATTTAAACACTAGGTAGAAATGACAGGATCAAACTATAAATAATTAGGCTATGACAGCCATGCTGTATTGTTTGATTTATTTTAATCAGTATAGCATATGGCTTCTTCATGCATTTGTAAACTCAAGTAAAGTCTGCGTAATTACATCTGCTTTATCCAAACAGATACTCATTGCATTTTCAAGTGTTCAAAAATTTAGTGGTAGACTTAAGCAGTCAACATTGAGTAACATTTATTAGAAAGGACTTCTCTGAGAAAGTATGCCTTAAGTAACTTTTTTTCGTCATACTCTATGTACTGAAAAAAAAACCCTCAACTAATGTACTGTTGCCTTTTTGCTGAAAAACATCTGACTGTCCATATTTCTAGTCTGAACTTCTAGCATTCTCCACTGTCATTGACACACTGTCTACTGAAAGTGGGAGCGATTTCTACTAATCAAATCCTTGGTACATCATGACACTTTTTATTTTAATGTGGTGTACACACTTCAGGATTGGTTAAGGATGAATTATTAAATTACAAGTAACCACGGTAACTAATCTATTCTAATTAACCTATATGTAGTTTATAGAGCCCAAACATCAGCTCTGATGTAGGGAGGCCTATATATGTCTGATTTTGTGTGAAAGTGGGAGTGCAAATTTGTGGTCCATTTTTAATTTTTACTACAATTTTCCTTCAATTTCAGCTGTGGCGAAAAAAAAAATGTTTTCCATTGAAGCAAAGAAATTAACTATTTGAATTTATTAATTGATAGTTTATTTCAAATTGTCTATTCCAGTTTGACTTTATTTCAGAGTGCCCCAGCCTTTAATGACTTGGTAAATGAATATTGTGGGTGGTTAACATAAGCCTTTAAAGGCTTTTAAAGCTAAATAATGCAGGCTTCTCTCTCTCATTTCTCTCAGTTTCTCTCTTACACACACGCACACGCACACACACGCGCGCGCACACACACACACACACACACATGCTTTACATACATATTCCTATTATGATACGACACTCCTTCTGTCTGCCCGCTTGAGGCTTTAAGTAAACCAACCTGTTTGTCAGGCTGTTTCCTACCCGGAAACTGATCAAAGTAAGTGTGGGGAAAGGCAGAGAGTAAGTGACAGAGAGCATGTGTGTGTGAGTGAGAGAGTGTGAGTATGATTGAGTGTGTATGTGTGTGTGCGAGTGTGTGTGTGTGAGAGAGAGAGGTCTACATCTGAATGCCTTCTGGTGCAGACATACACGGATCTTTTTTTGCAACCCATTTTGAGATTTAAGACAGAATCAGAGCATAGGAAATGAGACCATCGTTTGGATGCCAAATATAAAGTGCCTAACTGTGAGTAAAAAATGGGGGGGGGGGAATGACAAAAAAAAAAAAACAGACAGTAACTGGCATTCTATTATTATGTAGAAATGCATGTTGTCTTTTCTAATGGTTACAAGAAGAAGGAAACTTAATTTGATGTAGAAATTTATAGTAGATATAGTTTTAGATTTATAGTTATAGTACTGTTTTTCGAACAAAATACTTTGAGAACTTTCGAGGACTTGAGAACTTTTAACATTTTTACCTTTGCTTGTTAGCTTTCCTCCACCTGAAGAAAGACATTTGCACAGACTTGTCAGGTTATGACGTGCGGAATTACATTATGCAACAATGACAAAAGCTCTATGAACTTTAGAACTCAAAAAAGTATTGGCAAGACAACAATTCACTGATTGGGCATTGTGTAATGTTTCGGAGTTGTACAGTCATCAGTGGTTTGGAACAGAAACATATAAGGTAACTTATAAAAGGAAGTGACTTATGCTAAAAGGCAGTACAAGAGACTTGTAAGGGCTACCTGATGGTTGGATAAGCTTTAGATTGCTTTGTCTCTTTACTTTTATGGTACGTAGGTGTTTATTGACAGAGAGTAGTCTTGAAGCTGTGTAACGGAAGTATTTGATACCTAGAAGCATAGCGGTCATTGCAGACTGAAGCAGTCTAGATCCTGACCAGATGGGGGCTGGCTTTTGCTCAGTATGCCTCTTCATTTGTAAATGTACTTGGGCAACAACTTCATAGAGAAAGACACCACATCACATTCCTTTTGGTGATGGCTGGAAGTTTTATGGGATTTGTCCGAAGTCTCGACCCCGATTCATCTAGCTCTGAGTCTCAGCCACTAACAAGCGCAGACCATAAACTCCTCAACAAGGTTCTGAAAAGACTACAAAAATTGCACAGGCTGTGCACCGATCAACGGCTATGTCTAAAGAATAGCCCGCCATATCTCCCCGAGCTGGTGAGGGAAACGGTGAACCTCCTCAGTGACATATGGGCTCCTTATAGAGGCTCACTATCAGCCGTGCCACGAGGGGACGAGGGAGAGTACCTGAGGATCCATGTGCAACACTTGCTGGATAAGACAGACAGGGCCATCCTGCAGTTCAAAGAGGGCAAAGAGAAGATATTTGAAGAAAAGTCAAACTACAGGTGAGGTCATTATTTGCAAAGACTTTTTTTTCCTTATTAAAGAAATGACACAAGCTGATTTTGTTGCTTGTAAATATAAATCCAGATTTAGGAAAGTACATACAAGAGTAATAAAGAACTGGAGAAATAATTGTAAATGTTGACATAATGTGTTACCAAATCCCTCTTAAAGACTAACACTAAAGCCTGTTTTTACAGATAGATGGGTGAACTACAAGTTATCACACAACATTACACATGCTATACCACTGCTGTCTCGTTTCTATTTATTCTTAAGAAGTAAAATTTTTGCTCTTTTAGTTTTAATTTATCACCTGCCTACATAAAAGATAACATGCATGTTTTGTCTTCAGCATTAAACGGGAACAAGTTGCTGATCTGTTCTGAATACTAATAGTCTGTGTGAATAAGTACTGCAAGCCAAAGGCCTTTATTATGCTAACAGAGAAACTTCAATTTGCAGTTAAATACTTGAATGTAACTTACATTTATTTAAATATACTATGAGCACCATACGCTTGGTCAGAAATAATAATAAAAAAAGTATAGTATCACAACAAATTCTGATATGTACACTTACCTACCAAGAAGATAAAAAAAAAAACCCAAAAAATTAAATATCACACTATGAAACAAAGGAATGTATAAAATTAAATAGATATGTGATTTATGGTGTACAATAAGCTATGGGGAAAAAAGCATACCGATTAGTAATATTACATAAAATATAAGAAATAATGAGATAGAAATCTAAAGAATTAAATTGAAACAAAAGTATCATTGTGTATTCTTTTATTTGATTCATAATACAATATATTTGTCCGTCGCCTGTGCAATTGACAACGTCATGGAAAAGAAGTTTGTTCCTGTTTGCGATTAAGTTTCATCATTTTGTCTGTTTTAAACTAATCATATTTTTCCCCCCACATAGGAAAAGAAAATAAGTAATTCTCCAGCAATATTCAAACAATTAGTATAATAATAAGTCATAGCTTTAATACTGTATAGCAGGTCTTGCAAGGTAAAAATACTGACCTGCTGGTCACATCCACACTTAGTAACCTGTAGCTTTCCATTTAGGCATTTAGGCATTGTTGCTGGGTACTGGTGTCAAGTGGACAAATGGACCATAATATTTTTAGAGTACAGTTTTAAAGGTACGCTATGTATACCTGTCTAGGCAAAGGATACAGAATTAAGGTCCAAAAGCTGTACACTTGAGCATAACTGGCCAGCAGAGAATTATCTATATGGACGAGCTAGAAGAGCCAATGTCTTTAGGGTAATAACTTCCAGTGTATATCTTTGTGGCCTTAGTGATATGGGTGCATATAAGAATAGCCATTGTTCTTTTAAAAGTCATCATTTGTTCTTTGAGAACAGAAATATACCTGTACAATATCTTTGTGTCGATAATGTAGTATGACTTTTATAAAAATGGGACACCACATCGGTTTTTACATTAAATTTAACTGCATTCTATAACAATGAAAAATCATCATCATTTGTGCGTACTACACATGGCTTTAAAATCTCAGAAAAAAACTAAACTATAATTACTCAACTATTAAATAAATAATAAAAAATTATTTATTTCATTTTTAGGCAAGCAGTATTATAGCTAATAAGTATATATAAGTATTATTTTTACATACTAACTTTCTTTGTACAACAAAGCATGCATACTGTAACAAACAACAAATCAGAAAACGTCCTTTAAAATCTCATTTATTGGTACAGAAGTGGTTTTAATATGCTGAAGTCTTTGCCATTTATACATACTAAATGAATGCGGCATATACATTAGCTGAACATAAATTACCTGGATTATGTGTGACCATGTCCTTGAAAACCCAGGTAAAGAATTTTTTTTTGTGAATCACAGTTTTCTACAGAAAATCATACTACATATGATTGAAAAAACAAAAGACTTTACACCGACATAGTCATATATATTACATATAAAGACTTCCGGATTTGACCAGTGACTTGAACTGTACCTCAACAAGAATATATATATATATATATATATATATATTTTTTTTTTTTAAAGATATAACTATGAGCTAGCTATATTATCAAGATGAAAAATAAGACCAAAATGGAACACCAGCACTGAGTGCTCCTCTTCTTTCACACAGGCGAGAAAGCTGGCACTATCGAGTCTAATCAGATCATAAATGTTGATGAAACAAATATTGCATTTAAATTGTAAATTAGTAAGGCAAATAAATACAAAATTAGAGCTAATTAGAGAATATTCTGGAAATTTGGCAAAGAAGCATGTGTACTTTGCAGATATTAGGATATTGCAAAATGATATTTTGAAGCGGAACAGTATATATACACAACAATATATGTATAAATGTTAATACATGTATAAACAAACACAATAATTTTACTGCTTAGGTTAAACATTAAACACATTTTAATTTGCGTGAGGAGATAAAGTGGAACGCAAAGATTCAAAAGTGCAACACTGATAACAATGACTAATGGAAAATTAAGTCTTTGAAAAGTAGCCCAGAGAAAGAGGTAAACATGTGCTCATCCTGTCAGAGTGGAAAAACAATCCTCAGGCCTCAGCAGTGCTGGTTAACTGTCTGACTTGTTTCTGGTGACACCTTTTTCATGCATCAAAACTGTCTCTTAAAAAATAACTTCTCTCTATCACCTGTAGCTTCACTGACCTATGAATGACTTTGAAAGGACTGTTTAATCAAAAAAAGAAGCATGTGCATCACATGCAAATGGGTTACAGTAAATGTAAAAGAGGTGATAGAGTTATGCAACTTTAACTAAAGTATTATTTCAATTTGTTAATAAAAAGTGACAATATATTTGTACCTAACATTCTGTTCATTTAGTTGCAATGAATGCACAGGCACAAACATCATTTCAAGTATTAATAGACATTCATTGTTTTTGGGTATGTGGGGGTGGGAGTAAGGTTGAAGAATTGTAACATATAGCAGGTCTATTTGTATCAGCAGTACACAAGTGCTAACGTCTTCATGGTAAGAATCAATGTATGGTCAGTTGCCAGTGGAAAATTCCGTCAGTAAACTACAAAGACTTAGGACAGGAAATGTCAAACTGTGACTTCCTGTTGGTAGTATCTTGCATGCAGACATTTTTACAGTGTATGTCTGTCTACAATTTACCTGTTTAGCCTGTAGTTAAATGGGGTGTATGCAGTGCAGTCAGTTCTTAACATTGTGCCAGCATGTTTATGGATAACAATTGTCTTGAGAGGAGCACTTTCAAATTTGCTTTATTATTGAATATAAGAACAAGGTAAAATGTTTACCTGGTCCAACTAAGATGATTATTTTATGTGCTTCTTTTTCAGGAGAAACTTGACAAAGCTGTCTTTGCTGTTTAGTCATATGCTTTGGGAACTACGGGCTATATTTCCAGGAGGCCAATTTCAGGGCGATACCTACAACCTAACCAAGACAGAGGCAAGAGAGTTCTGGAGGAAGATATTTGGACAGAAGTAGGTGAATGTAGCAATACGTTCTGTATTTATAATAGTTGTTTTCCAAAGTATGTTTATTCAATGATTTTGTTTTTATTTATTTATTTAAATTGATTGATTGATTAGATGTGTCTTGCTATATATCCAGAGAAATTCATGTCATTATGTGTACTTTCCATATGCAAAAGTAAAAATATATATTTTTTCCTTCTTGAACTGTTTCACATTCAGGTGCATAGTTAAGTGGAATATATTTAAACAGCATTTGAAAAATGTTCACAACTTTGAGGAGGGAATGGAGGCCATGGCTCTAAAGTCAACAGTTGACCTGACTTGTAATGATCACGTTTCTATCTTCGAGTTTGACATCTTCACCAGACTATTTCAGGTAACTGCATTACATGAAACCATTTGAAAAGACTTAACAAGGAAAGTATGTCATGGTCAAATAATAATTTTAAAAAAATGTGAGTTTATAACATTTTAAATTCTGGTTACCACCCAAAGTGAAAAGAGAGAAAATTACTTTTTAAGATTTGATTTCACTGAAAGGTATCCCATCTCCCTCTATATTTATTACCTAATCTGTTAATAAAAAAAATAAAAAAAATCGCTGTTAAATTGAAAGCATTACAGTATAAAGTTAGAATTTGGAATAAGCTATCAAACTGATTATCGGTTCCATCCACATGAACTTTTTCATCACCCAAGATAACCCATGACATTTTAACATATCGCTGTCATCTCTTCACTTGAATGAAACTGTTCATGCTGACTGCAATTAGGAAATAATCGCTAGTTCAAGAAGTGGGCTTTGTTCTTTAAGGTAAATTCCTTGGTATTCATATAATTTTATTAAGCATTTAGAAAAGTAGTCTACTCTGTTTTAATGATGATGTGAGGCACCGATGTCTCCTAGCCATTTTGACTGCCATTATCTTGAGGATATAAAGCTTTATTATTGGGTTT
>JAOVVB010000046.1:19899412-19912306 GCA_028570985.1 Heterobranchus longifilis
GCTGAAAAAGTTAACGCTGATTATGATAAAAAGGTATCTGAACACACAGTGCATCGTAGCTTGCTGCGTATGGGGCTGCGTAGACGCAGACCGGTCAGAGAGCCCATGCTGACCCCTGTCCACCGCCGAAAGCGCCTACAATGGGCAATGGAACAATGGACAAAAGTGGAAGGGTTGGCAACTGTCTTGAGGGCTCTTCATTTGTAAAAAAATATTAACTTAAGGCTGATGAATTCTCGTGATGTTTGGACATGACCCTGTGACTTCTTAGATTGAAGAGCAGCAACAGTTGCTTCTCTGAGGTCATGACTGATGTCCTTTCTAACTGCCATGATGTAGAAACACTTCGGTGCTCTAGGACATTAAACTATCACACTTCTTGATGGTTAAAAAAAATCTTGTGCAATTTGTTCATCTAACCTGACTGCTAATTGTTCTCTTAATGATTGTGGAAGGGTTCTGGAATTTTCCCAACTGGTTTCTGAATGTTGGTATTATAAAATAAAAAAAAGGACTAAATAATGAAATATTGTGTTTTTTGTCACCTGAGGTTATTTGTTCGAAGACCTTGTTGCGGTCCACATAATCTTTATTTAGGCCCTGATTATTGTTATTATTATTATTATTGTTGTTGTTGTTATTATTATTATTATAGGAGGATGTACTTTCTTTTTCCGTGACTGTACAGTAAGTCAAGCTGGTCAAGTGTTGGTTAAAAAATTGTACAGAATGGTCTTATTACTGACATGTCCTGCTTTCCCTCAATTTAAAAATACTTAGTTAAACCAAGTAAAATAGGATACTTATTTGTTTATGCTGTGCCTCAAATACTGCACAAATAAATAAATAAATAAGTTTGGCATAAATAAACAGATCAGTTTTGATACAATTATCTTGATTGTGTGTAGCTTTCCCCAGTTTTCTCCACTTATTCCATAGAAATAGCAATTATATAATTAAATTGAATGTGACCATATAATGCAATGATGAATATTCTTTTGTTTAGGAAGAAGTGGACTTGCACCCTTCACACACAACATTGTGAAGGTGCATTAGGGCACTTATAAACTGCTATTATTACCTTGATTCAGAAATCTTCATTCTAAATCAGGTCTTAGAACTTGATTCTTTTAAAGTGAATATCTGATTTTCAGTTCTAGAATCACACATCCAATTTAATCGAATAATCCCAGTGTTAGTGTGTTCTCAGGTTTCCACTCACCTTACAGTACAATAACATGTCAGTAGGACTGGTTATAATGACTTGGTATGACAGTGACGGATTGTGCTGTCTTCTGTTAATGAGAGAGGCTCCAGATCCACTGCAAACTTACCAGGATAAACGGATTACAAAAAAGAAACAACTGAAAGAAAAAGAGAGAATAAAAAAGAATTAATTTTATTCACAAGGAAAAAAGTTAGTTTAATTATTCACTTCTTTATATAGGTTGACAAAGTCTAGCACCGGAACGTTAGAGCCCAACACATTATTATTAACTATTATCTATTTATAGGTTAATTAATATTTCAGTAGGATAGTTGCTTCAAACATGCCAGATTTTAGGATTTCTTGTTTCAGTGGAAAAAATCTCATGTTATATTCACGTCCAATGTGAATGTGTATTGTAATACACTGGGTTAGTAAACAGTAATCAGAATCAATAAAGATGAAAACCATATTTGAATGTTAACAGAATGATAAACAAGGTATAATGCATTATTATATTTTTTTAATAGTTGTTTTATAGCACATTTTATTTTATTTTCATGGTTAATTTAACAGTTGGCTAGTGGATTGACCGATAACATTAAATCACCGTGTCAAAAAGTGCAGCCAGCATTAACGCTATAGGGATTATATTCTGATCATGTTAAAACATGTCACAAAATGCTACCAGTATGTCAGGAAATATTACCTTTGCAAAAACATATAACAACGTAGTTTCATCAGTGTTACAACCCTCTAAAACTATAGGTATGAGATAATGAGAAAGCACTGATATAAACATACGTTTGCTACTGATAGGGCATTCTGGCAGGATAGAGCATTACTTTTGATTGAGCAACTTAATAACCCAATCTTTCGCAGGCACAGTAATCTTCATTCTACCATGTCTCAGGTGGTGTTGCCCCCAGGTTTGCATATACACACCCATACAGTGCATCTCGGAAATTTAGAAAATCATGGGGAATTGATTTTAAAAAGTGAAATTCTCACATATTCTATATTTATTACATGTACAGTGAAATATTTCCAGTGTTTTTCATTTTCATGATTATGGCTTACAGCTCATAATAAAAATACAGTAGCTCAGAATATTAGAATATTTACTAGGATCAGTCAAAATGGATTTACCTTACAGAAATTCTGAAAATGTATGTTCATTTATGGCACTACTGTGATGTTCTTGATAGCAACCTTCAGCTCATCTGCGTTGTTGAGTTGGGTGTTTCTCATCTTCCTTTTTGATAATACCCCAGAGAGAATCAGGTTAGATGAGTTGGTTGGCCAATCACAGTAATATAATTTTTCAGCAAACCAGTTAGTGGTAGTTAAAAGAAAAAAAAAAAAAGAAAATTAGCATTTTCATAAAGCTTGTCAGCAGACGGAAGCATGAAGTGCTCTAAAAACGGCTAGACAGCTGTGATGACTTTGGACTACACAGTGAACTAACTTCAGCAGATGACATGGCTCCTAAAATCATCGCAGACTGTGAAAATTTCCCACTAAACTTCAAGCAACTCAGATTCTGTGCCTCTTCTCTCTTCCTCCAGACTCTGGGACCTTGATTACCAAAAGAAATGTAAAAATTTACTTTCATCTGACAAGAGGACTTTGGACCTCTGAGCAACGGTCCAGTTTGTTTTCTCCTTAGCCTAGGTAAGATGCCCCTGACATTGTCTCTGGCTTAGGAATGGCTTGAGACTAGGAATGCAACAGTTGCAGCTCGTTTCCTGAAGACGTGTGTGTGTGTGTGTGTGGCAGCTCTTGGTGCACTTGCTCCAGCCTCACTTCACTCCTCTCGATATTCTTTTAAGGACTTGACTGATAGCTTTGCTTGATAATTTTCATTAGGCTGCGGTCATCCCTGGTGCTTGAGGACCTTGTTACAGACACTTTTTCCTCCCAGTCAACTTTCCAAAAATAAGCTTCTATACAGCTTCTTCCGTGGTTCATGCTCCTTTCATCGTCTAGACAACTGTCAAGTCTTTCCCATATGCATATACTGAACTAGACCAAGAGTTCCATGGGATTCAAATATTCTAATTACTGGACTTTTGATTTTCAATTCCTGTAAATTAAAATAAAGAAGGCTTTCCCCCATCAAATCTGTCGTCACCCGCCAAGAGATTCTAATCGTTCGAGATACAGCGTATATACAGTATATTTCGTCCATATGAGGAAAAAGAGGAGCGGAACCACTGTGCTCAGGCGGTGTTGCGCCCGGGTTTCTATAGGCGTGGATTTCCGCCTCTTTTTCGGAGAAAATTCGTGAAGAGAAGCACGCGGTTCGTCTTTTTTATTCTCGTGCCCATGTCACCTGTTTTTTTCAGGTCAGTACACGTTAAAAAGTGCACGAACGTATACCTGCTTAACTTAGATATAATGAAGTGTGTTACGTGAGTTTTGTTTGCGTATTCAAGTGTAATATGACAAAGAGATTAATGAAGTGGGCAATGGCGCAGATGACGGGTATGGGCGAGGACACGCCCACCAGTTTCGTAGACTCCGCCCCCAGTTTTGAGGCGCAAAAAAACTAGTTACAGTACATCACATCTCTAATCAAAACGTCATGATCGAGGGTACTTGTTGAAAGTGAAGTTCACTTAAACACCACACACACACACACACACCCCTCTTCACCCAGTTTACGGATTTTAGTGTCTAAAACATTTTATTTTAAACATCTTGTGTTATAAAACAAACAAACAACAAAAACATGTAAATCTGCCACTTAGGTTACCTCTCTGCCACCCCCTTCTCTTTTGGGAATCCTAAATTGGCCTGAGAGCTGAGCTTCCCCTGTTGCTCCGGTCACAATCCTCAAGAGCCGGGTGGACAAACAAAAACCCACAAAATCTGACGAAATCCAAGCACTGATTTTGCAAGACTAGGCTGCCATCAGTCAGGTTCTGGCCCAGGAGTTGATCGACAGCATGCCAGGCTGAATTGCAGAGATCTTGGAAAAGAAGGGTCAACACTGCAAATATTAACTCTCTGCATAAACTTAATGTAATTGTCAAAAAACCTTTGACACTTATGAAATGCTTGTAATTATATTTCAGGACACCATAGTAACATCTGGCAAAAAGATCGCATTTCCAAATTGCCCATAGCGCATGAATGAGCATGTGTGTGTTTGTGTGCCCTGCGATGAATTGGCACCACATCAAATGTGTACCCTGCCTCATGCCCTTATTACTTTGGATGCCATCATGACTTTGAGAGTGTTAAACCATTAGCCTGCATTGTGTAGAATGCCTCAAGCATAGTTGTGTAATTTTTTAATTTTTAGACCTGATGTCAAAGTTTGATTCCCCACTTAAAAAAAAAAAAAAATCTTTCATGTCCCTGGAACTGGGCAGTCTGGTACAACGCACCAATTTCAGGAAATGGCGTCGTCTTTGACATGGCTCCCTGCACATATTGTTTACATGTTTTTGTACATTACTTAACAAAACTTGTTTACATGTTTTTGTACATTACTTAACAATGTATTTGATATTTGGACTCTTGAACCCTTTAAAAGGTATTTTGCACAGTTATTTTTGTTGATGAAGCGTTTAAAATCATTCTTCTTTTAAAGAGTTCATCAAAGAGTGTACCCTTGTTAAAGTAAGTTACACATTTTCTGTGTAAAGTGTTTTAAGTATTTTCAAAGAGAATCGCCTAAAAGTCCTAACAGTGGCATGTATGGATAAAGTGGCTGTATGTTTTGCACTATCAAAGCCATGAAAACAGCATAGACACTGAAATGTTAAAGGACAAATGTTCATCATGGATTGATTTTGTATTTATATCAATAAAATTCTAAATTGCATCTTATGAAAAGTCTGCTTGTACAAGTATCTCAGTAAAATGTTGGAAGTTGTTTTATTTTCATAAATCTGGCAGTAGCAGAACCATGATTGTGGTGTACTGTATAACTTAGCAATTTGAAGAAATGTACACATAATGTCTAACAGAAAAAAAAATATTTATTGTTAATAAAAAAAAAGTTTTAAATTGTGTTATACTATTTAAAATAATAATTATTTTTAATATTTTCATGACCAACATGATTTGTTTCCATTATTGGAAACAAAAACCATACAATATGTATACATATTACATAATTGATAAATAGAGTAAGTGCAATGAAAGCATATCCTTTAATCTTGTCATCAAGCAAAGTAGAATGTAATATAGGCGAAGACAGAGACGTTTATTTAAAAATAAGACCACTTTATCAAGCACACACACACACACACAGTTTGGATTTTCTGAAAACATCTAAGAACAAAGCTCTGCAGTTTATTTCAACCTGCAGTATGTGGTGATGACATCATGACTTATTCAACCAGTAAGCAATAGTGAAAATGAAAATACATGAAGGGATAGGTAAGTATATATTTTACATATGTGTCCAGCCCTGACCAAGTACTGCGTGTGTAAATGAAGACTTCTTCTTTTTCTTAATATAATTTTTTAATATTTATATATATATAAGGTGAAGGTGAGATGGTCTAAACTTATTATGAGGCTGTGGGACTATGGCTGACCTTAGGCCTGTTCATTAGTGTTTAATTATTATGGTTCAAATTTTTTTTTTTACACTTTTGTTGAAACAGCTAAGGCTTGGGTGAGACACTGATATGATCCACACAAACATTCAACAACTAAACAAGCACAAGTTACTACAGTGCAAGGAATTTCAATGATTATTACAAGAAAAGCCTATGAAAGGTCATTTTAAAAGAAGGATTTTTTATTTTTATTTTCAATGAATCATAACCATGTGTAATTTTTCTATAACATACTTTATTAATTATTTAAATGTGTTACTTTTAACTGGATCATACTGATTGGGCAGAAATTTGCCTACAGTGGTATTGAGATTTAATACCCTGAATATGGTGAGGTGATCAAGCTGCAAAGTGACCAAAGAAAATGTCAATTTTTCCTTGAGGTGAACCTTTCTTGTATTTTCTTTTAATTTCTTTGGAAACATATTCTGTAAATGTATTAATAAATGAATGTTCCGTCTCTTATTGTCTCTGTTCCCAAACAGATAAACGTGGGGAAGAAAAACCAAGGTCCATAACTTTTAATATGACTGGCTTTTCAGAGGATCAACGCCACAGTGATTTTGTTTTTAAAACCACACATTTGAATTGGGTGATTTTTTTTTGTGGCCACATGAAATGGCCATCTACACTAATCAACCATAACATTAAAACCTCTGACATGTGAATTGAATTATTTTGATTATCTTGATACAGTGGCACCAGTTAAGGGTGATGTTCCTGAAGTTAATGTGCTGGAAGCAGGAAAAATGGGCAAGCGTAAGGATCTGAGTGACTTTGACAAGGGCCAAATTGTGATGGCTAGACGACTTGGCCAAAGCATCTCCAACACAGCAGATCTTGTGGGATGTTCCCGGTCTGCAGTGGTCAGGACCTACCAAAAGTGGTGCAAGGAAGGAAAACCGGTGAACCGGCGACAGGGTCATGGGCGCCCAAGGCTTATTGATGCTTGTGGAGAGCAAAAGCTAGCCAGTCTGGTTCAATCCTACAGCACACCTACTGTGGCACAGATTGCTGAAAAAGTTAACGCTGATTATGATAAAAAGGTATCTGAACACACAGTGCATCGTAGCTTGCTGCGTATGGGGCTTCGTAGACGCAGACCATTTAGAGAGCCCATGCTGACCCCTGACCATAACTGAAAGCACCTACAATGGATAAAAGTGGAAGAATTGGGGACTGTCTTGAAGCCTCTTTATTGGAAACATTCCTTACTTTAGACTGTTGAATTTTCATAATGTTTGGACGTCATGATTCTTCTCAGATTTTTTTCTCTGTTGCTTCTTTGAGGTCATGACTGATGTTTTTTTTAAGTGCCATGATGTAAAGACACCTTGGTGCTCTGTCACACTTCTTCATGATTAAATAATCTTGTGCATTTCATTCATCTCACCTGACTGCTAATTGTTCTCTTCATGATTGTGCAAGGGTTCTGGAATTTTCCCACTTGGTTTATGATTGTTGATATACTTTTTTAGAAAAATGACTAAATATTGAAATATTGTTTTTTTTTTTGTCATTTGAGGCTATTTGTATGTCTTAGGCTTAGGCACATGCAAGTAAATGCTGTACTGCAGGGATGTCTTCAAAAAAACTTTATAAATAATAATAACAAAACAAACAAATAAACAAACAAAAAAAAATATATAAAGCAGTAAACAGTAGTTAATAGAACAATTAAATTAAATAAACTAAGGTTTTACTGAGCTTGCTGGAGAATATGAATTCTTCTGGTAACTTTGTTGCTCCTTTCTATTTTTATGCAAATCCCAGGAGCGCACATTAGGTTTTTTGTTTCCATCTGGAAACTGGTCTGTCTTGTACTATATATTTTTTCTTTACATTCAGGCATATATTCTCTTGTAATGTTATTTATTAATTTTTAAGTTATATCAATTCTACCGGTTTTCATGTTTATCTGTATTTTGTTTTGTTTTCTATGTGTAAACATTTTTGTTATTGTAAAGCGGGCTAGAGTCTCCTGAAAGGCGCTATATAAAATAAAATTATTATTATTATTATTATTATTATTATATGGAATTACTGAATGATTTGTACATAATTATGCAGACATGATAAACATGTATAACAAAATTGGTACAGCATATAATGGTGCCTATAACTTTTGCACAGTACTGTAACATTTTCTTTCATGAATCATTTTCTTTTTCTAATAACTTTCCTTAATAATTTTCTAAGAACAGAGTAAGAACAGAACAGAATAAGAACAGAATTCTTAGAGATCCCCCTTGGTGATGAAATTTTATATGTGACTATCAGCTATCATCATCATCATCATCATCACCTTTATGAAACCTTGGGGTATGACTCCACAAGGTCTCTGGGGGTGTGTTGTGGTGTCTGGCACGTTAGCAGGGGATCCTTTGGGTGCTGTGGGATGCAGAGTGGGGCCTTCACGGATCTGACTTGTTTGTTCTGGCGCATTCCATGGATGCTCACACAGATTGAGATCTGGGGAATTTGAAGGCCAGATCAACACTTGTGACCTCTTAGCCTGGTAAGCCCATATGTGATGTAGTGCACTGGTTGTTCTGACACTGTTCTATCAACATAACTGTTGGCCAACATAAAATTTTTCAGCAATTTGTGTTACATTTGCTTTTTTGTGGGATCAGACCAGACAGGTTAACCTTTGATCCCCACAGGCATAAATGATCCTTGGGTGCCCATAGTCCTGTCACCAGTTTATAATTTGTATATAATTGCCAATCCATGTTATTCAGTTCACCTATCAGTGGTGTTAGTGTTCTAGCTGATTGATATATATATATAAGGCAAGTAGGACTAGTCTTTTGTTTAGTGAGAAGTGGACTTGCACAAAGTGGATTTTGGCATCAGCAGTTTACTGGGCTCGTGTCTGTAAGACATGAGGAACAGACGGTGGAGGCAGTCTAGCCTCAGGCTGTCCACCGGCCTCTCTGTGCCACTCAATTAATTTCTGCAAGACGATGCAGGAAAGATGCACAAAGTTAATGATGGATGCTTCAGATTCGTCACCAGCCATTTTCATCTTTTACATCTTTGTTTGTTTTCTAGCTCTTTAAAGGCCACGTTGAATGAATCGATACTCTCAAGCTGCTGAAAGTGCCTAGTGGCTTTTTAACAAACCATTTGGAAACCATTTATAGCATACTTTGGTTAGAAGTTTATGATATTGCTAATTACCTATGGAAATGGACAGGCATACGCATTCTACTTGAGAGCTTGACACACTATAGCTCAGGATTATTCAGTCCTGGCTTTGGTAATCAGCAGACTGTGTTGTTTTTGTGTGGTTTTGCTAGAGGCCAGCCAGCTGTTATTGTTTTTGTCTTGATTGCTGTCTACCCAGTCACACCCCTCCATTTTCATTTGGCCTACCTCTCTATATTCCTGCCAACATGTTCACTTCAGATGGGACATTAATGACTATGCTCCTCAACAGAGGAGGTCAATAACTGCGATCTTTTGTTTTCGAACTGTAAGCTGTTTTGTTATGTATGACCAGCAGATGGAGCTGTGAATCCACACCACACAATCGACAGTAAAATGAAACTGCTTATTGTAACACAATCGGAAAACTCTTCCAAAGAAGAGCAAATAGCAAAAATAAGTATCAGAAGAAAACAGACAATATAAAAATTTTTATTTATTCAAACTTTTATCAACTTTTATAAAATTTCCATTATCTTCAGGTGTCAGTAATCCTACATAGGTGTGTGTGAGAGAGAGAGACTGATAAAAAAAAAAAAATATATATATATATATACACACACACACACACACACACACACACACACATTAAAGGTGTTTTTCCAACCCCTGTCACAAGCTTGTGATGATGAGCCCTGTGTTCAAATATGTGATGAAGATAATGTACTAATTTTGTTTGTGTTTATATGACAAAACTGTCTTTAACATTATATAAAGGTAAAAAAAAATAAAATTGGTTAATTCAAATGTTTCTGCTAATAGCAAAGAGAATGGTGAAGCTTTTACTTATCCCTAAAGATTATGCCCACTTTGAAAGAATAATATTGCATGTATACATTATTGCACTTATTAATCACAGGTGTTGACTTAATTGAGATGCACACATCTGGAGTATGTGCTTGTGTGACCTTTTGATCAGCACAGCTTGCCGGATAGTAATATTTTCAGTCACGCTTCTGCAACCAGCTTCATTAACACTGCATGGCAGACAGCTCTCACTGTCCACCTTCCTGTATCTCCTGATTTGATGGCTTTTCTGAAGCACATTTCTAGACCTTAGGCATACGCTGAGTGTATTAAACTAAAAAAAATAATATTACAATGGTTGCACTTCTCTGATTATCTAGGTTATATACATCACTAGACTGAAATGTGTCAAATATTGATATTCTGTATAGGAATGGAAAACCTATGAATGTCTTAAAAAACATTCACATAGGCAGTAATATTTAGTGCAATATCTCTTAGAAATACAATATCCACATATTGTGTTGGTCATATCAAACTTTAAAGTAAGAACCCTCAGTTGTTTGTTTGTTTATTTATTCATTTACTTTTTCATTATACATTTTCAGTATACATAAATACATAATTAATACATTTTTTACAAATAAAAATCATGGAAAATATCGTTGGTCTTCAGAAAAAAAAAGAAAATGCAAGTAACACCTAATAAGTAATGCTATCCACAGTGATCATTTAGAAATGCATTAGAACTAAGTGGTTAATTTTGAAGGAAGAAAACAAAGTACACAGTTAAAGTATTGGGTGCTTTCTGAAGGTCTTGCCAGCTTAAAAAACACTATTTGTCAAAACCTCCATGCCAAAAAGCTATTTGGAAGGCTTGCCATAAGAAAGCCCCTACTGTTTCAGAGGAATAAATTGAAGCGCCTGGGGTTTGCCAAATGTTGTTGGCACATTGACTGGGATTGGGTACTGTGGTCAGATCAGGCTAACACAAAACGTTTAGCCGGCAGTCATCACAGATACATGTTGTGTACAAAAATGGGTTTGTATATTAAAAGAGCACCATGTCTACTGTAAAATATACAGTGGCATGTTAGCATTAAGTGGCCCCAGGATAATTGCATTGTGAATTTACAGAAAATCTTTTTGGCTAAACCCTTATTTTTCCCCCAGTAGGCCAGATCATTCATCATACACATGATTTATAACACATTTCCAAATTAACAGTGAAATGGTTGACTGAGTCGTATCTTGCCATTCAATCTCCACCTACTGATGAAAAAGCTGATCAAAAAATCTTTTACAGTAAATGGACACATACAAATCCTAATGATTTGTTTGAAGGAATGCCTGTACTAGAATTTGGGGTGTCAGTAATTGTTTATTTATTTATTTATTTGTTTATTTATTTTATTATTATTATTATTTATTTTTTTTTTTGGGGGGGGGGGGGATTATGTTTATTTTTTTCTTTATATTTATACTATACTATTACAATATTTCACATAGATCTCTCACTTTCTGTATGTGTGTGTGTGTGTGTCAAAATGATTGCTCATAAATCATTATAGTCATATTTACCGTTTCAAGGAGAAGTAAATTCTAATTAAAAATTCTAATTTTAGTTGTCATGTACACAACCATGCACAGTATGATATGCAGGGAAATGCTTATATGCAAAATATGTACAGTTCCAGGGTTTAAAGGCCTTTGCTGAAGGGCTCAGCAGTGGCGGTGTGGCAGTGCTGGGATATGAACAGCTGATTAGTAGCCCAATGCCTTAACCAATATTGTCCACGTGCTGTGATGATGCTGTTTTATTTATATCATTAAAATTAACTAAACTACTTAACCATTATACAATTTCTAATTACTGATCACGAGTACTGTGATACATATCTAAATGGTCATCTCAAAATTGAGTTCTATTTTCAAATATTATCATGGGTTTTATTTTATTTTATTTATTTAAAAAGAGAAGCAGTATTCAGGAATGGTACATGCACTGATTTTCATTTTGAACAAGAGTTTTGACGTTCCTCTAGTTTGCATTTGGCTTAGTTTCAAAACGTGCTGTCTGTATGAATTAATTTGCCCGTCATTACTTTTGCATCCACCAGATGGCAATATGTAATTGATACCAGTAAGCCTATCTTGACAATTTATACTTTTTGATATAATACATGAAGTATTTAATAAGTTTCTCTTTATTATGTGTGTGGCTGGACATCTAAATGTTAAAAGCATATTCACAAATATTGAGATAATCTTTGTTTGCCAAACAAGGTGGGCCCTTATGAAACTGTAATCAATGCTGGCAGAACATATGGTGTAGGCTTATAGTCTATTCCATGGAGACAAATGGCTCATTCCCTTCTTCAGACTCGCACTAAAAACAGCAGCTTTACTAGATGTGGCATCATTCCAGTGCTGCTGGAATAGTCTTAGTTCATCCTCTTCATCTGCTGAAAATGTCAAACCCCTCGTCTCTCACCTTGCTTATCTGGTTAAAGAAAATCATCCTGAATGCAGTACCTGGTGCAGCAACAGGATGGAGCACTGGGTTAATAGTGTTTCCTAGGGAGCTGTGTGTAGGCACACAGCCTCCGCTGTTAATAGCCCTAAAATATCCCAATTAAAAGTGGAGACAGGGGACTATGTGTTTTCATTGGCCCATGCTCAGAGTGTTGGCCGCTGCCAGAGAAAGGCAGGGTCTGGTTCTATTGCAATATGTTCCTTTGAGCGTTCTGTTTTTAGAGATGAGAGGTGGAGAAAAGGATCCTTCGAGTGTCTTTGTACCATATGCATGTAATAGCTGACACACAGCCATGTACTCCAGGTTTTTGTGCAGCTCATACTTACATTGGGTTAATTGGTTAAACATGACAAACGTGTAATTGTGTCTTACATTTTTATGCTGGGCCCTCAAGAGCTTGTGGATATAATGGGCACACAGAGTATTTCTGTTAGCTGATTAGCACTGCACAATGGAGAAAATGTAATAGCACGGTTTGTAATGAACATTCATGACTAATAGATTAATGAATTCAGTAGGATATTTTTGTAAGCCTGTATTAATCTTCATGCTGTCTTGCTAAATAAATTCTTTGCAAGGGGTGTCAAAAGCACTGTAGATTTTCTATACAG
>JAOVVB010000046.1:19952466-19963431 GCA_028570985.1 Heterobranchus longifilis
TTTCTATATATAACTTTTTCTATATAAAACTGTCTTATACACACACACACACACACACACACACACACAAACACACACACAAACACACACACATATTAACATCTTTGGTTAAAACAACATTTAACATTACATAGGTTTAAATTTTTCCTTTGGGAACTGATTTTAGCCATTTTAAGACGCGACTTAATGGGCACTGGCTTTGCGTGCCTGATCCATTCAAACAACATGCAAAGTAGTCATGGGCTGGACCAACTTTCAGCCTGAAAATTCACACTATAACTCAGACTGTTGAGGATTACTGGCCGTAAACACAAGGTTTAGGCTTTGTCACTAAGAAATACTACATAAATATAGGACAGTATATGCTTATGGAGTAGTGCTTCAGTTGCCACATGAGAGATAAGAAAAAAAACTATGGAACTAAGAAGGTAAGATTGTTGATTTTAAACCTGTTGTTGCTACGGAGTTTAGATGAACTATGCTTGAATTGTTCTTCAGTTGATGATACTGGGATTCGTCGAATGTTAGTTTACACTGTAATTGAATTTGTATATGCTGTAAAATAAACAGTGAGTCTTTGCTTACAGGAGACCATCTGAAGAAGGCTGGCATGTCTGAAGATGACTTAGCACTTATTTTAGAAGGTAAACCCATTGCTGTTTTGAATTTTTCAGGCTTTAAGGACAAGTTGAAATAAAAATACTAGGCTAGAACAGGACGTTTGGTTTTAAACATGGCCTTGATTTATCTGTAAGGTGCTAAGAGTTTCATTATTTTAGCTTTCAAGCTCTGACATATACAGAGGCCAAACCTCATTCCAATGTTGGGTTATTTAGATTAGAGTGAAATGTACTGGCACAACACAGGGGCATGTGGAATACGTTCATGTGGAGTCAGCTGCCTGTGAGAGAGGACATAAGCAGAAGGAATAGTTCAGGGATACAGCATTAAGCCTCTCACTCTCTCTCTCTCTCTCTCTCTCCTGACTGGATGTTTAACCGTGCAGAGGAACTCTTTGGCAAGAACTCTTTGTCCAAACACCATTACGGTATGAGACACAGCAGTAGGCTGCTGTCTTTCACCTCTGTCAGAGTCAAGCATTGCCTCTATGAGTCTATGCAAGTAAAGAACCTCCTCTGGGTGCTCCTCATAAAATGGCACAACAAAGGGACATAATAAGGTAAGAAGTGTTCAGCGTGAAGGTATGAGACTAGAGAAATCAAGGAGATTTGACGCTGTGTTCCTTTAAAGAGCATACAGTCAACAAGCCTCGCTCACAGGGACAGAAGAGCTACAACTCTGACAATCTCTGCAACCACAAATATGCCACCACCACAGAGTCTGTAACAGCTAACCTAAAAAAAAAAACTATTGACATCTCTTTGAAATGGTGTCACTGCTTACTCTCTTAACATTTGTCATTTATGTTTTAAATTTTATACATTACAGTAGTTATTGCAAATTATTCAGAAACTACAATAAAGGGAATGGAAAATGAATGCAGTTTTGTGATTGAGTAATGTGACTATGCAACGGGAGTTTCAATTAGGTTAAAATATTGTGTTTGTGCGGAGCTCCTTTTTATCAAAAAAAACAAACATGTATTTTGTATTTTCAGTGACCAATACTTATGGACAGCATTTACATTTTACATTCTGTATATTGTTTGACTTTCTTGTGTATCTACTGTATCTGACATGTGTCATTTTTGTTAAGGCTGTTTTCCCACATTTTCCCACATGTGTACTATGAGCCACTGTGAATCTAGGTTCTACATTTGCTGTCAAGCTCATCATTTTTAATGGGTCTGGAGCAGTGTTTTTTAAAATGGCAGCCAAGGAGATCATAAGTCTCAGAAAGGGAAAGAAACCCTTGAAAGGAACAGGTTGCCACTGCTGCACACAATTCAACACTGATTATGCTTTGGCAGGAGAAGTGGCGACATAATAGGATAGGCTTGCATTAGGGATGCCCTTATGAGAAGACACTGCGGCTTACTTTGCTCCTGACATCATGCCAAAGGGAGCAAGCTGAAGGAAAGATCTTGATAATGCTGTGTGAGAGGACAGCCAAATGAAAGCAACAAGGAGAGGAACTCTTTCCTAATATAGCTACTGTACTGCCTCAATGTCAATGACACAAACAGAGACTGGCTTTCAGGGGTTGTTTTATTGCACTCGAAGATGACACTTTCTCTTTTTTTTGTCTGTTTCCAAAACAGCATCTTTATATGGTAAAACAACTGTACAAACCGTGCAAGGATTTTTTAGGTAAGAAAAATGGCTCGTCTGCTTTTCCATTTCAGCAAAATGTAAATAGGAATGTGATCAGTAACAATAATAATATTTTTGGAAATATTAATGACATGGTTTTGACTATTCCATTTCCATTTACTGTATTATTAATTTACTGTACAATGTATATAGGTGATTCTCTGTTATGGGTGCCTTTTGAGTCATCTACTAAGTGTCAAACATTCAACCCTTTGAATGCTGATAAAGTGATGAAGTTAAAGTTTTGGATTATAGTGGCCATAACTCAGTATTTTGCTAATGCAGTAGCACCACATGCCATTTTGAACATAATAAAATTTTTATATTTTGTAACATTATTTTTAATTTTTCAATCATTTATTGACAGTGAGCATCAAGAGATCTCAATCTGACGATATAAACAATGAAATGCACATGCCTTTCTTTGCAGCACGTTCTCCAAACATGTGTATTATGTCACCTCTTTAATTCTGAGCTCACAGGGTCAGACCCATTATTTATAAGGGGGTAAATGTTCAAAATAAGCTGAGGGGATATGTGTTAGTACTGCAATATTTGCAAAAATAACAAAAACATTTATTTTAAGACAAGAAGGTCAGCTGTTCTGAAATAGTTCTTAAAATAACAATATTCTCAAGTGCATTTGCAAAACCCATCAAGCACCATGATGAAACTCTCATGAAGACCAATCCAGGAAAGCAAGGCCAAAACTGTGGCAAAATTAATTTGCAGTTACCAGCCTCAAAAATCATCAATTTAACGCACCTCAGAATAGAACCATTAAGAAGGCTTTACAGAGCAGACACAGCAGCAGACACATCTCAATATCAGCTGCTCAAAGGAGATGATGAAAAGCATATTTTGGATGGTTTCAGTATTGTTTTAAAATGTAGAAAGAAATAAAAATCAGGAAAGACCATGGAATTAGAAGAGTTAAATTACAAATTAGCCTCAAATTGTAAGTATGATGTGCAATTTTAATTTGTTGAATATTCAAATATGTTCAAATATAATGAGGGTCAGAGAGGACATCCAAATATGTTTGTTGTCCACTTAGGTAGCTCAACTTTTAGACATGACTGAGAGTTTTGCTTGGCTTTATGAGACATTTATGACATAAAGTCTATTAAATTATGGCTTTAAAGGGCAATTTGTGGTTTCCTTTTATTAAAAATCCTTGATGAAATCATGGGGGACTTGAAGGGCATTCCACAAAAGTGTGGATTCTTTTGGATGAGGCTCAAATGAAAATGTATTATATAATAGTAATGTTGAATTTGGGTACAGTTCTTATTCTACTGTAGTGTTTCCATGCTATAACACCTGTCAGGTTAAAAAGGTGTGTCACCTCAGGGGAAGCACTAAAATTAGTACTGCATGCCTGCGTTTAAAGCTGAATTGGGAGTCACCTCTGTAGTGATGTCCCAGGGTGTGACACATACAGTACAGTACGAATGAAGGGAGGTGCGTGAGGCCCATGTGATGTTTGTGACGCTGGAAAGAAATAGGACAGTGCCCATGTTATATTTCCCATGCAAATGTACTGACAGCACTGGTTTGCATGAGGTTTCCTAGGAAAGCTATGACACATGTGGGGAAACAGGGTGGGATTGGAAACAGAATTTTCGGTTATAATGTGTATTGGCTTTAGGTGAATGCTAAGCACTTACAGGTCTGTGCCTGAATTTTCTAATATGCGATAATGGTAAACTTACACTTTAGGTCATATCCAGAAAATCCTCCTCTGACCTCTGCCTGGAACAGCTTGGCATTAGGACTATCAGGTCATTCTGGACCACCAAGGTACCTACATCTTTCATTCACTTAGTCATGCTGTTTCTCCTGTGATTTATTTTATTGTATTTAAGATTCTCAATAATGTGACCTTTCTAGTGCCATGGATGTCCTGACCCTATGGCAGGATGATCCAGAGGAGTTGCTACTGGATCTGGGCTTCGGTGTTGAGGAGCCTGACATCACAGTAAAGATTCCAGCCCGTTTTATCAACCATCAGTCCAAAGCTCGTGGCATCAATATCCAGGTCTTCTTGGATGCTCAGCAGAACCGCATAGATATAGAGAATCCAGATGTCAGAAGTGAGAACTGCTTCATTTTAATAAAAATTAGTCTAGCTCATTTCACAAACCTTGACAAAATTTTGTTAAAATACAACAAATCTTGTCCTGCAGCTGAGGCAAATGTTGCAAAGTAGTTTTCTGGATGACTGCAGTGTGGTGAAGCCCTGATAATTGGTGCCTTTTTGAGTGATACTTAAAAATGTGCAAGTCTGACAATTTCCATTTAAGTCCTTAATCTCCATTTCTTTCTTCTTTCGCTTTCCACCCCTATCCCTATATGTAGATCGGTTTAGGCAGATAGAGGTGTTACAGCAGGTCACTACAGCCTTCAATTCCTTGGTCGGAGGCATTCCAGGTGCACAGAAACCTGTGGAATCTCAGCTCTCAGAAGAAGCCAGGGTGAGGAGGAAACGGGTTGGCATGCTCTTCCGGAATGCCTCCAAAAAGACGCTTAGCCAACTGGCCAATACCCGAGACCAGCGGCTCCCCCCTTCACTGTCAGGCCAATGCTTCAGCCCAGAGCAGTCTGGCGATCTTGACAGACGAATCCCGCTAAAACGTGCCAGCCTCAGCCCTCTGGTAGAGGAGCAGGCCTTAGTCTCAGAAGGAGTTGAATCCACTGAGATCACAACCCTTCCTCAGGTTAAGAGCAGCAGTCAAAAGGGAAGTAGAGAAATGAAGAATGTTACATCTACCATTGCCTCTCCAAAAGGGGCTACAGGAGTGCCGGCAGAGTCTTTTGAGTTGGAAGAGGTATGACTATGTCTGTTTATTTTTTACTATTGTGTCTGTAAAATATGTCTGTATTTTTTTTACATTTATTTATGATTCATGATTAATTATTTATCTTTCACTCCTGTTTGGGCTCCCATGTAATTTTTTTTTTTTAAAGAATCACATTCAATTTTTTTACACAAACTCATGATTATGAATGTGTCAACCATTAGGTCATGCAACACTATTTAGTGTTTAGTATTTTAATTTTTAATTTAGTATTTCCTAATCCTGATACTACATGAACTACATATTATTAATTTATTCACCTGACTCCATTAACAATCCATTAACAAGATTGTAACACATCATTAAGAAAATTAAGGGGCATGGGATATTTATCAGAATGCTAAAAATGTTTTAATTATATTTGTCTTCTGTTCGCAGATCCAGAGTTTTGATGAAGGAAGCATAGGAGGAATCTGCACCGGCACTTCTGATCACCCAGGTTTGTTTGCGGAGGGCCAAAGTATAAATATGAAAGCTTTTCTAGAACTACATTTGATTCTAGTAAATCAAGGGTTAATGCAGCTGATAGATTTGCAAGTATGGAATCCACTTAAATCACCTTCGTGAAAACCAAAACAAACATGATCAGAAATGGGAAAACTAACTATAAAGCTAGGAACTATAAACAGGAGATAAACGTTACAACTGAAAACTTTGAACTTAAATACAGTGGTAGACAGGAAATAGGTAGACAGGTACAAACATAATCAGGAGCTATATTCAAAATATGTGGACATAATTATACCATGTGACCTGCAATGGCTGTTGGGGGTTTGTAGTCTAATGCCTTCCTGGGACTTTCCTGAAAGCAGTATGTGACTGTAATTTCCGTGAATTATTTAATTAAGAGCAAACTGTGTTGATAACATGCAAAACTGGAATATGTTTAATTCCAAAATTCTCATGTGGAAATTAGTCTTGCTTAAAAATCTCCATTGCTTCTTCGAGTGTGGGTGAGGTAAAGTCTGATTTGGGCCTATGCAGAAGTACTACAGTAATTGCTGTATTTATTTAAGTTTAATGCCCAGGTGTGTTGTTAAATACGTTCTGTTTATCATACATTATGCAATGAAAAGTAACCATCTTCAGATAGATGTTATTGTGATATGTGTAGGTATTGAGCGGGGATGCCTTTCACGAGTGAGGACAAATAGCTGTCAGTCTGACAGCAGTGGATTTTTGGAGGAACCGTTTGTTCCTGCTTACCCCACCCCTGGACCTGAGCTCATGAAGGTAAGACTGACCAATTCAAATACCTTTGTAGCATTGGAAAAACACAAATGTGTTCTAGAAATAATAACATTTTACATAGTTGACTAGGTTTTTTAATAAATTAATGGACATATCTGTTCTATATCTTAATGTGTGTTATATAGGTGCTGAATGCGATGTCAGGGGATAGTACAGAAAGCCCACAGAAAAGTGAGGATCTACAGGAGACAGACGTCCACTCTACATATACACAGGATTCTAATAAACAGACTGAATTCTATGCACGAGATTCAAATATTGATACAGCTATAGGACCAGTACATATTGGAATGATAAAGACAGGAGACACTACAAAGAGACACATACAGGACACTAATAGAACAGATTGCTGGGTAAATAAAGGCACTGTGCAGAAGGATATTGTCGGTGACTGTGTGGGAGATAGTACATTACAAAGAGACTTAGCAGATCTGCATGAATATGGAGGCAATACCATGCAAAGTACTACATTGAATAGTGACTCACCTAATCTTTGTGACTACAGTGCCAATACCATAATAAGTACTACATTACAAAATGACTCACTGGGCAAACACGATTACAGAACGGATACTGTACTAAATACTGCTTCAAAGAAGGACTTACCAAGACTAAGCGACTATGGTACCAATACCATACAAGGTACCACATTACAAAAGGATTCACCGGTTCTCCATGACTATGGTGCCAGTTTTGGAAAAAGTGTCACATTTCAGAATAACTCTCTACATCCATCTCATGATGTGGTTGTGGGAGGTGATTCACAGATGGAGATACAGAAATCAGATTTTTCTGTTTTTAAAATGGACTCTTCCACCACAGACCCAAAAGCAAGCACTGTAAACAAAGTCCCATTCTCCACAGAAGGGTATAATGGACGTTCTGTGTCAGTGCAAATGTGTTCGAGCTTGGCCTCCAAGAGTTCCCTGAGAGGCAGCATCAGTCACAGCTTATCTATCGGGCACAGTCCATTTAGTGATGTTCAGCTCAAGAGAGAGTGCAAGGAACAGTTAAGCACAGATGTGGCTGATCCTTCAGGCAATGCTAGGAGCACGAACAGTCTTAAAACAAAGGAACATGCATTTCCCAACCCTTGGCACTCTCAGGAGATTTCTAAGGGACCACACTCAATGTCACTTGACAAGAACCGATCTTATGAAGATGACACACGATGGGAGGCAGCACTTTGGTCAGGAGCTCAAAGCTTTCGTTCCTGTGGGCACAAATGGCAGTGCTGCTGCCAGAATAAGAACAGCGACAAACAGCACTCTGGCAACCCAGATCAGCTAAACCCAGCCAATAGCATGCCTGTGAGTCACTCATAGCTTAAACATGGATTAGTACCCAAAGGGCAAATTTGATTTGAGACACTTCTGGCCCCCTTCAGGAGAAGTTTTATATCTCTTGTTGTTTATCTGTCTTAGCCAAGAGTCTTAACCATGGTATTAAAATAAACAAATTTTATACTACTGTAAATATCCAGTATAAAATAGTCAGTTGTTAATTTTTCTAAAGAGGACTGTTGATCAAAAGGGTTAAGGGCTGGCTTTCATAAATGGAGCAGATTTTCATTTGAATAGTTTATTTGCATGTGTGATGCAAGGGAGTGGAAATTGCTGACCACTTCAGCACTCCCTACAGCACTTGCATAGACTCCAGAGGCTGTGGCTTCACCGATAAACACACTCAAACACATATTCGTTACTAACACAAAGAGCTCAGGCTTTAAGTGGATAACACATTGTTATTCTTTGTTTTTGGTTCTGCAGTATTCCATGGAGGAATTGATCAGCATGATGAGATGTATGTGGAAGTTTCGGAAGATGTTAACAGAGATTGAGGAGAGGCTAGAGGAGGAGCAGGATACTGTAAATAATACTTTCTCAGATGAACACAGGTTGGTCTTCATGCTTTCTGCCATGTAATAATTATTAATGTTCTCATAGCATTGTGTAGTGCTGACATAATATAAGAGCATTAATAATAATTTTTTTTATAATTTTTAATATTTTAAATTCGGAAATCATAGGAACATTTGCATCAGCCTCTTTTTGCTCGATCTTGTCTGCATTTTCTACAATCTTACTTCTTTTTGTTAAATCAGTTAATAGGAAGAGTTAATAACTTATTCAAGAAGGCTAAAATAATCATGCTGCAGTGAGTGGAATGTGTTCGAGTATTTGCTACGTAGGTTATTAAATTGGATGTTTTGTCCTTTGCACTTCTGTCTATACAGAGACTTTACATACTTGTTTTATGCCTCAGCCACTCTGAGAAGGAGGCACGTCTGTCTGTCCGAGAGTCTCATTAAATCAGTATCTCGAGAAAGACTGTTGAATGTTTGTGGGATTTATATGGCTTTGTCGTTGTAATTATGAAATTCGCTATTTAAATACATCCAAACTGAGTCAAGGCCAAATCAAGGTCAAATAGGTGAAAAAGTTTTTCTTAAATGGTTTCTTTCCTGTTTCTCACAAAGAGGATGTTACTTACACTCCTTACTATACATATTAAATACACTCGTTATTAGAAATTTAAAGCTTATACTTCCCCCAAGTCTACACTCTGCTTAAAAAATACCAAATAATACTATAAACAATCTCCTAATCTGAGATTTAGGCTTTAGTTGTTGACAGTGTCTTTCTCTTGCCCAGGGCTGAGATGCAGGATATCATGAAACTAAGAACAGCTGTCAAAAAGGAGTGTGAAAAGTTGGAACAACAGCTCAATGATCTGGTCCAGGCCTATGATGAAAACATGCAAATGGTATCGATCTCTTTTTCATTTATTATATTAATTTTGGATAGTGACAGATGAATATAAATAGTATGTAACCATCTGATATTTAGTATCTATAGCAGGACTGAAAGGCTATATTAGTAACAGATGCAACTGACATTTTGCCAATTTATTTTATGCTGTTTGTGAAAGAAATGATAGACATCTTGTATGTGAGTATAGGGCCTATACTCACATACTTAGGGCCTTAACACATGCTGTCCTCACACCTGTGATATCTTACAAGAAGTGTCAGTTTGTTGATTAAGAGGATGTCAATATCGATCCAGTGCCGGTTATCGGCTGACATTCTCACCTCTGTTATTTTGATATAAAATCATTATGTTATAGTGTACTTAAGCTGCTCAAGGCTCAATAAGTCTGGCAGCCTACAGATTTGGAAGAGAAATGTGGCCAGTTTATCTGTGCCTATATCACTGCCCCAATTTATACAACTCATTTTAATTGCTGTATATTATGAAAATTTGTAATATTATAATTGTTTGGATAATGTTTTGTAGAAGATGAACAGACTTTTGGATGAACAGGCCCACCTGTGCAATCAGCTGAGGTTTACACCCCAACCAGGACGCATCTCCAAAAAAAGTGTGGGTGTTCAATGCAACTTGCTGACAGACAGCCCTAAATCATGTCTCGCTACACAAATCTCAGATGACACAAGGCTAATTCACAACAATAGTGAATGGTGCCCTGGCAGCAAAGCTGACAAGCTCGACTTTGTGGGATTTATCAAAAGTGTATGTATTTAATATCTCGCTCAAGTGTCTAATATTTTGAGTATTAAGCATCATAAATATTGTTTCATTGCTCTATTTCTTCTTCTCAGTTAAAAGATGGATCCATGAACAATGATTCACTGGAATAAAAAAGTAAGATTCAGTAAAATAATGCTCTGTGTTTAGTTAAATATTCATGATTTATTGATTTGTATTTTAATATTTTAGATTTTTCTTAATTTAATAGTTAAGGCTAATATTTAAGTACACTTTTGTCATTAATTGTTTATCAAAGTTTACATTTTTTTTCTTTTCAGGTTAACATCAAGAGTGAGAAGGATAAAAGAATCTTGGTGTTTAGTATTTTCATGTGTTATTATAATTACATTTTTTTATTTAAAATATTTTATAAGCTGAATTATTTTTTTAGTCAAACACAATGAAATGTTATGTATGTCTTGAATCCAAGACCAATAAATCCAGTTAAACAATTACAAAAATGTTTGCCAATGATTAATGTTTTATTATGCAAGTAATATTATCAGGGTAATTTCGTGTGTGCCAATGTATTCTAAAACATTTTGTTTATTATAAGATGATAATTTAAAACCCTATTTAAAGATGCACAGACACACACTTCACTGAAGTGCTGAAATGGAGTAAATATGATTCACAACTCAACAGCAGTGACATCAAAGCTTCCACCCTGTTTTAATTTTTACAACCACAGCCACTTAGTGAATCACCAACAATGACATGTAGTATATTCATCTTCTTTAAGCGCATTTTCTTCCATCTTCTTCTCCTTATCATCATCATCATCATTGGCCTTTGATAAGATTTTATTATAATTAATATTTTTATTCTTATTAATACTACTACTACTAATATGAATAATAATATTCATCGTCATAAAAATTATTTGCATAGACTCACATCAAAATCACTTTTAGCTGGACTAAGTATCTTCTTTATATACTGTGTGTGTGTGTTTATATATATATATATATATATATATATATATATAATTATTATTTATTTATTTTTGCTATTTCCTTCTCATGT
>JAOVVB010000046.1:19964090-19976736 GCA_028570985.1 Heterobranchus longifilis
TTTTGGATTTTATACAGTATATATATATATAATTATTATTTATTTATTTTTGCTATTTCCTTCTCATGTCACTGGAGGCCCATCCTTTCCCATTTATGGTACCCTCCCTATACACCCTCCTCTTTGTCAGGCAAAGGTCTGCTCTGCTTAACAGGTTGAAAAAAATTATTCGAGCTGTTCAAATAGGTTCATTAGAAACCCTTTGATATTCATACATGCCACACGATAAGGTCTTCAGTTGTCGTGACAACTAGCACTAATAGAGATGGGGTTAGAGTGTGCTCCTCCTCTTCGGTACATAAAGTGTGTTTGCTTTGATGTAACCTTCCACTCTTTCCATCTCTACCTCTTTGCACCACTGGGTAAGTGTGACAGTAATCCTTCTTCAAGCTGCATATATACTTTTTTTTTTTAAAGATTTTATTTTATTTTATTTTATTTTATTAGATTTTTTTCAAATTGAAAAACATCTGTCTTCTTTAGTTTAATCTTTACTAAATAAAATAGTCTGTTTGGTGGTTGAAATACCAACCTACATAGAGCTTTCATTATAGAACAATTTAATATATTTTCTATGCTGTTTTTCTAAATTGAAAAAAGATGACATGTTTACCTATTGAACTGCATTAAGTAATACACTGACTTCATTTTCATTTTTGCATACAAACCACAGTATATTTAAATGTGTTGTACGTATAAGTCTATGGTAGTGATTGTGGCCTAAATAATGGATGTGGGTGCAGTGAGAGAGTAAGCTGTTATCTGATATGTGAACAGACTGCCAGCATGTCTACAGGCTGTGTGAGGTCACTCTCAGAGACAGCCGAGCACAGACTCAACAAGCAGGAGCATCCCTGTAAGTATCTATTCATGTCTCTAAATTTCTATTTTTGTGTGTGTGTATATGTATATATATGACGTCTTTCCCTTCGTCTGGCTTCATTAGTATTTTAGGAGAAAACTGAGCATTGTGGGGTCGCTGCTAGAATGGGAGATGTATCAATTTGGAACAACAAAGAACGTGACAGATGGTGTGCTGTTTCCCACACAAGCCCTTGTCTCGGGGTGTGGATTAAGTATTTGTTGAGTTTGAGTATTCTGTACAAAAGCAACCTTACTGTGTCCCTACAGATGAGGATACTGAGATGGACAGTCAAAAGCTCAGAAGCTCAGAGGACAATCAGCACGAAGAACTGGGACAAAAGAAGCCACGCAGGAAAGACACGCCTGTGCTGAACTCCCCTCCTCTCATACCAGGTAGATGTCCATTTTGATTATTCTAATCAATCTCTTAAAGTAATGTAATAAAGGCTTTGTTTTTGATGATGCTTTGTTCACCAGGGGTAAGGTTAATGAAAGGAGAAACACGTCTAATTCACTTGGAAGATGAAGAAAAGGAGACAAAGAAGTAGCTGTATTTTTAGACTTTGGAAGTGTTGCTTTCACTATTATTTGCTCTCTGTATGTCTAAAATATTTCTGTGATTGATTTCATGTTTACAAATTTCTGCAAACTTGCATTGTTAAACAGATTTGTTTTATTCTAATTATTGTAACAAAAAAAGCATATTTGGTGGTCTACATACTGTATGATGTGTCTGGTTTATACATTAAATAATATTACTATGGTTTTGTGAATGGTGGGATGGAATGTGTGGACCATGCTGCTCGGCGATTTATCACCTCCCACGTCTAAGAGATATACACTGCAGATGCATGGCTTTGCTTCGGGCGTCAGTGAGCTTGCTCTCTGCTCCTTTCTCTCTGGGCATGGGGTAGGAACTGGCACAGTAGCTGGGTTTCTTGGTGAAGCGGATTAGGTACCCTCTGCCTTCTCCTGCAAGACAAAAAAATCCAGCCATTAGTTTTAAAAGGGGCATGGTATTTATCAGATTTTCTGTCATTCCACATTTTTAAGCATATCTATCATTTTAGATGCAGGAATGTAGCTGAATAAAAACACAGAGTCATCATCTGAGCCCTTTGAGTTTAGATTTATTGGCACAACAGTGCAACAATGGAGCATCTGAAACAAACAGAATCATACCACCATATGTCACTCTTAGTTCGTGATTGTTTCCATCATTTTGAAAAAAGAAAAAGGATTTCACAGGACATTAGTGAGGTCTAAATGTGTCAAACTTGCAAAGGATACACAAAATGTACAAAATAATTATATGGCTTATGCTTTCGGAAGAGTGCACAAAACAGCATAAAAAAGGAAAAATGAACAGTTTCATGGTACTGATGCAATATGTAAGACAACATGCAGGGGGTGGCACTGAACTGTAAAACTTTTTCTAAGTTGAACTAATTCAATTCTGATCATCTTACTTTTACCACCAAGATTATGTGTTCTAATTTTATTATTATTATTATTATTATTATTATTAATAATATACTAATTTTATCAGAACAAACTCCAAAGGAGTAAAAACCAGACAATGTCATGATAAAAATAGAGATTGAAAGACAAGAGGTTGTAACATTTCTAATACCTGGCAGTTTGCTATTATAAAGCAGCAAAACACACAAACACAAAATAAATTCTTTAAGGCAAAACTTCATTGTACCATGTTTACTTCTGTATTATTTTTTTTAATAATATTTTACTGCACACTGCATGTAACAGCTGATTCCTGATGAGGTGAGTACAGGCAAACAGAGACATACTTTACATGCTTTGTAATTAACAGGTCTGTGTGTCATCTCGACAGTACTCTCAAAGTGACCTTTCATGTCAAAAGAAAATAGAACAGCCATTTGGATTGTATCAGCAACACTAGGCTTGTGTTTACAGTATTGTGCAAAAGTCTTGCAAAAATTCCTTTCTGTTTACTTAAAAAAAAAAAAGATTTTTGAAAAGAAGAAAAGTATCAGGTAAACTTTAATATGTTTATTAAAGAGAAGAGGATTTAAACTAACAGATAAATTTTCTGTTAAAACACCAGATGATCCTCCTGATCCTGAAGAATATGAGACAGGCAAGTCTACGGAAGAGCCATAAGTTTTCCAACATGCTTAAACCAACCATTTTTCTTAGAAAACTGAATGACCTAGACAACTGATGTTAGTTTAAATGGTACATTTGGATATTTCTTTCCTGTTTACCGTGTTTACATTTAAAATAAATTTTGTGATTATTTTCAAAGCATCTTTGCATCACAAACTTTTTTTTCCTTTTTTTTTTTTTTTTAACAGCTGAAGACTTTTGTACAGTACTGCTGCCAACAGGTTATAATGTCATGCCTAACTCTGTATCAGCTTACTGAGCTTGCTGGTGAGAGAATATGAAGAAAAAAATTAATTTACATTTGATATCAGCATAAACATGAAGAACACTTTGATGTATGATTACTACATTGCCTAAAATGGTACATTTTAGACAGTCAGAGAAATAAAAAAGTTATGTCGGTGATGCCTTTTCATGATTGCCTGCTTTTCATTGAATACTGCACAAATAGAAAACATACTAAATATTTTTTTTAAAACACACATTTGATAAAAATGATGATTGGCATACAAGGACTGACAATTAGCTTACATTCGTGTGGAAAAAAAATATGTCACCTGATACCACATTGAGGTTTCAAAATATCACATACTGTATTAGTAGTACAACAAAATGAATTTAAGGCAGCAATTATTATTAAGCTTTAATAAACCTCATAAAAACAACTTGCACAGTATCTAGTGACACGTTTTTATCTCTAATGGGTTGTGCTAAGGGACTTGGATTTGTCTACAAAATAAATCTTTTTATCTCTTTGGTAAAGGCAGCAATAACATTTTACACAGTGAGTTTGTTGACTATTTAACATATGCCACTGAATTAAAAATAATAGTAAATAAAAGATGCTCTGTATTATTAGGGTGTAATTTTACTTTTAATTTGAGCAAAAGAATTATTATTATTATTATTTTTGTTGATGTGCAGCAGAGTGAGTATGTGCTTTTGATTACATTCAACATTATTACTTGTAATTTGAAAAAGTTTCCTAATAGATATCATCTTCCATATGATATCTAGTAATAACAAAAAATCTTCAGTAAGGAATGTTAAAATTTTAATTTAAAATAGAAAAAATATAAACTCACACAATCTTTATGGCTTGAAAATAAGGAAAGCTGTGATGGCTCATTTACTGAAAATGTAATTAAGTGCATCAAAGGAAGTGGCATGATTTTCCCCCACGATTTATAAGATTAAACAGTCTGAAAAAAAGCTGGAAAAGCATCTCCAGACATGAAAAAAAGTTATTTTTTTCTATAATACATTTTAATTCAAATAAATTGTTAAATTAAAATGATGCTGACCTTCCCCATTTTAGTAAGTCTAATGTTCTCTGCTGAGTGCAGTGATCCATCTACTGACTGTATCTGTACACAAATTATATTTTCTTATTTATGTACAGTAAATATATACAAAATGCTCAAAAAAATCCAACTGACTGCTTAAATCAGAAAATACGTGTACTATATTACAAGTTCTGATCAACTAAACTGTTTAACATTGAGGCAGAGGTCAGTGTTTTACCTAAGATGGCACTGCAGCTTGTACACTGTCTAGTAATAAATGCAGCTCACCATAATGGAGAAATAGACACAAGTTCGGTCATTAGATCATAAGATTAGACTCCCCTGCATTATATATTAAAATATCTCTTACATTTATTTTTTTTCTATTTACAGGAATATATTGTACCACTTAAATCTATGTAATTTTGGCAAAATAGAACTGTCAACCAAAAGGGGTCTATCAGATTTACATTGTTTTAGTCTTTCACACTGAGCTTATTACACTTTAAACACAGTTTAAGAACGAAATAAAGAAAATATACGTTCTATGTTCAAAGCGACATTATACAGATGAAATTAGTGGTTTCATCAGATAAACAGATGTCACATCAAGCTCAGCTATGTGCCGTAAATAAAAAACATTATCCACAACACACATTTACTAAATACTGTCAGAGTCAGCTTAAGGCTAACTCAAGTCCTGGCTAGCATATTTAACAGGACACAATGATTATCAACCAGGAAGTTACATACAGGGACCAACAAGAAAACATAATAAGGTGGATGTTCTTCAGCTTGTTTTTCCATACAAATGTGCATTTAAAGAAAATTCCAGGTAAAAACAGCGCCCAGTTCAGATGGCTATGTGTCAGTTCTAAGATATGTGTGTGTGCTTGACTCTATCTCTGGCAGTGTCTGGACAGCTTTGCAGCTTTTATATAAATATTGGTATGTATCGGTGTGTGTGTGTGTGTGTGTGTGTGTGATCTTTAGGGAAAGTTCAGTTGGAGGGTACATCTGATGGCCATACTGCCATAAGCTCTGCCCTGGCTCCAGTGCTAACAGGCTCTCTGGGCCTTCATAGCAAAACCCACTGGGCTAATGTGACCCTGTATTGGGGTAACTCTAGGCCAAAGCCAACACATCAGTACAAGCAGAAGAGAATTAGGTCACAAAAGGAAAATTGTTTTAAAAAGTAAAAAAGGAAAGTCTATTTGCAAAAGAAATCGAACAGAAAACAATAATAATAAAATAAAATAAAAAATCAGTTTGTATAAATATCAAAGCAGACACCAGATGGTGCCATTGTGCAGGAGCGAGAGTGTTGCCCAGCAGATGGAGTCCTTGTTGAGAAATGAAAGAGTGGTTAGTGTGCATCAGGCGTGGAGGCAGCTGCAGCACTGGCTACTAGGGAGGTGGCTGAACTTTCATATGTGCTGTGTTCCTCATCTGCATCTGTAGAAAAGAGGAGATATATGGCACGTTTAATGGCATGGGTGCCTTCTCCTGAGCTGCTGGGTGAAGAAATGGGATGAAATGCCTGGAGTGTTATTAGAAGGCTGTAATTATAGTACATATCTGAGACATAATGGTAGAAACCCACACAATAGTTGATAAACTCAACATAATTTCATTTTATTTTATCGGGAGCTCATACTGTTGATCTTCTCAGGAAATGAATCCTACTTTTCTGTAGGTGATGATGATGATGATGATGAACTGACTGTAAAATGTCAATGAATAGACCCTCTAGAGAAGATTTTTTAATATGTACTTTAAAGCACATGCTGTACATGAAAGTGAGATGTCACCAACAACAGTATACAAAGCAAGCAACTATTCTTTCTTTTACTTAGATGAGATATGCCTTCATTCTCAGGTGAAATATCTAAACAGCAGTAGCTTTAGTGGTTGTGGAGAAGTTGGAAATGCTAAAGTTACCATCCGAGCTCTTTGTGTGACTGCCATCACTGTCAGGTAAGTCCAGCTCTTCTCCTGACATTCAGATAAAAATTGAGTTACTTGTTTATATATGACTCATACCAGCTTTGGTAACAACAGTTACTTCTTCATCCAAGAAGAAAGAGTTCTAATCATACCAGCCGTATGCCTTCAGATGCAACTAAATTGTGTTTTATTGCTATTAAAAGTGAACGCCAATGTGAACACCAAAAACGGAGCACACACACAAAAAACAAAACAAAACAAAACAAAAAAAATATATATATATATTCAGTAGGTCTGATGCTGAAGACAGTGAAATTAAATCTAATGAAATGAAATGAAATAAAATGTTCTACACGTACCGTTTTGTACTTGTTGGCTATTGTCTGTATCACTGCTGGTGTCCGGCTCTTTTGCATCCACCTGCTCATTAGCAGCCTCTGGCTTCCTTCCCTTCACACCTCCTGGGTCCTTATTGCCCTCCACCTCTTTGGGCTGCTGTTCTCTGGGCTCTTTCTTATCCACTTTGACCTTGCTTGAGTCTGTTGGCTCTGGTTTCGTGTCCCTTAATTTGACCTTGTTAAGTTCTGTGAAGGATGAATCTTTCGTGTCTTTGTTTGGTGATTTCTCTTTTGCTTCTTTCTCTGTCTTGCCTTTATCCTGTGTGGTGTCCATTTTCTCTTCACTTGTGTCCTGTTTCCTATCAGTCCCATCTTTCTCATTGGCCTTCTCTTCTTCCTCCTTTTTGACCTTCTCCTCTGTGTGTATGACACCATAAACAACAACGTAAACCTAGAATCAAACTTAATTCTTTTTGAGAACAATGTCATGCCAGAAGATGGTGTAATCACTATGTTAAAATGAATATTGTATATGAAAATGTTTCTGGGAAATTAAACCCAGTAGATGTAGGTACCCCGCGACCCTGAATACAGGATAAAGCGGTATAGAAGATGAGTGAAATGAGTGAGATGTAGGTACCTTTGGCTGCCTGAGTTTTCCACTTCTCTCTGTTCTGATGCACCTCTTCAGTCCAGGTACTCTTGAAACTTTTGATGTCAACACTAAGCAGGGAGCCGTTGTGAGCGGTGCTGCCCTCGGTGCTAGTACTCTTCACATTGGCCCGCTTGCCATCAGATGGGATATTATTCAGACTGTAAAAGCAAAATGTCCCAGACAAATTTTAACTTTTTGTCAATTGTTTTACTGTCTTTATATTTAAGTCAGACACTGGGAGAATCCTCTATGTGAATAAACTATGACTATGTGGCACTCTCCCAAACAAATGTACAGTAGGAGGCTGTATTACAAACAAGACACATGACAAAGCTGTAAATTGTTTCTATTCCCCTAGTAAATATATAATTGGATGCTTGTAAGTGTTTTCAGTGCAATTGAAAATGGCTTTGCAGGTACAAAAATGCTTTATAATTACAAACTTTAATTTGAGGGACAAAACAGATGCCTGTGGAAATGTGAATATTGGATACTATAAAACTGACAGAAGGGATGATGGTGATAGGACTCTTGCAAAAAACACCCCTGAGAAATTAATCCAGTTAATCTGTCATAGTGACACACGTCACATATAGTACAGTGAGGAAGGCAGAGAATCATATAGACACTAGCTATTAAAAATGTACTTAATACTATTTAAAATTATTTGAACTTTGTTTACATAATATATTACTACATTTATGCATTTAATAATTATATACTAAAAATATTTTAAAGATAGAGATTTTTAAAATTGATAATCTATTGTATGATTAAAAATGAGTGATTGGTAATAATGTTTCGGCTGTAATTAGGCGCCCCCTTGAGGGCAAAGTACCCATTCGCAGTGACGTCAGACCAGGTGTTCATTTTTGCCTGAAAGCTTTCTCTTCTCTCTGATTTAACTTACTATTAGTCTCTACTAATGTCTAGGCCTTTATCCGAGATATTTTTCTTGCCTGATAGCCAAACATACTCTTGGTATATTTCCACCTGTACACCTGATACTTATGAACTTTATGTTTTCCAACAATGCAGTCAGCAGTTTAAGAGAGGGAAATTAAATAAATGAAAATGAAAAAACTACAGCATGAATAAAAAAAAAAAAACGGTGTTCACAAGATCTCGACAAATGCAACAGATTTGTATGGGTGTCTATGTGTCAAAATAAAAGAGAAGCTGCTTGAATCTGTATGTAAGGTAATAATAAAGTAATAAATTTAAAGATCACAGATGACAAATGACAGTCATGTTCAAATATTAAGACATCTGAGATTAATTCATTTTGTTCCTGCTGCTATCAGCTGTAAACATTTTAGTGACCTTGGGCGCTAAAGCTACCATGGTACCATAACATTCTTTCAATAATCACCATTAAACTGATAGACTCCTGAATAATTAAATGGTTGAAAAATGAAATTAATTTTTATCTTAAATAATTTCTTTTCTTTTCTTTTTATTTCATTTCATTGTCTTATTTATACCGAGTTGTTCTGAAAAGGTTCCATTAGGTTAACTCGGTATGAGTTTTACTTTGCCATTTCACTTTGTAGTCCTTTAGTGTTTTCATCATTCGTTTCTGTTTTATTTTATTGCCTAATTTTCCTGGTACTTGGGTAAATTTAAGTAGTTAAAGAAACATTTTAAGCAACAAATGCTTGTTTCAGTTTAGAGCTTCCACAGTAAAAAAAAATGCACCTATTTATTCAAAAAGTCAGGCACAGCGCCTCAGATTGTTTGATTGACTCAATGTAAGGCATCAGACATTGGGTGCAACTACAATAAATGTTTTAAAAATGGAAAGAAAATAAGACTTCATATTTTTTTAACCGAACACCTGCATAAGGCATTCCACAGAACAGAAAGTTAATTTGCCACGAGCAAGCAGGCAAGCTTTAATGTTGAACACTGAGCGTGATTTGGTATGACTTATTTTACCAGAGGGCATGGGGAACACCTGGTGTGATGGCACGCATACTAATGAGCTCCTGGGCTATAAGAAGATGCTAGGTGAGACAAATGCAATTTCAAAGATGGAATTTCACTCCTTACCTTCAATGTACTCAGAATAGTTTTTAAACATGGGAGTTTAAAAGTAAATGCATAATATTGGGAGAAACATTGAATGTAAAATTTCTTGCCACCCAACTTTAAATGCTAACAAATATACTGTGTGCACAAGTAAATTAAACAAAGTTGTTTTACAGTATCATCAATTACAAATACATTACTGTGAAATATACTTTAAATATAGAAAGCTGAAACTTTTTTTTGTTTGTTTACAATTTTTTTTCAGTGTGAATGATCAATTGATTATCAGTGTTTTAAGATGCCTTTGCATATTTTCCAAGCCCACAAAGAGCAGTAAACATGATATTTCTCAGAATTAATGGGAGAAAATGGTGTTAGAATGAAGAGGGAGAATAAGAATAGAAAAAGATTGGATGCCTAGAGAAATGTAAACAGGAGAAAAAAAAAGCAGAGATGCATACAGGTGGTGTAAGTAGTGCTGTTCAAAACCTAGAGGCCATAGAATGCCGTGGCACTGTTAGTGAGGCTGCATACATATGCAGTGAAAACTGTTCTGTTTGGTTCTTACAGTACATCCGTTTGTTTCACAATAGTAATGCCACTGCCATAGATGTGTTGGTGCAGTGACATTATCTTACAGTGGTCATGGTGGTGTGGTGATATAAAACAAACAAACATTACATACATTCCTATTTCTCTCCAAGGGCAGTGAGTAGCTTCTCATTCTTAATCAACCATGTCAAAAGACATATCCAGTAATCATGGCAAATCATTTTTGAGGATGAACCGTTGTCAGAAAAAAATCTAAATGAATGTAATCAGAGACCACTTAAAACATTTGCTGAAATTAAATTGTAAACACACACACACACACACACACACACACACACACGCACGCACACACGCACGCACGCACACACACCCAAACACACACACTGTATCACAGCCATGTTTAATAGTGAAAGTAAGAGCATTTACACACTCAGGATGCAAAAAGATCCCAAGGGATTGGGACTAAACAAGTAGCCATAAGAAAAACACTAATCAGAAAAAAAGGCTTCTATATGCTAGGGAGCATAAATATTGGACTGTGGAGCATTGGAAAAATGTTATGTGATCTAAGAAGTCCAGATTTATTCTGTTCCAGAGTGTTGGGTGAATCCGGGTAATAACAGAGGTGGATGAAGTGATGCATCCATTATGCCTAGTGCCTAGTTTAAGCCTGAGGGGGCAGAGTTATGGAGTCTAGATTCAGCCCTGTTATTTTCCCAAAAAAATGAGGTCAGCTGACTAACTGAATATACTGAATGACCAGGCTTTCCCATTAATAGATGTTTTTCTTCTCTGATGGCATAGGCATATTCCAAGATGAGGATGCCAGGACTAATCAGGCCCAAACTGAAAGAGTGGTTCAGGGAGCATGAGATATCATTTTCGTACATGATAGGCCATACCGTAGTCTAGACCTTAACCCCACTAAGAATCTTTAGGATGATATAGCCTGAGAAGGCTTTATGCAGCACTCTGACTCTCTCAACATCAATACAAGATCTTGAAGATAAATTAATGCAACTCTGGACCGAAATAAATGTTGTGACATTGCAAAAATATAAGAGTGTTTGATTTTTTATTTATTTTTTGGCCGGGCAGTGTTGTGCCTAAAATGTGCTGATATAAAATATAAAAATACATCAAATTTTGAAAGCTCTTTGAAGATAAAAGCTGACATTGACATTAGATTCGCAGTACTGAATGCCTTAATAGGTTGTTAAAGATTTATCAGTGTGTCTTAACTTCTCATGGGCTGTGTGCATATGTGCACATGAAAGTGTATGCAAAATTAACTTGTACTCATGCATGTGGTGTATATGTGATGATTAATTATTCCTTTGGATGAACTCATAAAGGACCAAAAATCTTTATTTAGAGCATGACAGTTCCTCACTCCACTGATGCACAAGTGCAGGTAAAGCACTTACACACTCACTAATTTAGCCCTCCTGCTAATGTCGTCATTACCACTTGTCGATTGTGACTACATATATGCTGATCAGTTCATACTCATTTATAAAACACATTTAGCACTTTTGTTTAGTGGGTGTGACAAATTATTTCCTTTCATGTACAACTAAACTAGCTTACCTGGAACGTCTAAAGCTGGCCAACCCTGAGCGTGATGCCTCATCAATAAGTGGAGTCATTACTTTCTCTGCCATGTCTGACAGCACAGTGAATGTGGGCTCCACAATGAAGTCAATAAAGCCTGAAGTTGGAGAAAATCAAATACATGATCCTGATTCCAGCTTTTATTGTACCACACTGGCGAGAAGAGTGAACAGAAAACCCACACTTACCGATCTGAGACTGGGGCACCATCGTGGATTTGCGATCACAAAGAGGAGAGAAAGTAAGGCCCAGTTCTGCCTCTTTATCACCCTGAAATATACACCATTTTTTTTTTATATTCACAGATTTTGCTTTTTACAAATGGAAGTATATCCACACATCATTTAACTCTCCTCCTTTAACCAGGCTTGGAACATATTTGGAAATGCCACTTAGCCTGTCCTAAATATTTTTGAACTGTGGGAGGGACCTGGAGTACCTGGAGGAAACCCAACAAAGCACTTGGAGGACAGGCAACACACACATAGACCTGAGGCTCAGGGTGGGACTTAAAATCTCCACCCTGAAGTGCAAAGTGATAACAACCATACCACCATACTGGCCAAAAGTAGAGACACCATAGGCAAAATATTACTACAAGAAAAGTGGAGGTTCTTCATTTACATTTAATTTATACTGAATAAAAGTATAAAAGCACTTGTCTTTAAATACCCTGTACAGGATAAGCGTTATAGAGCGTGAGTAAAAGACTGTAAAAATACTGTGAATTATTATGTTCTCTACTAAAAAGGCTCTCATGTCACTATGGGCACAGCTCTGTTAATAATATGTCATTAATTTAGTCTAACACTGATGGCAATTAATATTATCATGAGCTGTCAACGTGCAGGTGAATAATTTCTATTAGGGAAAACTGTACAGTATGTAAGAACTGGCAAGTTTTCCTTTTAAGATTTATTTTAAATTTAACATTCTGTAGCTTTCTGTAGAAAAAAAAAGGAAATTCCAAGACATTTAAAAAAATATCCCAGATCTGAGAATCTCAGTTTCCTGGTTTGCAATGTAAATGATGTACTAAAACATTGGGTTGTCTGATGATGTACCATAAAATATGATCACAGCCAGTGGAAACTCATTCATTCACTCATCTTATATACCGCTTTATTCTGTTTTCAGGGTCACGGGGACCTGGAGCCTATCCCAGGAGGCTTAGGGCATGAGGCAGGGTACACCCTGGACAGGGTGCCAAT
>JAOVVB010000046.1:19985994-20002395 GCA_028570985.1 Heterobranchus longifilis
TTTAGGTTTTTGTTAGGTAGTTTAAAATTATGTACATATTTAAACCATATTATGTATTGTCCAATGTGTTATTGCCAAATCTTATGTACTTCACTTTTAGTATAATGCTCCGTAGCTCTCACCCTGTTTTCAGAGTCTCTGTGTAACAGCTAGAATCAAGCAGTTTTGTGACAAAAAAAATGTCCTAAACAATCATAAGCCATACTAAAAGCAGTTTTATATTAAATTATGACAGCTCATGCTCAGGCTAACAGCTTTTCATGACAAAACAACACATTGCAGGGAGGGGTAATATGCTAAATATGCTGGCATCAGTTTAAAATCACCTCATGTACTACCCTCATCCTATAAATACCACATACAGTATATGCTAATATAAATGTAACAAAACTTGTCCCATTTAAGGTAATTTCCCACCTTGAGACCAGTGTTACTGATCCAGCATGATAAGGTTAAGGCGGCTAGTAAATAAATAAATGGGCTTTCAGTTGTTCTTTTGTTTTTATAATTAAAGTAAGAAAAAAATAAAGGTTTCTTGATTACAAAATCATTTCAGTATCAATGCATTTTTCTCTTGTACTAGACAATAAATGTGTTGTGATATAAACTCCCAGAACAATGAGTAACCATGCTCAGTGCTGTATTGCTATCATTCTTCTGAATGCCAATTTAATGGCAGCACACTTCACTGAGGGGTTAATGAGCATGACTCTAACAGTGCCAGGCTTCATTTTGAGGAAGTCAGAGGAGATTAACTCCCAATCGATAGGAACCCGAGCACAATGATTCACTCTACCTCATATATCCTGCTGAATCTTGCTTCTACACCCCATATATTCTGCATGGTCAGGTTTAGTGCATTTCATGCTCACATACAGTCTACATGCATACATCCAAACACACAAAGAGGAAATGCAGTTGTATAGGTCATAGGCTCTAAGCCCTTAAGTTTACCTACCACCATGCCTGTCTTGAGCAAAAAATAGTGTACAGTTTGAGTAACATCTGCTGCATGGACAAGGTTATGGTATGGGTTTTTGTGTTTAGTGTAGCCCACTTCAAGTGCCTCTACAAATGACACCAGTGCAGAGATGGGGATCTGAGAAATTTAAAACCAACACGAACACATGATGGAAATTCTGTTAGTCACAAAAACAGTTAGTGACACATTTTACATATGTATTATATGTGATCACAAAAAATCTAATAAATAAATAAACAGTTACAATTACAATCATTTCAGTAGGTTACCTTGAAGCGACTGATCAGGTCATATCTGGTGAGGAGTTCATAAAATATAAATTTCAGTGCATGATCTCCACTTGCATCGTTTAGTGCAAATACATCAAATGACCATGTGTCCACGTGCTAAAAAACAAACAAACAAACAAACAAACAAACAAACAAACAAACAAACAAACAACCAAAAACCCATCATCATTCATCTTATTAAAATGCAAAAAATAGTTAATTTTATAGTATAGTAGAATATATAGAATAGTGCCTTTATGGGTATAATCAAAAATGGAATTTGATGATCGAACTCCTTTTTTGTATATTTATGTGACCTGACTTTCAGAGCACATTCACCTTTACAATGTTCTGAAAACATAATTAATTATCATTACAATAAAGGTAAGGGAATGAGGGGGAGGTGAACATAGTCAGTGAACTAGTAAACATTCTCTATAAACGCTCTGTAGGAGTTGCTGGACTTATTAATTTCAATAATCCAATAATAATGCATAAACTACACCACACAATGCCTGTGGCTAACTTATTGATCTAACTTCTTAGCCTGCCTTTCTGCATTTCCTTCAGTCTGAAATAAAGTTCCATATAGATTTGACAGGGCTGCACAGCTAACATCTGAAATACAGCACATTAAAGATTTAAATTTCAAAATTGAAAGGTTTCCGCTGTGCTCAGTCTCTGTCAGAGGCGAAAAGCTTAGAGGACCCTGGGGTAAATACCAATGGCAGCACATTCCTCTATTGCTGAAGCCCACAAAAACATGATCCATCAGTCAGACACCTTGGGCCAAGCAGAACATCAGTGGCTAGGGCATCATATCCAATCCAAACCCACATTTGTCAAATCTACCGACATGTTCTTGCCAAAACCTGGGGAAGCTGTACAAAGTAAATAACCCTGACAGATGAAGATGATGCTAATAGATAATGCTAATGCTAATAGGTATTGATAAAAGTTGCCAGAGAATTCTTTTCAGAGGTTATACAGGTGATAAAAACTGAAAATGAAGTTGATGGAAAATACGCCATATACACTTATTATGTTTGTTATATTTGTATATTATATTTTATATGATGTCTGTACGTGTCCATCTATTTGACATGTAAACTCTTTGAGGCCTCTGGCTCACCATATAACTCGGATCAATTTTGTACTTTGAATGATTAAACAGTTGTGTTTGCTTTCCTGTGATTCTGCTATCTCTCAGGAGAGCAGCCATTTTCCACAGACATGATACATTGTGCAGGTATACAAAAAGTGATATTAACATAAAATAATTGATTCAGTAAACACAGGTTGGATTATGCGCATCTTATAAATTTTTAGCATATGCTTCCTAATGTAGACTCGAGTGGACAATTTGAGTTCATGGATGAGGCAGACTATGCTTGGCCTAATTTGCTGGCCCATAGCATGAACTAAATCTTACAATACGTAAATGCAATTGTAAAATTTTGCAGGTTAATTGTTTGCAAAACTTTATAACATGATACATGTGTGTGTCAAAGAAATGCAATCCAGATAAAATGGTCCTAAGATATTTTCTGTCACCCACCCCTAGGTTGAACTCTCAATACCTTTAGTACTGTGATCACGCTGGGTGGATAGCTTAATCCTACCATGTTCGACGTCCGCCGGTACATCCTGTCACAAAGAGATAACATAAACTAGTCGAATTTAAGGACAATATAAGGTCAATGTTTTTCTTCTGTACTATGCATCTGTTAACTTTTAAGGAAACTTCTTTTACTTTGGTGGTACTGGAGGTCTTTGTTATATGTAATGTTCCGGTCTATCACATACCTCTCTACAAATATACCAGCCTGCACAGCATGCACAATACTGCGGAAACGTGGCTTTTCCTCCGTCCGCCTAAGCATCAAACCCATCTGTCGCGTAAAGGTAGAGGCCAACCAATCCCGAACTTCTGAAGGTACCGAATCCGATTGGATGTCACTTAGCTCATCTTCTGTATCCACCAGCCGTCTGCACAAGAACACAGACACACACACACACACACACACACACACACACACACACACACACACACATATACATACATATTATATATATGTATATGTGTGTGTATATATATAAGTACGACAATAAAAAGGAATTGGTGATCAGTGGCTACAGGGAATGCCTTGGCAACTTATATCACTCATCATATCTATGGGACTTCAAAATAAGATAACTCCAAGTACTGGAAAGCAGACATGTGGCAAAGGTAATAAGAAAAACAACAAGAGATCTATGGTTACAAGAGGACCCTGAACATATGTTATCATTCACTTGTCACTCCTCCACTTTATGACATCAGTGGTCTTGTTTACAGCACTAAATAACATTTATATTTGACCTCAGGCTTCTGGCACTAGGATGAATTTGAGTACATTTCCACAAAGAGCCAAGGAGAATGAGTGAAAAAGAGTGTTGATTGCTGATCTGCTTTTTATTTGTGATATTTATTAATGAATAGACACATGTGCCATTGGTGTTTATATTACCGTGTCTCCTCGATGTACACTGACTCCAGTACAGATGCTGCATACTCCAGGTTCTTCTTAAGGTCAACAACAGAGGCCTCACCCCGCTCTAGTTGTTTCACCAGACATCGTAATCTGTTCTCAAACACAACAAACACGATTTTCATTAAAAAAAAACAAACAAACACAAAAACTACTTATTGAAGCAGTAGGAAACCTGCTTCATAAAGGGCATTGTGTTTTCAAGCAGAATTTTAATAAGACAGTTTGCGAATTTTATTTTATATCACACACAGCAAGGTGTTTTTTTATTCTTTTGTAGAGGTTTTGAGACACAACGACTAATTCTGGCCCTGGGGACTCGGCAACCTGTAAATGTCTGTACCACATGAAATCATTATATATTCATTGATACATAACCAATGAATACTATTACATCTAACAAACAAAACCTCTCACACTCACAGCCTGCAATATAGTGAATGCCAGACACCACTGGCTCTTACACTGAAGTAGTGGCTGAATGCCTAAATCATAGTGTGTCTTCTCTAGTGATGCCTGCACCACTTCATACTTGTTTCAGTCCAGCAGATAAACATAACACAGCTGCCACAGCTATGGCCGGATAAACGGCTTGTGTCTGGTGGCAGCTGAAAACACCATGTTTGTGATTGAGCGTTTGTTTATGAATTGTATTCAGCCGTTCAGAGCTGACGTCTTTCCTGATGTTGAGCATTATGTGATGAAAGTTGCATGTGCCTCTGTGTAATGCACACGGTTTGATCCAATTCCTGTCCATCAGTATTAAAGGGGATCGACTGGAGAGAGATATCACAAACAGTGTGCTTCAGATTGAAGTGTTTAACCCCTTCACAGTCAACAGGAGGGGTGAAAGGGGAGGGTGGAAAGGGAGGAGGTAATCCCAAATGAGAGTGTGTAGATATGTATTTTGTAGTGGATTTTAAAATGTAAAAAAGTGAAATATTTACAACTAAGTCTTGATTATTATTGAAATGTATGCCTCATTGGTAAAAGGAACATGGTGGTGCCATTGTGTTTTCTTTTTATAAAAGTGTGTTTGTATTTGTGTGTGTGTGTGTGTGAGAGAGAGAGAGCGAAAGAGAGAGAGAGAGAGATGGATTGCATTGAGCTTGTGGCTCATCCTTATCGTATCCCATCTTTATCACTAGTGTTCTCAGGATGAAGAGTAAAGTGGTTTCTGAATGCATGAATGAATAAATGATTGTCCAGTGCAATCAGTTTGTTTCCTTTACACTACTTATTTTAGGACTGACTGGGAATGCATTTGAGCCATGCAAACCTATTCTGTTTTTTACCGGGTTCACTTAGCCGCTATGTTGCTTTGTATTTGGTGCTCGTATTTGTAAGGTTAGAAGCAGAAACAGGGTTGGAGATGCAGCATTTGGACGATGTTATCAAAATCAGTAAGGTGATGAGGGTGGAGGTGGTGGGTTAGATGAAGGTGTGGGTCCCTTACACAGATAAAGAAACAATCAATGCCGCACATCAATGTCATCCAATTAAAGGATTAATACTTCTCACAACCTGGTTGAAGCAGGAACAATAGGAAAGAGCTCCTCTAGGAACGTGCAGGCTTCATCATAAACAAATAATGTATGACCTTTCTTATGTACCAAGAAGAAGGCTGTATTAGTCATGAGAACAGCTTTGAGCTATTCTGTTGCTAGCCCGTGATTAGCAAGATCTTGTTGAGGACCGTTTATTCAGAATACTGTACAGGAGACAAAAGTCCTTGTGTATAATTTAACTTTTAGACTTATATGGAAAAATTAGGGTTTTAAAGAAAATGCCAGCAAGGCGGAATTGCTAATAAAGCATTCAAGTACTTAATTAGGTGTATGAGTCTGTGTAATTTCGCAGTATTGATCTTCTAAAGGTTTTTTAAGTAAGAGTATGAGGGGTTTTAATGTACATGGTAAGGACAATGACATGTTTTAGCAAAGAATTTTTAATTATAGAGGTGTATACGTGATTTCATGATTTTGATTTTATGATATTTATATCTAAATGTGTTAAACAATTAACTACACTGAGCCACCAGTGCCCTTGCTGCATTTGTTATTACAGTAAAATGGATAAACTGATATGAAGGCTTGAGAGTTTTGTATGGAAGTGTAAATAAATGTGAACAAAAATAAAAATAACATAAGATAACATTCTGAAGAGTCAGTCCTTATCCTCAAAAAAACATTCATTCATTCATTAAAGAGAAGAGAAGATTTATTTATAGGTCTATATAAATGACAAGGATTGCCATGTATGCTACACACAGATCATCCATGGGAAAGCACAAGATGCACCTTCCTCTCTCATCTCTGTAATGCTGCAAGGTGACTTTTAATCCATCCTTTCATGTTCAATACACCAGCTTCTGCCTCCTCCCCCTATCTCCCATCACACTCCCACTGTGTAGGAATTTCATTTAACTCTCTCTTTACTGCCTACCTCCTCTTCTCATTCGCTTTGTGCAATCAAACATTCCCCTTATTTATCGACCGCTATCCAAGGTCACCTGGCATTGCTATAAAGTTGCAGTGCACTGTATTATGATGTTTCAGCACCACAAGTGTACTGGGGACAATAAAGCTGTGTTCAAGCATGCAGGTCTTTGCCAGTGGAATCGCACTTTGTGAAAAGCACCAAACACTGTCTTTATGTTCAATGCCACTGTAGTTACCATGTGAGGTAGGCTGCATAAGACTCCTGCATCCTGAAACATATGTGCAGACCACAGGAGAGGAGGAAAACTCCTTCCTGCCTCACTCCAGGGGGTCAGGAACATAAGAGCATGCTTGGAGTCAGGCTCCAAACATATGGACTTAAATCTGTAGCCCGATGTTACTGAACAAGAAAGAAGGACTAGAAGTGACTGGTGCTGCTGTCTTGAAATCAGCAATAGATTTCAAATGATTTATTTATTTATTTATTTACATTTTTCAAAATGTTCAATGTATTTTTAAATTTAAATGTACAGTATTTTTAAACAAGTACATACAGTATCCTGGTAAGTTTGTTCTTCTCTATCTGGTGAACATATTTGAGGATTGTTAAAAAAATACCAATGACTAACAAATAATTGGCTACTTTGTATTAAAGGTGTAGTTTATTCGTTGTAAAAAATCTGATAGTTTCTCCATTTTAGGCCATTTTTCCCCTGGCCCTGAAATGATCATCAATCATGACTGGAATAAAGAACCTCCCCTTTACCTTGATAAATGACCTTCAGAGGTATACATAGTCTCATGTAAGCATGAGGTAAGGGTCAGAGAGAAGCATTATTAATGTTATCTTATAATTTGCAATGCAAACAGCAAAGAGAATTTTTTTCTTACATTTACATTTTTTTTTATTACTCTTTTAAATCTGTGTCTGAAATAAACCTTGATCACTAAACTCAAAATTTGGACAGCATTTTTACTGATGATACAGGTTGCATACTGTATATAGGACAAGTTTTTTTTTAGTCTTTCCACATCATGAGCATCAACTAGCATTCTGGAGGTGTTTTTTATCCAATTTCCAACAAGATACAGATATACAGCATAAGATACATGGAACATTTTCTTCTTGACAGTCTAATGAGGATGGCATCAAAGAACAGCCTTAATGTCGCTTGATAAATCCACATGTAGACCAGTACAAACTCATTGGGTCTAAACCTGTCCATGTAGCAGACACTGCATGCAAAAGCTCTCTAAACCCTTTAATCAGGCTCCTGAGAGCTGGTCTAAGAGCTGCAATAATCCCCTTTAACCCCAGCCTGATTGGATTCTGCCAGAAGTATTCATGTGCAAATAAAGACAGGAACAGTCATCAAGACTTACAAAGTCACCTAATATCTCCATAACACAGGTCAGAGTGCGAACAAAATCTAACCTTTGATATAGATTTTCTAACAAGTTATAGATAATTCAACGGAATGCTTATAGCATGTGCAGAGACAAACACATTTATTGGTAATATATTAAGCTGTATATGGAAAATCAACTTCTTACTTAGTTTTTTTTTTGCTCTTTGTCAAACAATGTGTAAATAATATACATTTAAGTAGTATTATGATATTTCTCATCATTATTTTTACTGCAATTTATTGCCGACTAATTTAGCATGTCTACAAACATTGGCAGCACAATTAAGATGAGATTAACTGTCCCCATAGAAATAAGGCATCATTTCTTAATGAAATAATTTTGAACTTAACTTCAATCAGAGACATTAACAATGTAGTTGCTACATAAACATTATTAATGTTGAAGGAACAGAACAAGCAGAGAGCAGAGGAGGAACTTCCATCCTTCTCCACTCTCATCTATAGTCTGTGCTGCCTGATTAATTTAAGCACTTAATTAGTGAGATAACAAGTAAAAAACAAGGAAAGGTTTGATGTATGCCAAAGTAGAAATGAGAGAAGAATAGCTCAGAGTGAAAAGGAGGAAAAGAAGAAAAGCAACACAGACTTTATAATCATGGATAACTCAAAACATGCACAGGTGTGTTAAAGGAAGATTGAGAAATTAATGTTATTTCCTTTTTTCGAGTGTTGTAAGACTTTTTGCTTATTACATTTTATCACTACCAAGCTATAAGCTAGGTGTTTCACTCCAATCAGTTATAATTGATTATCTCTTTACAAATGCCCCTGCCAATGGGTGACGTATCTTAGGCAGTACATGAACAGTCAGTTCTTCAAGGTTATTTATTGAAAGCAGGAAAAATGCACAAGTGTAGGGTTCTGAATCAAATCTAATTTAATGAGTAAAAGTTTAAAAGCCACTGCTGTGGTCATTATTATTCTCTTGCCATGTGACCAGTTAGATGGCAAAACAATGCTAGTAATACCTCAAAGGTAACTGGAATTTTAAAATTAACAATTAACAATTCCAAAAGGTTTAAAAGTAAAGTTTTGAATGAGGGGCTTTACAGGTACAGGGATACAGTGAGTGTCAGCTTATTTCCATCCACTGAAGCCTAAAAAAACAAGGTCAGGCACACACTGGGGACAGCAAAACTACAGACTGACAGAGGGTGGAAAGGAATCTCCAGTGACAGGGATGACCAAAAACTCATTTAAATGTCACTCAACAACCATAAGATGATGTCAAGTGACCTTCAAGCTCAGTGGCAAACTGAGGCTGGGGTGAAGTGCACAATGAGGATGCTTATAAACAGATACCTAGAGGCAAGGTAAAGACAGAAAAAAGGCCTTTATCAGTGAGAAGCAAAGAAGAGATTTGAGGCTGAGCTTTGCAAAAGACCACCGGAATTGGAGCATAGAGAACTTAGTAAAAACTAAGTAAGTAACTTAGAGTAAGGTCATCTTCTCTGATGAGTTCGATTTTCAGTTTTGCTTACCATCTTATGGTTAGATGGATACCTGGAGAGGCCACCAACAATGAAATGTGGAAAAGGATTGGTAATCATCTGGGAGTCTTGTCAGCAAGGCAGTAATCTGGCAGATTTGTTTTGGTAAAGGATGCATGAATCAAGCCATATACAAGATGATGGAAGATTTGCTTGCTTCTGCTCTCATTATGTTTCTCACCTCTGAGGGTTTTTTTTTTTCAAGAGGACAATGCTCCATGCCACACAGACAGGTCAGTCAAGGTGTGGATGGACGACTGCCAGATCATGACCCTGCCATGGGCAGCTCAATCCCCAGATCTGAACCTTATTGAAAACCCCTGGAACATGATCAAGAGGAATATGGACGTCACAAGCGATCAAACAAACCTGAGCTGCTTGTATTTTTTGCACCAAGAGTGGCATTAATTTACCCAATAGCAACATGAAAGACTGATGGAGAGCATGCCAAGACACATGAAAGCACATGATTTCAAATCATGGTCAATCCACCAAATACTGATTTCTGAATGTTCCTTAGTTAAAACATCAGTGCCACATTGTAAAAAAAAATAATATGAGTTTGTTTTCTTTGCATTAATTTAGATCTGCAAATCATGCCTTTCGTTATTGATATGCGGTCATTTTCTTTAAATATATGCTCTAAATTACAATATTTCTATTTGGAATTTGGGACAAATGTGGACAGTAATTTATAGAATTTAAAAAAACTTTATTTCACCTAAATATACCACCATAAAAAGTATATAAAATTTGAGAAACTGCTGATTTTTTTCCAGAGCTGTATACGCACATCGGTATATGTTAATCTCATATGTCAGAACATGCAATAAAATCTGGGTTCATCACTGCAAGAACAGCACTTGTCATTGTGGATATGCCAGGGCTGAATGTCAGTTATTGTTCTGAATATTGGTGAGTGGAGATGACCAGAACAGCAAGATTACCCTTCTAGATCATAGAAGGTTTGTTCAAGATAAAGGAAAGGTAAGTTTTGTGAATCACTGTTTTATAAAACACAAGAAAAAAAAAAAAAGGTCACGAATATCCGGATCTGTATTTGAATTCAAACCAAAGGTAGAAAATGCCGACTCTGTTAACATGCTGCATAATCAGAGCCAATCATGACTGAATGGATGCTATATGTTCATGTTAATGGACAAAGTCTTGCACGAATCCATTAATGGACTTGTGCCTGCATGAAAGTACCTGTAACCTGTAGCTTGTGCAATTTAATTTTGTTGCATGGAGGGTTTTCAACCCATCTAGTCTCAACCAGCTACCCAAAGATACTTTCTGGCAAGCTTTAAAAAAAAAAGAAAAGAATATTGCATCTCATGTTATTATCTTTTTTCTATCTGTTATCATCGCATTGGTAATTTTTAATAATGTTTTTATATTCAGTTATATCCCGAGAGCACAAGAACGGTGTGGTAACTATCAGGGAAGTGCGGGTGGCTTAATACAGGAGGGAAAGAAGAGAAGTAGATCAGGTTTTATAAGATGAAACTTAATTCAACTTTACACTCATTTTACTTTTTTTCAGTGGAATTCTCATAAAAGTATTTTAAATAGATGTTGTTAAAATTATAAGATTGGTTAAGAGTAAATCATGCTTTAAATAACTAAATAACAAATTTATGTCATAGTAGCTCTCACTGCTGTTTGACATCCAACCAAACTGAGTGTGTTAGGTTTATCAACATTGTTGTACAGATAACACAGTGATTTCTTTTTAGTAGATGTCCTCATCTCTCTTCGAAATGAATTACTGTCTATGGTCCTGTAGGATTCCACACCTGATATACACCTGCAATCTCATACACTATGTACAGTGTCAGGATCAAAATACCAGGTGGCAATAAGTTCAAGTATTTATTAAAAGATGTATCAGGGCTCTATCATTTTGACCCAGAAAACACAAGAATTGTGATTGAAGACAGAAACAAGAGACTTAAGCAGCCCAAAGAGTCCAGGGCAGATAAATTAGAGCATCAATGCAGAAAATGTCCTCTCATACCACCTAAAACTGATCACCGACAACATACAATACAATTTTTAAAGAATTTTATTTATGTCTAGATAAAACCGTAACAAAAAAATGCATGCTTACACTGGCCGGGGCAGAGTATAAGGAGACTGTTCAAGTCAAACCGGAACGTTTGATTGTGCAAAATAACAGAACACAGTTATGAGAATAAAAACTACCTTTATTTCTCTATATAATTTCCTGCTACACTTATGCCAGAATTTTACTTGTGCGTGGATACCATAAAGGTAGAAAGTTTTCTCAGCTCACAAAGGTTTTCTTAGTACATTGGACCCATGATTGAACTGCCCGCTTGATGTCTGAAAAGCTGGCCTCCCAGGAACTTCTTTAATAGCCCAAATATGTAAAAAAAATCTCTTGGAGCAAGCGATGTTCATAAATGATTGTGTGTACAGTTTCCCCAGACCTATGTGTCTCTTCTGCAGTGAACACCCCTTGTATACTGTATACTGGTTGTGTAACTAGTGTAAAGAGGAGGGCAATGTTAGTGTATCTATGTAACTTAATCAATCATAACGGCAGCTGAAAATGTCAGCACCACAATAATCTGCATATTGAACGTCACTTCTTTGTGCTCACATTAGCACCTATCAGGTAAAAAGAATAATGTCTCATTAGAATTCATTAAAGTTTTTGTCCTTTACAGGACATTGTTACAGCCAAGTTCACTATTAGTAATACTATGTCTCTTATACTCTGGACAAGAACTCACAATACCTGCTAACATAATGGCTTTCCTAAATCAGACTCAACCAGTAAGCATTTAACTGTAGGGGTTTAACAAATGGCAATTTAGGTTTATTCTAATTTTGAACCAAGTAGTGTTCAAATCATTATTTAACCCACTAAATGGATCTACTGAAATCATATTAGTATCAAAAAAACATTTGCTGCTATAGAATAATTGCTCTCCTGTTGAGCAGTGTAAACATATTAAGAAGCTTTTCAGCAAGCCTTTGTGCATTCAGGTGGACAGGGGCTACTTTCATCATTGGAGGATTGAAGTGCAGGCTACACTTTGATGGAGTTTCTCAGCACCAGCTGCTATCTAATAAAAAAAGAAAAAGACCCAAAATAATCCAGCTGCAGGCCAGGCAGATTGTTTCTCTGCATCTCTTGCCTCCAGTTCCTGTCACATCTTACATTCCCTCAGCACCGTAGCCCAGTACAGAATGCTGCAAAGGGACCAAATTTGTGTCTCTATACCTTGCCGTCGCTAATATCATCCTCACTGCATTGTGATGAAATAGCTATGTGGCCAGAAGAAAGCTTGTTAGAAAGATTAATCAGGAAAAAGCCTTCAGTTTACTAGAGAGCATAATGATTGGACTTGGAAGCAATGTTCAAAAGGATGAGTCCAGATTGACCCTATTCCAGAGTGATGTGTCCATCAGGGTAAGAAGGGAAGCGCATAAGGTGATGCACCCATCTTGCATAGTGTCCAATGTACAAGTCTCTGAAGGCAGTGTTACTGTATGAGCTGGGTCAGGTTGAGGATCAGCAACATTATGTGGCAATAAAATGAAGTCAGCTAAAAAAAAAAGTGCTCAGACAAAATATTAGAGTGTGTGACTTTTTTTAAATCAGAAAATATATGTATTAATGAATTTATTAAACACATGATAACACAAGTTAGCTATTAGCTAATTTATAGCTCATTATACAGTAGTGTGTGCTCTTCTGCACTTTATGAATTTAAGATTAATTCATTTTGCTTTATGTCTGAACTCAATCTGGATGCTGTGTAATTTTTGGTTTACCAAAACCTATACTGTATTTTATTTCCTGAATGTTATTAACAAGTGTTCTGATACAGGCTGTTAGTAGCTACCAGTGTGTTATACCTCAAAAATTAAGAGTAAGATAACTGAATATTTTATCTCGTTATTTAGTGTCTGTGTATCTGCATATGTTTTGCTCTGCTTAATAATTCATAGTTAGATGCTAAAAGTGCCTGTTTGGCATCTCTCTGAATTTTATGCATTTCAAACCAGATCAAATATGAGTTAGATAAAATGCAGGGACAATAACAAAAGCAGATAATTATACCTCACCTCTCTATTTGAAGCTGTAACTCATTATTTTCAAATGATTTTAGATTAAACATTCTTCGTTGAGTCAGGTTCAATAAATGCTGCACATATAGTCAATCCTTACCATCATGTAATTTATGCAAATTGATGTTATTATTCTCTTTTAGTTTTCTTTCTCTCTCTTTCTCTGCTGTTAAGGTCAGATGATAGAGGTCACATCAGCCTCAAGGTTTTTCTTCAAGTGAAAACATAATGAAAAAAACAAACTGTGATTTGGGTAATACAGTAAGCAGTCTCAACAGAGCCTGAGAGACATATCTCCAAAGCAAGAAGGCTGACCCAGGCTATTCTGTGACCTCTGTGTCCTTTATGCATTAAATTTAGCCATATTCCGAGAGAGTCTGCGTAAACAGGATTCCATACCAGCATTCCAACCTCTTCTCTCCACAGCACAAGCATGACGCCTGTAGCCACTCATGCTCTGCATTTCTAAATACTATTGTAACAAATGCACTTACAGATACAAAAAAGAGATACAACATTATTTTTTATTTGTTTTTATTTTCTGAATAACTGGGAATTTAATTTGGCAACCCATTGCATCTCAGTAATCGCAATTAGAATGTTTCTCATTTCATCAGACAACGTTTGTGTGTAACTGCCATCCAATATAGTGATACAGCCCAGCTTTAGCCAGAGACTGATATATCCCTGTCTTTTCCATCTCACACTCACTTACTCACCCACTCTCTCCATCTTGCTGTCACACCCAATCATCACTACCCTGTGAAGCATGCCCATAGACATACATGCATGCTCATGCATGCATGGATAGGCATACCCCCCCACACACACTGCGCTTTGTGACATATGATCAACGAAGTGTGATTGTATAAGAAGGAGAGACTGAATGAGCTGGCGATTGAGTTTCAGAATGTGCGCAATATGTTCGAGGACTTCATCATACCTCACAGATTAGATGACATATTCCCTCTGATTATGTGAAAGATATGAGCTTTTCTAAAGGTATTCAGACAGTCATAGATTACATTTACATTACAGAAATTGGCCAATCGATCAATGTAATGCGTAATGCAAAGAATGTCTTTGCTGCAACATGGATAAACACTGAAGACACCTTTGAGGTCAGTGTGGAAGAGGGGATGGGGGAATCCTCTATAAGCACAGCCACAAGAACAGCTGCAGCGCGTGGGAGCACAGCTAGTAATCATAACTGTGGTTGAAGAGTTTAATGAGTGTAACAGCATACCAATTACAGCCACACATCACCTAATGAAGGCTAAAAAGGAGGGCAAGGGAATGCATGTGGTGAAAAAATATGTAAATATAAGCATTGTCCACTTTTTGATTGTTGTGTAGTACACATGCATGAGGTGTTGTTACATCTGTAGAGCACCAAAATACAGAATATTAAATACTTAATCTGGTCATCTGATGGCTATCGTTACAGCCTAAACACAGAATCACTGGTTGTACATAAACTCAGTTTTCCACTCCTCAATCCCATCTTTGCTTTTAGCCTGAAGGCTGTTTCAATGTATTATTCAAAGCAATCTGTTTTGCTCTAGTTTTTATGGCAGTAAAGTATAAGCAGAACAAAAGGTTGCTGTTCATAGTTCTGATGTTCACTTAGTATTTAGAATAAAAGTCTATTCCAAACAAAATAATCATTTCCATGTCAACAGTTTCACATAAAACTTTTAATTATTAAAGAGAGTGCCTAACCATATACTCTAAAAAAAAAAAAAAAGTATGTGTAATTAATGCCACCCTAGGCAATAAGGAAGCATATAAATCATCCAAACTGCCCAGTGCACCACAACATGAAGCAAAGACTAATCAGTCGGGTAGTGAATCTTCTGTGTGTGTATGTGTGTGTGTGATGGTGAACAAAACACTTGGAGCCTGAACGTGTTTAGACTGTGTGCTGCAGGAAGTATTTATTCACTAATGCTTCACAACATGACATTTTTCAAGCACAGCAGCAGTTTCAAAGGGTCCTCCGTCGAGAAAAAAAATCTTTTTGTATAGCCTGAGTATTGACATGGTTTCCCCAGGGACCCGCACATGACGGAATAGGAGGGGCTCCACTACTGGCATCAGCTGGGCTTAACTGAGAAACAACATGAATTCATCACATGTTACAGGTTACAAGTGATGAACTGGAATTACGGTAATAAGATTATGGCATGTTTGCTTCTTTTGCATCATTGGTAAAATGTCCAGAGCAGAGTCCGAATCAAATCAGCATAACCATACTAGAGTGACTGGTGTATAATAGCTAGAAGTTATTTTTATCACACATTCGGTACTCTACAATAAAATTCTATACAAGTCTACCGTACAAAGACAACACTTCAAATAAGGAAATGTTGCTTAATGAGCCGCTGGGTCACTATTGGACAGAACACTGGGTTGTTTTGACCCAAGTGCTGAGTTTAACTATTTAACCCAGAATTCTGGGATGTTCTTTTGACCCAACCAGTGGGTTAAATTTACACTCTAGCTGGGTTAAATGTTAAAGTGCTGGGTTATTTTATTTGACCCGACCAGTGGGTAAAATTAACACTCTTGCTGGGTTGACACATTCCATTTGATTTTTTTTTCATTATTAAAAAAAAAAAAAAAAAACGCAAAATGTACACTTCACATAATGTAAAAAATAAAAAAAATGTGAATAACTCAATTTTGACAAAAATGTCAGACAAAATCATATAATCCCAAGGTGACCATTTGTTAAATATAAAATAAATGTAACATAAACACTCTGTATTAAATGCAAAAAAAAAAGTAATTTAAATCTATTAGATTTACAGGGGCCCTTTTGTTTTTATTGTTTTACAATGTTTAAACACGTTTTATATAAAGTAGAAGTTTTCAATACAAATCTTATAATGCCCACATGACATCAAGTGTTCCCCATCTTAATATGTTAACTATTAGTTATTTAACTATTACTATTTCATTTTCTTCAAAATGACATTAAAAACAAAAACAATAAAACTTTTTAAAAATATTATTAATTAAATGTGGGGTGAAAAAACTGTCCATCAATCTGATCTACAGTATGCTGGAGAAACTCGCAGATGAGAAGACACTGCTTTCTGTAGTTAACATCAAAGATAAAAAAAAAAAAACCTTTAAAACAAACATC
>JAOVVB010000046.1:20007356-20012356 GCA_028570985.1 Heterobranchus longifilis
CCATAGCATTTTCACGCAGCATCTCGTTCCCGCTTTTTCAGGGAACAGGGTTACAGCAAAGTAACCCGAGACGTTTTCTTTGCTTGAGGCAGGTCAGTAATTAGACCCTTCTGTAGTGGCAATGTTTTTTGTAGTGACAGTGTATTTCACATACTAAAGCAAAGTTAAAATTTTGCACACTGTATTATAAAGAAGTGTATTTTAGTATACATTGTGCTATCTATGCAAACCACAAATATCACCTCTTGCCTCGCACTGAGTGCATCCTTTGACATTACCATAAATTATAACTGACATTTTGTCATTCTGTGAATTGGAAAGGTGGGTGTGTAAACAGAAACCTTAACTTAAAGCTTAGTCCTATTATGCTCAATGTGTGAAAAGCACAAAGGAAGGGTGAGGAGGCCTGGATGAGGGTGCTCTCTGCACTATGAGATAAACTTGAAAGTCATTTATGCTCTCCCCAGATTACGCCTTTATGCGTTTCCCCATTTCTGCAGGCAAATGATAGAAGAAAAAGAGACTCCGGAAAGTACTGTCACCTCAAACACCACAATTTTTAAATCCCACTAGCCCCTGGCAATCATGAGTTGCATGCAGAGCATGTGATCAAATGTAAAGATTGGTGAAATGGATTTGAGATTTCCATTTAGAGTGTATAAGGAGTGTAAAAAAACATTGCATGAATGTAAGTGAGAGGAACATTTACTTTGCTTCTTTAAATATCTTTCTTCACATTCATCTCACACTAATCAACAGAACCATAGCAGTGAAAGAAAGAAAAAGTCAAGTTGTGAGGTGAAATCACTGGGTAAATACATCAGGTTTGCCTCAGTAATTATCTCATTTAATTATCAGATTAAATCTGTGATTCACTGGGTGTGAAGTAATCAATTAAGAAGTGAGAATCAGTTAGTGGAGAGTCAGGACAAGGCAAGTAGTCACAACTGTAGGAATTTTAAAAGCACAAAAATAGCACTTATAAAGCACCTTACAAGGTGGTGTTTGTATGACATTCTAAGTGAGTGATTAACTCATGTTTGTGGTCTTATGGTCTAAAGGTAAGATATGGAACTCAGTTCAGATGTGCTAAAGGAATTTGCTCTTTGAGAGCAGTCATTAAATATTTATCTCTCCTACATTGAGAACCGCCATTGATGGAATACCTATTCACCATTTAGTTACTTCTGGATTAGAAGAACCAAAAACACAAAGCTAAAAGGTTAAAAGAAAGGTGGAAAAAAAACATAATTAAAAGCTGACAAGGGCATGTAAATAAAACCCATCTGGAGGGCATTTTGTTTGAGCATACACATTCATTACACCAAGTGTGAAAAACAGATTGAGCCAATGACAGGGTTCGAGGGTCTGCTATGGCTGTGTGAATATGAGCCATATTGCCTCCAACTGGGCAGCCAACTCTAATTAGATTATCAGAAAAGGCCACACTGATGGCCATTAAATCCATCATGCACTCTGTGAGCTGTTTCTCAATAGCATGAAAATGAGTTTGGGTCAAGAGGCAAGTCGTGAAAGACATCCACATTAGAGATCCAAGAGTTTAAACCCTGATCATAGTTAGTTCAATTAAAAACTATACAACACCAATTAAAATATTTCATCTCTGGCAGCCAGATAAAAATGTCTTGTAAGAGATAAATCAGGTTGATAAATCAGACTAAAGCAGTAAGGGAACAATGTGAAGTGGCAACACTGTTGAGTCAACAATTTATCTAATTTAATCTAATATATTATTTGTGCAGTAGGGATCTATTTTGGTCCTGCAACAATACAGTGGTACCCTGGCATACAAATTTAATTTGTTCTGGAGGCGAGTTCTTAAGGTGAAATTTCATATTGCAAATCGCATTTTCTCATAGGAAATTATATAAATGCTGAACAATTTCCAGCCACCCAAAATATTACTAATATTACCAACTTCCAAAACTATAATTATATTTTTGCATCTACAAACAATCAAAACACCTAGAAAATACATGTAAATAAAGTAAAATATGAAATAAATAGACATCAAATCTCACTTATCTTCAATTCATGATTCCTCTTGGCATCGGTCACTGAAAGTGAACTGAACGTGGCTACATTTTCTTACTGCAACCAGTTTTGATCACATACTTGGGACACATAGTGTTATGCCTTTCCAAAATCTTGCACAAAATGCAAAAAGAAATTGTAAACCCCTTGACTTGGCTTTCCACTGACGCAAACAAGTTTTGGTCAGCAACAGGATATACGAGCAACCAGATGTTGAAAATGCTTCGCGTGCCGAGGCAATTTTTTTTGCTAAATTTTAGTTCTTAAGGCGAAAATTCTTAAGGTGTAGTGTTCATATGCCAAGGTAGCGCTGTACTTAGAATGGTCACTGTTCCCGTAAAAAGCTCACAAAATTTCTTAAGAAAGCTCAACAGCAAGAGCAATGGCCAGACAGCAATGTGCCTAAAAATGAAAAACAGAGACCCATAAAATCATATAAGCAGGGGATATGAGAAGGTCCTAAAAAAACAAAAAGCTTCCTTTGAAAGTCAAATTTTATCCTGGTAAAACAGTAGTGAATAAGCAATGAGAAACCAGGGGGAGTCAAATGGGTGGAAACCTTTTTTTTTTTTTAAGTTTCACCTATGTACAAAATCAGCATTATCTGTGCCTAGAATAATGCAATGATTCAGAAAGCTGTGCGTCACTAAGGATGTCATTAAGGAGCATTTCTAACTATAAAAGTCCAGATACTTTACATTCTGCAGCATTTATTATGATTATTTTCTTTACTTGCTGTTATTGTGTATCGGGCTTGAGACTACAACATGCTTTAAAAACCTAATGAAGTGAAGTCTGACAGCTCTGCTTAGCTCTGCACTACAGCAACGGACATTGTGAATCCATCTCCCACATGACTGGGATTTAAATGAAACTGTCTCTCTCTCTCTCTCTCTCTGACCATCTTCTCATGCCATACTGATTGCACATAAACCTGGGACCAAAATGTAATATGCATCTGACAGTATGAGTCATCGTACAGTAGATGACTGCTGTAGTTCATGGATATCTCATTTGGATTGGGGTAACTGCATTATAGTGACCTCGCCTGGATTTGCTCAGTCAACAATGGTCAACACTATTAGCTCAGGGGGCAGGAGATCAAAGAGCTTGTGAGTATGTGAATCAGATGAGAGAAAAGGTTGGGTTGGGATTTGGATGGGGGGGGCATTATCTGAGTGTGAAAACAACAGAAAGCCAAACAAACCTGGCTGATAGCGATAATAATGTGCAATAAAACAATCCTTCTGAGACCAAAGTCACACACAAACACACCCTGGAGGTGATAGAGTGTTTCATCTGACTTATTCTCTTGGGAAAAATGCTATCCTGTATCCTGCTCTTCCATGTGCACATGTGGGAAAAAAGATTATTAAAAAATCATTGGGTATTTGGTAGTTTTTTTAATAGAAATATTTCTATATTGCTACTTTTCACTTATTATACATACAGTTCTCTTTGTCTGATACTTTGTCCTTAGATCTGATTCTTACAGCTATCAGATTCTGCAGGCATTCACACAGACAGACGCCCTCACATTCTTCTTACACACCCTGCCAGCTCATCAAATGCTTATCAATGGACACATATACACACCCGTAAAAATCATGACACATGAAGAAGGGCTTGAGATACAGATGCTCTTGCTGGCTGTTTATGTCTGCATGTCAGCTCTCTTGCTGGATTGAATTCAGCTCTGGCCAGAACCCTGCCTTAGTTCTGTTTCTGGGTAATGTTCGGAGGGGATTTTTTTTTTTGTCTCTTTGTCTTTGTATGTGGGTGTGTGTTTTATTCGTTATGACAGGCCTACACCAAGGTCAGAGATGACACAGCAGTGATAGGCTAGTAATCTTGCTGACACCAATTAGCCCTTGAGCCCCCCCTAACTATCTGAAATAAGTTTGTGGTACCAAAGACAAACACACATACATACACACCACACACACAAATATACATACATGTCTATACATACATGCCGAAGCAAAAATGTACATATCGACGTACATATGAATCCTGATTCCTGTTTATAATAAGCTCTAAGAAAGTATATACTGTATAAACATAAATGACACACAATGTTTTTTTCAGACACTGAAGTGGTTAAATAACACATCATAGGTTATAGTACTTCTTCTTTGAATGTAATACATACATACATACATACATAGAAAAAATCTGTATTTACCATGTATGAGACAGTGCGACAGTTTTTCCCCCCCACAGAAAATATTTTATACAGTGATACCACAGTCACTGAATCCTATATGGTGTAGATCTTACCTCTGAGATGTCTTCTTATATTTTCTCCTGAAAAATATGAGAAAAGAAGCATGAAATAACTTCTTTTTCATTTTGCCATATGAACTGATAAGCTGGAATGAGGTCAAATAATTCTACAGGACTGTACTGGCCATGGAAGTTAAAATCACTGGCTTCTCACTGAACATCCTAGTTAGTCCAAAACCCCACATAAAAACCCTGAATTACCAGTCTAAGATAATAATTTTGTTGCTTGAACATTAATATAGGCTTATCTTGATGAAAAAAAAAAAAAAAAAGGACAGAAAATTGCTCTCTTATATTATCTCGGGAGAAATGGTTGGTTGTCAAAAAATTGTTGACAACATTATGGACGTTGGAACAATGTTGATATTAGGTTGTTTTTGAAAGTTATTATTACTTTGATATAATGATGTCAGAAAAAAACGTTAAGTCAAGGTCGCAAAATTGACAACAATATAAATAGCAAACTGAGAGCATGAGTGGGATTCAAACTTTAATCACACCACTGAGAGCACTGCATGCTGACCACTGGGGACCACAGAAATGATGCTTGTAGGTGAACATAAAATGTGCACATAAAAAAGTAATAAAAAAAACAAATAATAAAAAATAAATGGACAACAGCAATTTACTGGCATGTTAAATTGGAAAGCAGCAAATAT
>JAOVVB010000046.1:20017356-20034978 GCA_028570985.1 Heterobranchus longifilis
AGAGAGAGAGAGAGAGAGAGAGAGAAAACCTTCTCTACACATAATCCTGAGCAAAAGAATGAAAGTGCGGTCAGTCAGTGACAGATTAGTGAGTATTGAAATGAGGACAAGAAAAAGCACAGCACTCTGACAAACAAGATGTGTGAACAACATGTGAAAACAAACCATTGTGCGTGTGTTTAAATGCATGCGTGTACAAGAATCTGAACCTCAGAAGCCAATAGCATCAACTCGCGCAATAGCTTGTTATTAATGATAAATCACCTGAGCAGAGAACATATTAATCACTTTAATAACATGATAAAACCTTCACCAAAATAAATAGTATAAAACTAATTTATTCAAATAGGCAGTCCAAAACAAGCATGGTTGAGCTATAACCTTTCACGTGTAACTCAGAGGGGAAAAAAGGCATACTAAAATTACAAGCAAATATTCCTGAGACATAGGCACAAAAACCATGAAAGACCGTATGGACTTAAATGAGTGAGCCAATCATCTCTAAAAGGTGGCCGAGACAAGAAGAGCGCCATAATCAGAGCAAATAGAGACCCTGACATATCAAAGTGATGACTCAAGGATTATTAGAAGAAAAATAGAGACCCTCCATTAGTGCTGAGTGTTAGGCCCCATTTCTGAGGCATGCTTTGTTATGGCTTTCTTCTGTCAAGAAACTTCACATCTTTATCTTAATGGTGGAAATCAAAACACATTACGTTACACCACCTGATCCAGAATCCTCACCGAGAATTTGTACCATTTTAGTCTACTAGGTCGCCAGATTCAAGAGTGTTTACCTCTGCGGCTCTGGAGTGCAGCACTCCTCGCAGCAACCTGTCTGACTCAGTGACTCCATGGAACAAGTGGAAGACACTGAGATCATATGCTTAAAGGGATACCCCAGGATTTTTTTCCAACTTAATCTCCATCTACTGGATTTATTGTGTATGTGCATTCATGAAGAACAAGAATGTTCGAGAAGCACATTTGTTTACTTTTTCATTTAATAATAATGGAAGCTTTAGGGCAATAACCTGGACAGGCAATAAACATTTACATACACTTTTGATTTTTTAAAATAATTCAGTTGGTTATTGTATATATTTGTATATTGTGTCTTTTCAGAGATGGAACTTTATTCAAAGGGAATAATCTGGGAATATATGTTATCAGTGCAGCTCAATGGAAACATGGAAGTGCCTCCGTTTACTTAAAGGGCATGCGCATCACAAAGCCTTAGGGTAGGTCTAAGAAACCAGAATTGTTTTTTACTTCTGTTTCTCTACCATTTATACTGCGTAAGCGTTGTGCAGTATATAACTGACAGAGTTCAACAGCTGCTGTTACACATTCAATGTTCAGAATTCACCACTCATAAAGTGGTTAGGGAAATAGATGAAAAATAATGCATTCCTTCAAGCCATCATTTGAACATCTATGAATGTATTTATTTTTTGTTTGTTTGTTTGTAATCTATACAAGTCAGTGAGCACTACAGTAATTAGCTGGTAACTACTACTGTAAGACTTTTCTGTTTTGAATTCTGGCAACCTTCCCACTGACCAGAGCCTCTATGTTATACTGTACATGTCTAATGGCATTCAAGGCTAAACACTTGCATTTCATTATATATCGCATGCAATGTTATGTACCTATAACCTATGTTTTTTTCTGGCTAAATTAGATAAGAAAATGAAGAGTTAGAATCTTGTAAAGTGAACAGGACAACTTCTTTACTTGTAAATCATTTCCCATAAAACAAAATGTATCAATTGCTTGTGTCATGTTTATTTTAAAAGTCACATAGGCGAATATAAAGTATTTAGAAGTAAACTCAGACAGTTTGCTTCCAGTCATTATTATAATAAGTATTAGTATGCATATGAATTACCTGAGCCTCAACACGTGTCACTGCTGTTCAGCTGGCATCTACATAAGTTCCCTTAACCTCCTGCCACCTTTTTTAAACCCACTAGCTTCCACATCCTCTAGGTAGTTTTGCTGACTTGACCTGCCACCCTGCTTGTAAACCTGATACCCTGCTTTGCTGACCTGTAAATACTGCCAGCAGGCATCATTGGACTTCCACGTCTACATCAGCACTCGTCGCCGCACCTCCCAATCGGCACTGCCTGGCCAAAGAAATAATGAATGCAGATCACTGACACACTTGCTGAAGCTGCATCATAAAAATAAACAGTTGAAATCATATCTATGTTTAATAGTAAAAGCAAAAGCATTACTTACCCAACACACACACACACACACACACACACACACACACACACACACACACAATGAGACAAGAACTCACAGAACTCAAATCATGTGGCCAAAGAGGGGTTCTGGGAGCATAACGAATTCTTCCACATGAATCGACCACATTGCACCGTGTAATCAAAGCTAAAGGAAGTTCAAAAATATTAAATTCAAAAATGTGTGCATGCACAAGCACAACAAACCAGAACTTGTTACAGAACTGCTTGTGAATGCATGCAAGCATAAATGTAGCCTTCAGGTTTTCATTAGGTAATTTCTTTCACTTTGGTTGTATCATATAAAAACCCTCAAAATGTTTCCTTTTTAAATGCTCTTTGTGTTTTATTTTAAAATTAAGACAAACATTTACTAACATTTTTCGGGTTAATTGTGAATTCTTCAATTTGTGAATATAAATTTCGAACCCTGTCCACTTAATAAAACTTAAATTCTAAAACCATGGTGATTTGTGGTACGCTCAAGGTTTCAAACACTAAATGCTAAACTATATGCACTCACACTAACGTGTTTTTTATTCATTAAAGACAAACAAACTTGACATTCCGCTTTTTCTCATCGGAAAGATGTATTTCTCCACAGACTATTTTAGTAAATCGGCCAGAAAACAAGTACACTTTTCTCTCACCATCCAAGTTAAAACCCAGACTCAGACCCAGTGATTACACTAGAGAACTGCATCTGTGCAAAACCAGCACTGAAAGTCACATGTAATCAAAAAACATCCACTTCCTGTCTGCAAGCACACACACACACAAACAAACACACAAGCTTTCTTTCTTTTTTCTGGATGACTCAGCCTGTCCCTTTTCAATTAGCAGATGTAAAGTGGGGGATACAACCATGATCCATGAACGAATGGAGCACTTCTACAGTATTTCAACTGTCACAGGAACTACCCTTCTATCACTTCTAACCCACTGTCTTTTTCTTTATAATTCTGTCTATCTCTCTCTTTCCTTACTTTCCAAGTCCCTCTGTTCCCTTCCATCTTTCTCCACTTTAGTGAGCTAGGCATGAGAGTTCATCATGATGGTGATGGAATGTTTTGAGACGACAGGAGAGCACCTTTTGGAAAATATCAGTATGACAATCATTTCTAACTGTGGAATGGAAAACATGTGTAACTCTTCTAATGTCATTTCCTCCTCCTCAGTCAGGAGATTACCATTAACCCTGTCATCTCTGATGTACGTGTGTGTGTGTGTGTGTGTGTGTGTGTGTGTGTGTGTGTGTGTGTGTGTGTGTGTGTGTGTATGTGCATGCTTGCAGTTTGTGGCTTATCTAAGAGGTAAAAAGGGTGACTGAGGCAAATCAATTGAAATGAGATTCAGATTGAGGGCTTGAGCAGCGTGCAATTCAATTAACGACAGGAGACCAGTTTTCCAACACACTTATAAAATGCATATGGGGAGTGGAACCCCTCGGCCTACAACACTGTGGCTGCCATCCAGGGTTGGTTGTAACACTTTTTTGATAATAGTAGGCAACAAAGGCCCTGTGAAATGAATAGGCCTTATTAAGACATTAACATGTTGGTGCACCTGAGAATGCTAGGCTTATACAACTTTCAGAAAAAAGCAACACAACACAATTTTTCTCTGGCACACAAGCCTGTCTATAAAAATGTTTAATTTGAAAACCAATACATATCCTTCCTTTACATACTTTAAACATCCACATTTTGGGTAATCCATGAAACTGAGTGGCTGTGTTTAATATCAAAGTCAATGAGTCGAAAAAGTTCATTTCTGTCACATGTTCAATTAAGCAAAACTATCACCTGGGCAAAACACTGGCTGCCGTGGGGGAACTAAATGCATTCAATGGATTTATGGACAATTTTACAGCCAAGTAAAAGGCCATTTACTCTCTGTTACTGCCATTGCAGTTATTCCAGCATTTGTAATCCAGGGAGGCTGAGCATTTAAAAGCATACTGTGATTTTTTTTTTTTTTCAATCCATGATGGTTTTCAACATGCATTATAGAAAATAAAAAGGTTTGTCAGTTGTGACATGACAACTTGACAAACAGAAAAGCAGTGTTTAAAATGTGCTTTTTTCCTATGTATATATCATAACACTTTTAAAAGTTCGTTCTTCTTCTGCCTCAGGCAATAAAAACATAAAAAAAAAAAAAAAGCTGCCTTGGACTACAGCTCCCGACACACTGTTTCAATGTTCCCTTTGGAGAACTAAAGGGACACAACTGAAACCAATCCTACTATCACACTACAGTAAAAATAGAACTCAGGAACAAATGCTCTTTGTGAAATACACATTCCTGTGAGTAATATCTAGTATGTTACTGAGCCTCGAGCCTACGGTTGCGATTTTGTTGCCGTTTCTTAACTTTGTCTAGCCCAGTCAGCTGATGGACCGACCTTTTGCCTGTTCTCTTGGATTCTGACTTTGAGTTTGTTTTGGTTGCCTGTTAAAAGTGTTTTTATTAGACACCACTGACCTTGTTTGTTCAGTGTCCTCTCTACTTTGTTCCTCTGAAAGGATTACATAATTAATACAAATTTTCTTACAAATCTTTTTGTTGCAAATCATACCACCAGACCACAGTTTACAGACAATACAATAAGTTTAACCATGTAAAGAATACGGCGATAAGATAAATTCCAAACTTGTTTCATAATACATTGAACAGTTGAGACCCCAATGACCTGCAGTATATCATGAAAACCTTGGATGAAATCTTTGGCATAAAACGCTATATAATAAAACATTTCTCATTATCAAGAGAAAAGTACAATGGCTCTGACATGCAAAACTCAAATGACATTTTCTGAAACGCAGTGATATTAGCTTAAACACATAACATTTAATAAAACATAGACACAAAAAAAGATTACAAACACAATCAAGTTTCAACATTACTAGAGAGGTCGGGACCCCGTTCTTGTTTCTGATTGGACAGAACCCAAGACAAGTCAGAGTTACTGGCCAGCATAGCTGCTGTAGTAATAAACTTTTGTGGCTGAGTGGCTTATCGTGAGTAACATTGCCAGGGTCCTTCCTTCCAACATATATTGTATTTATTCCATGAAAACCACAGCAACCTTTCTTTTTGAAGGAACTCTGATTTGAGTCTGATTTGAGTTAATTCCATTGAGAATCTGGTTCTTATAATGCCACTTGTGGAAGAGTAGCTGCCTTGTCTCCTAAGTTGTGTTGGTTTCAAGCATGTTTTTAAAGTTTGAAGGCACATGTTAATGTTATGGGGTGTTGACAGCATTTCTCAAATTAAAATCCTTCATTGAAATATCCTGTAGTTTGTTCAATATCTTCAACAGTTTCAAACTAGGTACCCTACCTTTTCCATAATTTTGAAATGTGGTTGTGTTTTGTGAAATGCGGTTGTGTTTTGTGAAACGTCTGCGCGTTTTGTGAAATGTGGTTATGTGTCAGGAAACGTGGTTGTGTTTCAGGAAATGTTTTTGTGCTTTGTGAAAAGTGCTTGTGTTTCATACTTCAGGGCCAATGTAGAAAAGACATACAACAATTTACTAAATAAAATAACTAAACCCAGCATGTTCTACAAATAAGGCTGTGGGACATAAACACACAAATTATAGCAATGGCAAGTAATTAATTAAATTCGTATTGAATACTGTATTTTGCTAATGAAAGAGACTGAAAGCAATAAAAGAATCGGTAAAAGAACTGGATGCATGTGGCCTTATTTCTTTTGACCAGTGGTGTTCTGGTGGCTTTCTCTGTGGTCCACTGGGAACACAGTCACAATGTTGACATCCCTCACTGCACACACGCACACACACACACACACACACACACACACACACACACACACACACACACACACAAACAGAAAAACAGAGCATCTGTACAAGCACTTCCTCTGGGAGGATGCCAGACACTGACCAGTCCAATAGTCTTATCAATTCAGCATACAGAAGCAATTTTAGCTGAATGGTGCCTGGATGCCTGGATATCTCCACATCTATGTATAGCCCTGCGCTCTTTAAAAAGGGTGACTAATGCACATACTAAGAAATAAAGAGGGTGGGGAGAAAAGAAATACAGCATCTGTGCATTATTAATAAACAGCAATGGCATATTTAATCTACCAGTCTCTGGTCTGCCTAATCAGAAATCTATGCTGCAGCCAAACATTCTCCGTCATTAAAATTAATTTATATTGCTCACTGAGTGCAACCAAAACACAACTATTATGAAGGGAAATTCGAATCAGTTATGCTATCAGTGCAAGCAAATAGCAACACCATAACATAACACAGCATTTATCAAAATCAAACCACGAAATATACAATCACAATAACTGAATAATGTACTTTGCTATTTGCCACTGGAGTATGGCTTTTCCATACATTAAAAAAGATAACTAACATCTCTGTCTGCCCAGTGTACAGCATTAGAATTACTATGTGATTATTTCATGTCTTGGTCTATTTCATTACTAGCATTTTAAATACTGATAAAACCTGGTCTGCTTGTCCTAACCCATGCAACCCTGATGGAATGATAGAATCCAAAGGAGTAAAAAAGAAAAAAAAATTCAACTGGACAAGCCAATTACGATCAGGCAAGCTCATGTATTATTGAATTTTTAATCCTACCCAAATGGCAGCAGCCAGATCAGAGCTGCATGGTTTAGATGTGTAAAAAGAGCTGGGGCATATTGAGTGTCAAAATTCTTGAATCCCACAACGACTTGTCTCTTTTCCGTGTAGGTCAGGGGAACTGAATACTCTCCGGGGTCCCCTATACAAAACAATTAGAAGATGAACAAAGCCTTCGAAAAGAAAGGATGATGATATCTCTAACAAGTGATTAATTGCCCTCATTTCACTGTGTGCCTTTCAGTGGTTTGAGTTTTCACGGATGACTGACATCCCTGTTGACAGATTTAGCAGTGCATAGCCAAGCTCATTTAGGATAACTGGAGATAAATAAGGCTATATTAAATACTTTTAGAAGCAAACCTAGTTCATTTATTAAAAATCTGGCACTGAAATAAATATGCTTTACTCCAGTATTCTCTAATATGTTTTTTCAATAAATTATTGAAGCCATTACAGTTTTGACACCTCTTTCACTCCACTGGAAGTGTGTGAGATAACGCAGTTGTCATGTCATGTTGTATGTGTGCTAATCATCATACTAGACCCAGCAAAACAAAAACAAAGTACATAGTTTGGGGTGGCTGGTATAATGGCCTGGCCAGGCATAATTGTTTGTTCAGTAACAAAAAGACATCAATATAAGGTTTTAGGTTTTTTTTGCACCCATATGAGGTTATTTGCTGTTAATACATATCTTTAAGGAAATTATTCAAATCAAATTATTAATATTTGTGAAATCAAAAGCAACAGCACTACCAAAAGTAACAGAATGGTATAATGAAACGATGCTGAAAAAGTATGAGGGGTGTTCAGGTCCAACCAAAATTTCTTAGCTGACTCTTAGCCACAATAAAATATTTAAATGGTACAAAACTTCTAAATAAAGCCATGTGTCCATGAATGATGATCCCAACCCAGGTGGCTCGGAGCTCACTGCAATCGCTCTTGTAAACATTCAGTGGAATGCCTGATTCTTGAAAAAACGATTTGTGTAAGAGACGCATCTGTCTGTGAGAACTGTATATACAATCATTCATGATCAACGCATATAGTCCTGATCTCACTCAAAATCATTTCCACACAATGCTTGAGCCATTAAAGGAGCTCCTGGGAGGCCAGCATTTCAGACATAAGACAGGCAGTCCAATCATGGCTCCAAGTTAGTGAGAAAACTTTCTACCTTGATGATAGTGAAACACTGCATTTGTGTACCAGGGGATTATAGAGAAATAAAGTATGGTAGTTTTTACTCTCATAATTGACTTCTGCTGTTCTGCACAATCGAAAGTCCCAGTTTGACTTGAATGCCACTCTCAGATTGGCCAATTAAAGACAGCCATGTGAAACACCCCTGGGATCAACCCGTCACTTACACACTGATCATCAGTAGTGATTGTGAAATACAGTCTCTAAATTCATGACTCATTTAATCTATCATCCTTTGAAAATAAAAGTAGATTGAATACACAATGTCCAGTTACTGTAAAGTATAAATTACACAAAAAGACAGACGACACAATCACAAGTGTCTTTGGTTTGTATAAAACGGTAACAACTTTTCTGTCTACCATTTGCTGGTAATAGTTGTTCACATAATGGTTATTATGCAGTCGATGGATAAGACCTGAAAATATAATGCATTGATCAATCTGAATAAGTTCACTGTCATTCTATTAACAGATATTAAATTTCACCTCTTCAGTCTGATATCACCATCACTGCACAAAGTTTAGTAAACACAGCCACATTGAGTGACAAACTGTTTCATGCTCACTAACAGGCTATGTCCAGTCATCAATATGATTGACACTTATGCATCATGTTGAGTTATATCCTTAACTTTTCACAGACAGTTTAGGAGTTTATTAAGTCTTTAGTTTGCTAACCAGCAAAATATTTATAAAGCATTAACTTCAAGAATAGGGGAAAAAATACAGATATGGTGAAGCTGTATTATCACTGCAGAGCTCCAAGCTCCTAGTTTAATCTGGAGTTAACAGTTTATTAGGTAACTGTTAGGTTACTGGGGAGTTTCTTGTGTTCTTCTTGTGTCTGTGTAGGTTTTCTCACCTGTGGAGGATTCCACCTACTTCATGAAACCTTCCATATGTGGATTGGCTACAACTGACTAAACTAAGAATATCACTCTTAGATGTGTGTTTGTATGTATGCTGGACCTTACAATGAACCAGTGGCTTGTTGCTAATTCATCTGCCTGAAATAACCTTATAATACATTTTAAACAGGAAGGAAGCTATTAAAGAACAACTATTACTGCAAAAAAGAATTAGGCAAGAGCACAACAGAAAATTCAACTCATAGATCTCATTTTATCTCATCCCACCCCAGGATTTATAAAGTACTAAGATAAATACTTTATGTACGTTTCCACCAGTTTCTCTCTGCATGACCTCATAGACTCTATAGTTTTCTCAGTGATTGCATGCTGCTTTAGCACTCGCCTGCCATCCGTCCACCTCTGTTTTGAGCACCGTGCTGTTTCTTTTAGGCTGCTGCTGTGTGAATGGCCTTGCTTGTGCTGTGTCTGTCAATAGATGATGTGGTCAGTGATAACCCCCCGCCACTGTGTTTGTCCAATAGAATGAGTTGGATGTTGACGAGGACACTTTGTCCTTGTTCATTTGAATCACGAATTATCTCACTCCACCTTTGAAGGACCTTGGCAGTCATGCTAATGAGATGACGTTTTCCCCAGGAATCTACTGCATGACCAAATTAATTGAGCAACAGATCAGAGCAAATGTTTATAATGATAAACAGGTCTGGGCTTATATATGTGTGTTTTAACAGGTGAGATTTTCACAATGCCCAATCACATGCATGGCCAATATGGTGGCATTACATTTATGTAGATAAATGGTTGTGCTTTGACCAGCATTGATGCATCAAGTGGATAGTTAAATGCACTCGGAGACTGAGAGCAACCCGAGAAAGCCAGCCCATTGATTTTTGATTTTCAACCACTGGCGAGTGAAAAACAGGCTGTGAATGCTCAATTGTCCAAACCATGAAGCAAGAATGTTCACACACACACACACACACACACACTTCAGACTGGTTTTAATTTAATTCTGAACCTAAAGTGGCTTGATCTCAAGCAAAGAGGGGTATCAGACTGATCTTTAATTGAGGTCATTATTGAGGCCAGAGGTTACACAGTGACCATTAGTGCTCAGGTTTCACAGTATGTGAATCACAAAGGTTTACCTTAGAGCATTGTTGCAAAGTTTATCACTGAATAACAGAAGGTTGAGCATGAATAATGCTTAAATGTTTAAAATAATAGCTAAACAGTATATTTCAAAGACTAGGAAATACACTATCACTATACACCAATCAGTCACAACATTAAAATGGCCTGCCAACACTGTGTAGGTCCCTGTTGTGCTGCCAAAACATCTAACCTATCAAGGCATGCATGGACTCCACAAGGTCTGCTTTGCACAATTCCTAACATTATTGATATTCCGAGAAAAAAAAAGTTAAGAACAATGCACTCACGTGCCTTCCTACTTTATCAGCTATGGCTGTGTAAGTCAAAGGATACACACAGAGATTTCAGGGTGACAGACAGCACTGAGTACCATCCTCAAGACCTCCATTTCCAGTGGCCTTAGGTGGGATCTGAAGTGTGTTTTGTGTAATATGTTCACGATTGTGTTCTCACTAATAAAAATGAACCAGACTTTGGGTCATGTGTTCTTAGAAATGATGAAAAGTAAAAAGAGCAAAAAGGTTACAAGGAGGAGTTTCCATGAAACAGACTTGTGTTGTCTTATTCCTGACTATTTTTTTTTTGTGACTTGGATCCAGTGGTTTTACACTATTGCAATAGAGGTCTGTGTGTGGTTTGCAGCAATGTTATGTGCATGTCTCAAAGTAACAGACATGCATATAACCCAGCAGAACATTGCCCAGATCATCACACTGCCTCTGCTGGGTTGCCTCCTTACCTTAGTGCATCATTGTGCCATCTCTTCCACAGGTAAGCAATGCACATGAACTTGGCCATCCACATTGTGTCCTCAGAACAGATTCCCTTCTTCCATTGCTCCATGAAGAAAAGCTCTAACCCATCACAGTTTGGTCCTTGACAAAGTCACTGAACCTTACTGTACATTTGCCCATTTTTCCTTCTTTAACACATCAACTTGGAGAAGTGACTGTTCACTTTCTGTCTTATATATCCCTCCACCTGACAGGTGCCACTGTAATGAGATAATTAATGTCATCTGTTAGTGGTTTTAAGTTAATTGGCTTTATGTTGTTAGTGGTGTTATGGATGATCAGGTTATATATACAGTATTGCCATTCTCGGTATACATGTTATAGTATTAATCGAATAGAATCTCATTATTGAAAGCCTGAGAACCTTATCTGGCATACAAATGGAAGCACTAAGAATTTCCATGCACAGCTCACAAATTATATAATGTCACAATTAGAATTGTGTAAAATACACAGTAGACAGAAGTAATTGTAATATATCATTAATTTATGCAATTTATCATAATCTCAGTAGTCTAAAGAGGAAGAAGGAAAGAAGGCTATAAGTATGATCCCCCTGTAAGCTCTCTAATGTCTTCCACTTGGATTAAATCCATATCCAAATTCTAGCCAGTGCACTATATTGGTTTAGCAATTTAGTGACGTGGTCTGGCTGTATTCTCTGTCCCTGTGAGTAGACCTGGCCTTTACACGCTCACTCAATCCAAACCTCTGGTTTCCCTCCGCTCATTTTCCCCAGGAGGGTGGCAGTCAACTGGAAAATTAGGTTTCTCCACTAAAATAAGCTTGGCCTGCTACAGTCCTATCAGGCAAAAGGTTCCACTAAGAGAGAGAAAGACGATAATCAAGAGAAAAGCCACAGAGAGCAAGCACATTAACACCAAGCCATTTGGATGAAATGAGAATGTTACACCCACCTGTGTGAACATTTATGTGCTCCTGCTGAAGATTTGAGTGCCTTCAAATTGGGAAGTGGGGAGAAAAAGCAAAGGTCAAATCATCCATAAGTTAGCAAAAAGGGCTATCTGGAGGAATGATAGCTGCCTGGTAATGACAGCCCTAACTTACTGAAAAACTATTCTGGCTCCATTTTGACACCATGTTGTTATGAGTATTTCTATATACACGATTTTTTATATTTTTTTATTTATTTTTTTCCTCTCCAGTTCCCCTGCATTGCAATACAATAACACTGTGTCTTATCTCAAGACAGCATCTGTCTGCATGGCCAATGCTTCTAATATACTATATGAATTCTGCCACAGCACAGCAGTGTTATCTTAAAGAACTGACAGGATGTGCTATCCCTTTGTATGATGTGCAAATGCCAAAAGTAAATGCACCATAGAAACCTTAAGGCAACAACCAATCCCTCTACTACAGGAGAGAAAACCTCAAATAGTGCTGATTCTGATAAGCATTCAAAACCCACAGACTATCTAACGCATCACATCTAAGTAGTTTCACTGCAACACATGTTGGGAGAAAGCTCTGGGTTTTCTCTGCATAAGAAATTCAAGCAAAACAGATCGTTCTACTGATAGCCATTTGAAATAGTAAAAAATCTATTGGATCATGTAAGATAAAAAATGGCATTTGAACTTTTGAGAAAAACAAACAAACAATAGATGCAGATGAAATTATACCATAGCTTTTATCAAAGGCCTCAATAATGAGTAGAAGAAATCTGAAACCAAAACAGTGCCAGTTTTCGTAACTTTCTTCTTCAGATTATTGAGGTGGTCCATATAAGGTATGGTATATTTTCACAAGGTTCAAAATATATTTTGACTAAAAAGCCTTAAAAGCATGCATACATGTCTAATAAAATAGATGGATTTTTTTTGTTTAAATGCCAAATCTTTTTTTTTTTTCAGGCCAAAAAAAAAGTTATTAGTTCAGAAGTGTCAAATTATTGGGCTGCATGAAGCAAAGGAAACTAAGTAGATTTTAAATTGCTTGAACTGGGTTAAGAATCCTTCAACACATTATCAGAACCTGAAAGGATTGTGTTGAACTGTCTACTTTGTTGAAGAAATCATGACTGGATGTGTGCATCAGGGTTAAAAGGGATGTGTATGAACAATGAACCCATCATGCTTAGCGGCCACTACATTGCTTCAGTTGGTCACGTCAGGTGGCAACAAAATGACATTATACTGAATGACCAGGTTATTACATTAATGGAGTTTTTCTCTCATGATAGCACAGGCAAATTCAAGGACTTAAACTGTGAATAATAAATAAACGTAAAGAATAATTTTTACACGAGAACTGGCAACAGCATTGTTTGCTGTAATCAGAACTAAAGGTGATTAAATGAAATCTTAGAGTGTGTGATTCTTTTTGTACATCCTGTTTAATGACCTTGGTTTATAAAATAAGAGGCCGGCTGAACTTACAGTAAATCAAAATATATCTAGATCCTAAACTGAAGATTCACATTTGCATTATTACGAGATACTGTAGTCCTGTCTCATTTTGTATTGAATAGCAGTGTCTGTGGTGTGACATCACCATTCCCATATAGACATTCTGAGAAAGGTCGTCTGGCTTCCTGACAGTGTCTTCATGAATGCAATCCCCTGGTTAAGTCCTCATCTTTACAGCTTTTTTTCCCTTCCGAGCTGCTTCTTGTTCTCTATCTCTAAGTTCTATCTAGAACATACAAATGTGTTGGGGTAAAATCCCACAGCCCCCAATGGCCTCTTCCATCTTTTCATTCCGCTGAAAGACAAGCTTTGGGTCCCTGCTGATGTGACATTTGTGTATGTTCTCACTGAGATGCTTTTACTGTGTAAATGATGTCTGACTGTGTGCACTGAGGTTACAACCTAAGAGACCATGGTTGTATAGCATTCTTTTAACCATGCTGTTTGGAACCACAGAGTTATGTCATATTACAAAAGGGAGGGGAATAAACACATATTCATTACACAGATCATCCTTCTCCTCTTTGCAGTGAAGCTAGTGGTAGTAATGAAAGGGCTTAGCCTGATCACCTACAAACTAGCTGCTTTTCTCCCTCACGGTCACTGTACTGCTCTTCAGTAAGGCATGCCTGCTCCCAAGCGTCCCTTCACAAGTGCCTCCACATGCACAATGAAGTGATAATAGAACATTATAGAGTTCACTGGAGCGCTGTTTATGGCCGGGTATTTATAGCAAGCCGAGTGGCACATTGACGTCAGAACTAATGCCATTGTGTTGCAGGCAGCCAGAACCCTGTCTCTCATGTGTATCCCTTTATTGTCTCACTTAGACTGATTGATGATGATCTTCCCCCTGGATCATCCACTACTGTCTACTGAAAAACAACTGCATTAGAACTGCAGACAGGTTCCAGAGAGACAGATACTATATGCATGATGGGGAAATTCAAGCTTACTCACAAAGGGATTTCTTACTTCCTTTCATCAACTTGTAATAATGAGAAATATGATTGTGTTATGAATTATAATATTATACCATTCAAATGGCCAGTATTAAATTAGGAGATTTTGTTATTTTTTATACAATACAGTAGCACACTTATAACTTTCTCAGGAACACGATGCAGACATAATAAAAAGGATAATTGTAGCTGCTGTCTATGAAGTGAGGTAACCAGCCTTATAAAATATTTAAATATTTAAAAAGCCGAATTAAAAATAAGATATGTCCTGCATTTTGTGATGGTGTTAAACATCCATTTCTATTCCATTTTTTATTTAGTCTCTTTATTGTATTCCAATACTTAACAATCAAAGTGCTTGGATGAAATAAGCTTAAACTACACTTTCAAATCCACACAGTTGTCCTCATTCCTGGTATGGTAAATGTTTTTGTTTTTTCTCTCACAAGAGCCTAAAAGATACATTTTTAGTGTGTGAAAGTGTTTTCTAATCACCATAAGAGCTGGAAAGGTCATGAAAATAATTAAGCTTTCAATGCATCTTTTAGTCACAGAAATACTGCACGCAATTTCATCTGCAATATTTAAATATTAATCTCTCACATATGAACACACACACACACACACAGTAGGTTATATTTTCTAGCATATCTTAACCCTGGAATGCTGTTCTGTGACAATGTCTGTTTTAAAAATACAATTTAATTGAATTCAAATTAAATATTTGATGCAATGACTGTTCTTCCTTTCTGTTCCTCTTGTTGCATGAGCTGCATGAAGAACAAACATTTACTTTGTCAACTCACCATGTTCTACATCATTCTATGAATTCAGCAACAAAAATCCTTTAGATTGCAGTCTTATGCAATGCCAAATGTATGTGTATGTGTGTGTTTTTATACGTTGCTCTTCTGCTTCTCACAGAGTGAGAAGACACATTCCTTATGCATAGATGCATAACAATATGCAGGCTAACTCTGCAAGCCAGGACTGTCAATAAGTCAAGACACTGGCTGCTGGACAAATATTGTCTGGCTGACTCTGAAATCTGGGTTGAATTGTGCCAGAGATTGGAATATAGACAAATACCTTTAAAATCTGCGCACATTGAGTGAGAAATGGATTAAAATAACACCTCGAAACATTTATCGAAGCTGTGCTAAACAAACACTGGAACATGCTGGCTTGAGGGACTTAAAGGCGATTAAACACAATTCTCTTACCGAGGAACACCAGCTTGTACAGTAGGTTGGTTCATGGAACAGCTTAGAGCTAGACAGGCATAAACAGTGGTTACTGTTCAAAACAGTTGCTTTCTCACCATGCTACACAATTCCATATTTTTAGCTGCATTCATTAGCCAGAGTAATGAAGATTACCAAAAAGTAAAGAAAGAATTTGTGAAATATACAGATGCTATCTTCAGTAAGAGGGATATATAATTTGACATTCATTATAGTCATTGACTGCATCAGTCATTGACTGCATCATTATATTGCACTATTATATAATATATATTATATGCTGTAGTACAGTACAGTGTAGGGGTAAACTACATATTCATTTGTAAATAAATTTTATTTGTACATGTAATTCCCTATGATGTACCACTGCATATTTTTACTGTATGTGCTGGATTTTCTAGGGCTGTGATGACAAATACGATTAAGGATGGTCTTGAAAAGAAAAAAAAAGATTTCTGCCATAAACAAAATATTTTATAAATATCCAAGAACCCAGCATAAGAATTTTTGTCAATGAAGTGTTTTTACAACTTTTAAATTTTTATAGGAAATGTCTGTGTTAAATGTTATTTGTTCACATACTGCACACTGCATGTGTGGACTAGTACTGTACAGTATATTTAGTAGTCGGAGCATGCATTTAAAATACCCTTGAAAAAAATACACATAAAACCAGAGCTTCTAAACATAAAAAAAGTTATTACGTAGATAGCATACAATGAACAGAGGTGGAGGTGGGTGAAGCATTTGTCAGTGGTTGGCTGTGGCGACTATAAATTGCATAATTACATTAGGGTGGGTTGGGCTGGTGGTTGCAGAATGCAGGTTGGATTTACAGTACTATGAGCAGTGTTCATTGTAACCAAGACAAAGATGTATTAAAAGGCAATTATTGTTTCACTTTGAGAATTTTTGTCAATGAAGCACACTTGAAGCAACCTAGAGTAGAGAGTAACCATAGAGCATACACAGCAATCAGGCTATCTTGCTCATATGGACTTAAAGTCTTATTGATCTGTTCAGTCAAAACCCTCCAATCATCACCTGCCAGCTGTTCCACTAAGCTCTAAGCACTTACAGAGAGGCGTTCACACATGCAAACATTCAGTGATTTCACAAACAGTGTCATATGTACATTGACCCACAACAGCCTTGTGGAAAGTGGAGAGCCTTTTTTTCCCTCTTGAACCATATCTAAAGAGGCAGCACTCAAAGAAATCAGGCGTAATGTAGAAATCATAACTTGACTTATCAACATAAGTCATTCTGACCAGTCAGGTTTGAAACAATGGACAGACACTGGGTCCAACCCTTTTAATCAGTAGTTCCTTATTCTTTATCATGGAGCTGTGTCTCTGAGATGAAAGAACATGAACAAGAATAAAAGACAATAAAATCTCCCAAACCTGATTGCAGTCTTCTCCATGGCATCAGGACTGTCAACAGCAGGCAACTCATCAGCGAGGATCTCCTCAGGACTGCGTGGGTCAATTAATATCCCTCTCTTGTCTTTGTCCCTTATACCAATACCTGCTGTTATAGCATTCCACAGGGCATTTTGGGACTTGGAGCCTGTCATCATCAAAGGGTACAGGGACAGGAAGGTACAATAAAGATCAGAAATTTTGAATTAAATTGAATTAGAAATAATTTTAAAAATGAATTAAAAGAAATTAAATTTTATACATGATATATACAAATGTGTGGTTTGCAAAGCCAAAACAATCAAAACCAAACAAACAAAAAACCTGCTCTTGTTTGTTTACTTGCAGTATGTAACACCTATCAACAATAAAGAAAGAAAAAAGAAAGAAAGAAAGAAAGAAAGAAAGAAAGAAAGAAAGAAAGAAAGAAAGAAAGAAACTACAACGACTGAATGACAACGAATGAAGTTGTAGATTAATACCCCCCCTGCTGTTCAATCTGGGCCAAGAGCCCTGCTGCTCCAATACTCTCTCTCTCTCTCTCTCTCTGGAACTACTGCCTGATTTTTTTCATTTTAAAGCATGAATTGGGCTACTGCTGCCATCTAGCCTACAGTACTTGCTACACATATACATAGTG
>JAOVVB010000046.1:20061510-20073476 GCA_028570985.1 Heterobranchus longifilis
TTAATATGTGTACCATATGAGCACATAACCAGTCTGTGGGAGCCAGAATTATTGTTGGTTGCTTGGGGATCAAATACATATTTCCCTTACTGAAATGCAAATCGATTTATAACATTTGTATTGTGTGCTTTTTCTGGATTTTTGCTTGATATTCTGTCTCTATCCTGTACCATTAACCTATGATAAAAATTATAAACCCTTCACTTCTTTGTAAGTGGGAAAACTTAGAAAATCTGCAGGGGATCAAATACTTATTTCCCCCACTGTATTCAGCCCAAAGATAGAATTTTAATCATAATAATTAACAATATTTTAATTCTTACCCAAAATGGGTTAGGCCAATAAAAGCATGTGTCGTGAAGTGAAGTTTTATATAAACTATTTTATACTGTAATTACATTAATACATAGTTTAAACCTAGATCAATTTGTGTAACTTTAAAAGCATAATCCTTAGGTGTCTGTAGTGCTGGAACAGTAAATGTGTAGTTTTCTATTGTGTCCACCAGAGGGCTGACAAGAACAGAACAATTTGTGCTTGAAGTGAAGTTTAATTATTGGATCCCATTAATCCTTTGTTTGATTTGTTGCCCTCTGGCTAACACCACAATTTTGCCCTTTAAAGAGTTGTATCAGTATTGCCAAGTTTATTTAACTTTGAAAGATTTCTAACACATTCACCTTATCCAGAGCAGATCTATGTACCACAGAACTGCCAGTGTATTCCAATAAAGCACAGCTGGATTAGAGGAACAATCAAACAGTTGAAAGTCATGATCCCCTTTCATCTTTATGCCAAGAAATGAAAGATTACAATTTTTGACCACTTTTAGATATGCGTTGGTCAGTTTGGAGACTGATTGCTTCAATTTAAAAGCCTTTTAGATGGCAGGTTGCAAGTTTGCTTGTAAATAACCAAGTTTCGGGATCATGATCATTGAAGAAAGGTATATCTGCATCCGGTCTTTCATTTTAGATTGTTTTAGAAATCTTAATAGCCAAGCTACTTTAAAGCACAAAATATGATTTTTGCAATGGTTGGTCAATTTTATTTATTTGTTTATTTGAATTTAAAGACATTTTTTTCTGGGTTTTGGTAAAGCAGTAAGCAGTAAGTTATCAATAACACACAAACCAATGTAGTTGAGATTACTGCTGTGGTCCAACTTTTTCAGTATAAACTAGAGCAGTCATGGAAAACAGGAATAATGTATAAAGTTGGTTTTCACTGGCCTATAACCTCTGATCTACTCAAAACACATCTCCACCACATCTCTACTCTATCTAGAGTGGCAAAAAGGCACATTAAAGCTGTTTTAGTGTAACAGTCGCAGGGGCACCCCACAGATTTTTCTCCTTTCCCTACATTGATTGCCTCCTTAGTAAGCTGTTCTTTTAAAGGTTTTGCATGGAGTTCATTCCAGGTCTTCATGGTGCTGAGTGGACTCATTTATCACCTGTAAAAAGACATACAGTAGAAAAAGATTTTGCACTTTGATTGATTTCTTTTAGATATTCATAGTGCAATGATAATGTGGATAATTTGTGGGTTTTACGTACATTACCATCTCTTGTTTCTATAGTCTTAATCAACACTTTCTTCGACAGGTTCTCCATGAGTGGTTTGGCTTCTATCATGGATTCTGTAAAGGAAGGAATTGTTTTATAACATATTTAAATACTGAATTCAGGTGCTGTCTGATAAGAGTGGTCTACCACTTGCTTGTACCTGCACTGTATATCACTTTTAATACACTCAGGTGCTATAGAAGGTGTCTAATTCTGACTGGGTCTAACAGTGATGCTTTTGGCAATATAAACGCAATAAGTTGCTTATGTGGGAGCAGAGATATTGCAGTATATCGTACCTCTCAGATTAAATGAGGAGAAATTGGGCAGTGGTGTGGTGATTCTGTAGAAGAAAAAACACAAAAACAAAATAGCAGGTAAACAAAAAAGTACCAGCCACTATGTAACTAGTGCAATAATCATGCACTGACAATAATGTGCAAAAGGTAAAAAAATCATCGCTAAATCAATGTGGCTCTTGTATATGCATATGCATTTTATGCTTAAAAACTTAACCACTATGTATTTATAAACAGTATATTTTACCACATGCTAAGCAGGCCTATTATGCATACGCGACATAAAGGAACACAGGTTACAATCTCAACTAAATATACACACCTGCTTTCCTCTCCCTCCAGCAGTTTCCTGTAGGTAGCAATTTCAATGTCCAGGGCCATTTTGACGTTCAGCAGGTCCTGGTACTCACGCAAATGACGAGCCATCTCATCTTTCATGCTGCGAATTTCTTCTTCCAGACGGGTGATGGTATCCTGGTAACTAGACGACTCCATGGCAAAGTTGTCCTCCAGTTCCCCCATTTGACGCTCCAGAGACTCATTCTAAACATAAATGTAAAGATTGGGGTGGGTGAATTTTCCCATAATTCAACTATCACTATTAAATGTATACTTACAGTGCCCTTAAGCGCATCCACCTCACAGGTTAAAGCCTGCACCTGGCGGCGATACTCATTGGCATCCTGTTTGGCCTGGCGGATGGCTTCAGTGTTACGTGCAGCAGCCTCTGACAAATCTGCAAACTGGAGAAAGAAAAAGCCATTTGTTTTATATTATATTTAAATATATATTTATATTAGTACACCAATTATTTTTTTTAAATATATCACAGATAGCAAAGTGAATAGAAGGGCAAACTTAAAAGGATTGTTTTTCATCATACCTGGTTTCAAGATATTGTTTAATTGTTTTGCTCTAATTAAGGATTTAGGTCAACTTTGTTCTAATCTATTAAGCATATCAAAAATGTGCTTGTCAGTCCAATGAAAGAGAAAAAAAAACAGTTCAATAATCCATTGTTTAGTGTGCTTTCAGTGATTGGCCATCTGTACTCTATATCCAATAAACCCCAGCATTACCATCTGCTGTGCTCAGAAACCCAGAGGGAATGCGAGCACTGCACGTAACCTGCAGCTTTAGAAGAGACAGATTTAGTGTGAGATCATCAACTACAAAAGACTGCTTTAACCACGGCATCTATGTAAACATAATCTATTCTCTTGTTCTGCAATGAAGCATGGGATATTAGTAAACTACATCATCCATGGTAGTAAAACATCAAAAATTTATGTTAATCGACATGAGATAATCTTGTGTTTAGAAGCCTACCTTGGATTTGTACCATTCCTCAGCCTCATGAATGTTCTTGCTGGCCAGAGTCTCATACTGAAGCCGGACATCCCTTAGTGCAGAGGTCAGATCAGGCTTAGCTATGTCCATATCAATTTGCACATGCTGATCTTGTATCTGGACCTGCAGCTCAGCAACCTCCTGCAGGCAAGTCATAGGGGAAAACTTGGCTTTCATCTGTACCTCTTTTTTTTTAATATTCATTGCACAGAAGCTGTCTTTAAAACATATTTACAGCATCTATTGATTCTTCATTTTTACAAAGCACAAAATTTACCCACTGTTCTGAGACTGTCCAAATAAGTGAAATGTAGTTTACACATTGCAAAAGTTTATTTCCAGCTGATTTTGATTTGCATATAAATGACTCTTCTGATCTGTGCTTCATGTTACTATAGACTGCCCGTTGTATGCCATGATTCAGAACAGTTCTCCTGATGCTGTCCTGCTTTGTAAGGGCCAGTCTAATAATACTCTTCATCCTCTTGACATAATTTGCTAATCTTCGTGCCAGTGCCTTTCTTTGCCAATCTCATTATCCACTCAGGGCTCTGTCACATGCAAGAAACTGCTGTTAAATACCTCATCGTGAAGTTTCTTTAGGAAAGCGATCTCCTCTTGTAGGGACTCCACCTTGCGCTCCAAGTCTAGACGAGCCAGGGATGCATTATCGACATCCTGTGAACAATTAATACGTCAATAAAATGCAGTTATCGGGTCAATGCAAAGATTGTATGACAATCTCTATTTAACACTAATTTAATCGTGTTTTGGATTTTAAAGTTTAAAGAAAAGTGGGTAAGGCACTTGAATAAAATGATGTACAGCAATTTCCTGAAGCTGCAAAGTTGCAGGTGGCACAGGTGGAAGTGGTAGATGGCTTGAAACATACACATGCATCCCCTTATTGTGTGCTTTTACTCTCTGAATGCACCACCTTCCCCCGACTACATCCCCCACTCAGGCAACAGCATGCTTTGTCATTTACCCACATGCCCCCTCTCATCACCACAGAAACCATCCCAGAATGGAACTGACTTCCTTGCCATACATTCAGCGACAAATCTAGACCACATCAGGAATGAAATGTAGAGAGATAAGTTTGAGTTGTCTATAGAGTATACATACCTGCCTGAAACCTTGGAGGTTGTTTTCAGCATCCTCCCTTTGAAGAACCTCTTCTTGAAGCCTAAAGATGAAAGGAATCATTACAGAAAGACTTTGCAAATTGTATTTGATAATGTTTAAAATAGAAACCAGATATCAAGCAAAAATATATCTTCTTAAATTAAACTATATATATGTATAGTGTAGTTTTAAAAATCATAAAGCATATTTGGCATTGTATGCTTTTTTTTCTTTCTTTTTTTTTTTTACCAAATTGATCATCATTGATTTTATGAAATACTCCTCCTCCTACCACAACTACTACTACTAAACATAATCTAAAACAAATCTTACATTTATTATATAGCAAAACTATGTGGAAACATGGACACAACACAAATATGTACTTTTTCAACATCCTATTCTAGAGTTTGCTCCCCCTTTTGCTGTTAAAATAATCTCCACTATTCTGGGAAGGCTCTCCACTGGATTTTGGAGCATGGCTCTTGGGATTTTGTGCTCATTCATGCACAAGAACATTAGTGAAATCAGGCACTGATGTGTCATTCCAGTTAATCCCAACGGTGATATGGTGGTTAGGGTTCTGTACAGGCCACTCAAGTTTTTCCACACCAACCTTGGCAAACTTCATCTTCATGGACCTTGTTTTTGTATCTTCATTCCAGTGAAGCTGGCTATATTGTATAGTTGTATCCATATTGTATATTGTATTGTATATTGTATAGCTATATTATAAGTTACAACATGGAAAGACATTCTCAATAGTTGTGTGCGTCCAAATTTGTGGCACATGTTTGTTTGGGTCAAATAGGTAAATGTAATGTTCAGGCATCCACAAACTTTTGGCCATACAGTAGGTAGTGGCAGGGCGTTCGTAACCGGTAAATGGTTTTAAAAATCTGGATGCGCTATGGACTATTGAAACTCCAAATAACTATAACCAGTTTATACATACTTTTCTCTTAGGCGTTCAATATCTTCCGCCAGGTTATCTCGATCCAGTTCCACCCTGGTCTTATCACTGGTCAGATGGTCGACTTGCTGGCGTAACTCCCTCATCTCGTCCTCGTAAAGATCTCCGACTCGGGACGTGCCTTTGCCTCTGAGCTGCGCCAGCTCGGTGCTCAGCATCTTGTTCTGCTGCTCCAGAAAGCGCACCTTCTCTATGTAGCTGGCGAAGCGGTCATTCAGGTGCTGCATCTCGGCTTTCTCGTTTGTGCGGTTCGCTTTGAACTCGCTGTTGATGGCATCGGACAGGGCGAAGTCCAGCGTGTCGGATGTGAGTCGGGGCAGGTTGGCGCTCCGCACTCGCACACTTTTGCTCGCGGTGATGGACGGAGCGGAGAACGCGCTGTAGGAGGGACGCGGGGCGCGCGCCGGAGCCGAGTACTGGCGGCTTGAGTAGCTGGAGCGCGAGGAGGCATTACGGTCACCGCCAAATATCCTTGTGTAAGAAGATGCCTGGCGGGAACTTGCTGAGGTTCGGTTAGCCATTTTGTACTTCTGTTGAGTTGCTTCTTACGACGACGCCCGCCTGGTCCTCAGTGCACCCCTGTACAGCGCTGCAGTTCTGCTCGGCTCCGTGCACGCGCCCGGGCTTTATACCGCTCTTCCTATGCAAATTACTTAACGGAGCGCGCGCTGCTGATCACGTGCCGAGGGACTCATTCAACAGTTATCACAAGAAAACATGATATATAGCAAAGTATTATTAAATATTTTTTGGTGCTATTCGTGGTGTAGGGTTATTTATTACATACAGTACTTGCATCTTTATAGCGCGACAACAGTTTTTACCTTGGTATTCTCCCTGATAGCATTTTTTGGGCAAATATGTCAGAGTTCAGGAAAAAGAAACAAAGTTGCTTGTGATGTTAGTGTATTCTGTAATAATTTAACATCCTCACGGCACTTGTAACTTTTGACCAAAAACAAACAAACAAACAAAAAAAAACCGTAAGTGAAAGCAACCGTTTAACTTTGGTTTGACATTTCAGTAGATTTTTTTTTTTTGCTACTAAAATGGCCAAACCACAAACAAAAAAACAAAATAACAATTAAATAAATTCAGATAAAGGCCAAAAGGTGTTACTAAACCCATGATTAAACTTCCATTACTTAACTGATGTGGGAATGCCAGTCAGCGTAAACTGCATGTCTGTGGACTGTGAGAGGAAACAATTATATTATTCAATAATCAATTGGAACTACAAATAATTAATGCCTTAAACGTGTAATTAAGAATGAAGGTAAACTGTAACTAACGAATTACCGTCACTAAAAGGTTTTCAGTCTGTACTAAACTAAATTAAAAGTAAGACGCGTGCGCCTTTAAAATATGTTATTCAATTTGATTCCGTTCATATTAAATGAATCAACACCTTGAGGATTTCAGAAGCTTATGGTTTGTTGTGGATTTGTTTTATGAATGTCAAGCTTAAACAAGACATGTTCAAAAACTGCCCAGCGTATCTGAATTCATCCGACTTTGGGGGGGAATCCTCTGTAGAGCGGAACTTTCTACCGCGGAAGTTGTTTCCAGACGGGTTTGTGTTGTTAGCGCGCTCTTCACGTTGTTGTGATTTGGGATTTAAGACTAATATAACATGGAGAAGCTCCGTGTTCTGGAACTGTACAGTGGTATTGGAGGGATGCATTATGCACTGAGAGGTATATTCCGGGACTTTGGTATTTGGTTGGTTTCTCCGTAATATTAATTTTACCTGCTTATACCGGCGACACCAGTTAGCATCCCATAACTGTCTCTCTCATTTCACACACTGAGTTACACAGCACACTCTGTGTCAGTTTAGTCCAAATAGCTTAATACTCTTTAAAAATCTTGGCTAAACTTTTAGGACTGTAAAAAAAATGGCAAAAATGTAGAACATGACTGTCACAATAACAGTGGTAATATTAACAATAACACTAGTAATAACGCATAACAACAGCAGTAATGACAAAACGTAAAGCAGGCGGAACAGCAACAGAAAGAAGACAAACAATAAGAGCGAGTTAGTATCATATTGATTAAGCTGGATACCAACAAATGGGTTAACTGTCTTTCATAACAAGACATGAGATATTCATAAAATCCAGCTAGTTTAGGGAGATATCATTATACTATAAGAGTTGCATAGATTTTAAATGAATGTATAAGGAAACCCAATACTGTAATGCGAGTCTTGGTGTTTAGGATAAAAATAATATAACTGAAATGAGCTACTGTAATCAAGCTGAATATAATGACTTGTTTAAGTATTTTAAATTGTGTTAGATGTCTTTAATTTGTTTACTTTTGTTTTACTCACAGTAAAACACTTCTTGAGACCGGACAGAAAGCAATTGAAAAACTTCCTTACATGTAATCAAATAATATGAACCTTTCAATGAAGACAAAACGATTAAATAAAAGAAAGACTTGACTTAATTAAGACGAAATACAGACTTGTATGAAATGAGGGAAGAGTTAATATTGGAAGTTTTAGCACACTCCCTACAATTATGAGGCACTCTTTCACCGTTTAGTTATCAGTATGTTGTTTTCTGTAAGCTTTGCCTATTGTAAAGTTTTGTGGGAATCATTACATGTAAACAGAGTTAATAATTTAAAGCTTGCATTTATCAAGGTGTGTATTTTATTACAAATAAATTAAGTGTTGCTCAACTTTTTGTAAATCTTCTGGGACTTGGCTTGGATATTGGTTTGGCTTAGGAAACAATTACATGAAAATTTCCTAAAAGAATAACATACAGGGCTCTATTTTAGAATATATGTGCAAAAAAAGGTAATTGTGTAGTCCTGTGAGTCTGTAAAGTACAGTTTTTATTTTCTTATTATTATTATTTTTGTTACCAAAAATGTCCTTTAGCAATAGCATCAAAGTAGGTATCAAAGTGCTGTATGCATGTTCTTTCTTTTAGCAATAGTATCAAAGTGGGTATTAAAGTGCTGTATGCATGTTCTTTCCATTTTTAATCATAATTCATCTAAATTAATAGAGTCTGTAGCATACTCTGCATTGCAACACATTTAATATTATAATTTATTCCTCTTATGTGTGTTTTTCTTTCTGTTTAGAGAGCTCCATCCCTGCTGAAGTGGTAGCTGCAGTGGATGTGAACACGACAGCCAATGAAATCTATAAGCACAACTTTCCAGATACTCTCCTCCTACCTAAGACCATTGAAGTGAGGATCAGCTAATTGTTTTCTAAATCAGTTAATGTTGATGTAAAGATTGTATTAAATGTCAGAATAACTAAATGCTAAATGGACAGCAGGCATACAGGGTAGAGTGGAACGAATCACATTTCAGACACAGCATTACTATTAGATCAATTTGCTGACTGTTTTAGAAAGAAGACTAGAGATTCATTTTAATTAATTGAAGTGGTCATTATTTGCAATTTACTGAAGCAAAACATAAAGCATTTTTCATCTATTTCTGTGTATAAGAAAAATGCTATAAATAAAGTTATTTATCCAGCATTAATTATCAAATAATAAATAGCCATGAGATAAATGCTTTTTGCATGGCGGTGCTGTGATCCTATGTCACCTCTAGGGGCAGGCTTCCTTTGACATAAATTGATGTGATTTTATTTGGGTAACATTTTCACTCCAAGTTATGTGTATAGTATGTGATATCATGTCTTAAACAGAATGAGACAGAGACCAAGCCATAAACTGATTAACTCAACCCTAAATTTAGGTAATAGGTAGGTAATAATAGGTTTATTTGTTAAGGCACATTTTTATGAAAAGCAACAATGTATAGATAAAGTAAGATCATAGTAACATTTTGTTGTTTTTTTTGCTTCTATTTTGGAAAATTATGAAACATTTTTTTGACTACATTTTCTTTTATTCAGGCCTAGTCACACTTTGTCTCATGACAAGCAGCTATGCCAATACTTTGGGTAAAAGAGTAACTTAGCAGATTGAGTGTTGGGTAAAGGTTGTATGCATCGTCAGCATTAGTAATGATGCACCAGCTGCTGGGCTTACAGGCATTAGTGTGATTCAGTTAAGGTTTCCTCATGTATGTCACCATAAATTATGTCCCAAACTTGGTATATATTTTTATTTTCTTCTTTTACACATGAAACTTGATTAAATAATAAGTAATGATTTCGGATTCAAACTTGGATTTTGAGTAACAAGATATTTCTCAAACCAACAGGTGTCATGAGGATATAATTTATGTGTTCATGCTGTGCAAAACTTTACCCTCTTTTCTGATGGATTTCAACCATATTGTTTGTCACACCAGAAAGTAATTTACAGTATTGTTGGAAGTTGTGCAGTTTTATAGTGTTTATAAAAGATGCATCATGCATAATGATTCATTTGAGCTTTTGTTTGATTTCATCCAGGGAATGACACTTAGCGATTTCAATAAGCTGGACTTTGATATGATTTTGATGAGCCCTCCATGTCAGCCTTTTACTAGGTAATCGAAACCTTGTCCATTTTTCGCTCACCCTGTTGTTAATAGAGATAATAAAGAGTAATGTGCTTTTCTACCAATACAGGATTGGGTTACAGGGTGATGTAAATGACCCAAGAACAAAAAGCTTTCTTTACATCTTGGACATTCTGCCAAGGTCAGAACAATCTGTGCTTTCTGCATACTTGCTTTATATAAGATAGTGTGTATTCTTGGCTCCTTCATTGGAAATCTTTTTTTCTTTTTAATTAATCCAAAAAGTGGCTTGTAGCATACGTTCAAATTAGTTATTACAGCAGTGGCATTTTTAACTACACTGCCAGGTATTATTTATTTATGTGTAATAAAACCTTTCAAGCAGGTCCGTATGTCTTATTCACCATATTGCTATTTATTCTTGTTAAGATTTTAACAAGAATAAATAGCAGTATGGTGAATAATATGGTAAATAAGGCTGCAATATGCAGCCACTAATGCTAATACTGTTTTGTTAAAGAAATATTCTCTGTATTCTCTGTTCGTAGGTTGAACAAGATGCCCCGCTTCATTCTGCTGGAGAATGTGAAAGGTTTTGAGACATCCTCTGCAAGGTAACCTGGAATACAGGGCAAGATTTCTACATGGGAGTTTGCTGTCAGTACATGTGTTTCAGTCAGTACTGTTCTGGATTTGTTCTCACCATGTCACCAAGTTAATACACCATGTTAATACAGTTTTATTGAAGCATTTAGTGGAAAATTAGCACAGAGGGACCAAGTGTTAGCACAAAAACATTAGGAGAGTTTGAGGCAGAAGATTAAATAGAATGTACTTGTTTTAGATCTAAACTCAAAATTCAAACTGTGGATTTGCAATTTAACCTGGTTTTGTTTTATTATTATTATTATTTATTTATTTATTTTATTTTATTTTATTTTTTTCAGAAATACTTTGGTAAAGACTCTGCAGGACTGTAAATACACCTTTCAGGAATTTATGATATCACCCACTTGTGTAAGCATTTCCATTCATTCTGTATTTTATATCAAGTAACATTTTACCCTATAAAAATGCAGAATTATGAATAAATAAACTCCAATAACCAGTTATAAATGTATTTTCATCTTGTTAGGCTTAATAATACACTTGTATTGTTCTACATGTTAAAACAAGCCAGTTGTTCCAATAAGCCCAATTGCCAGACTTCTCCTTTCAGTTTGTAGAGAACTTTTGTCGAAAATGCACACATTGAAAGAGCACAAATCTGTAGCACAAATAATAGACTATGAATAATTTGCTGAATTTATTATAAATTTGAAATTTCAGAATAATGTAATACTTATTTACACTAACTTTTTATTTTTAATACAGCTAGGAATACCAAACTCAAGGCTGCGATTTTTTCTTATTGCGAAAGCTCCCTCAGATTCCTTCTCTTTTCAGAAAACAACAGAGGTACACACATCTTGTCAACCTGAATATGGCATATAATTTTCTTGCGAAGAAGCTGACCAGTTTTGACTAACTATATTAAACTGTAATCCCTAACCCCTGCAGATTCTAGAGGGCTTTCCAAAGTCAGAATCTAATGATGTCACCGACGGTCCCATGATGACTGATAGCCATTGTAGTAAAGTTACGGGTGACATGAGAGAAGACAGGACTATAATCTATAAGATGGAGACGGCTCAGGAGCTGGAGAGGAAGCAGAGTCAAGACAACAAACAGGCAGTGAGGAGACTACGGGATTTTCTGGAGGAGGAAGAACAAGTAACAGACATGGACAGTTATTTGCTCCCTCCAAAGATCCTGCTTAGATATGCCATGCTCATGGACATAGTGAATCCAAACAGTAGGAGATCGGTCTGCTTTACTAAAGGGCAAGGATTTACAAATTAAAATGACATTATCTAAATAATTTCCAGCTTGTGTTTGACCACTGACAGTTTTTTTTTTGTTTATTTGTTTCTCTTTAGGTATGGGCATTACGTTGAGGGAACAGGGTCCGTTTTGCAGTCGTGTACAGATGTGGAGCTGGAGAGCATCTTTAAGTCACTGGACATGCTATCAGAGGAAGAGAAGCTAAAGCAGCTGTCCCAGCTGAAGCTCAGATACTTCACACCCAGAGAGATCGCCAACCTTATGGGCTTCCCACCACATTTCAGTAAGTCAGGCTTATGGCCGGGTGAT
>JAOVVB010000046.1:20075403-20089637 GCA_028570985.1 Heterobranchus longifilis
ATATTTACGTACATTTTTTACAATGAACATTTAGATAAAAACCAATACAGATGAGATAGAGAAAATAAAGAACAGTGGCCCATCTCCAGAGATCCAAGAGGAACTGAATCAGCTGAAAACCAAAGTGGATGGACTTGACTCCAGAGTCCAAACAGTAGAGCAGGTAAAATTAAACATGATGTGGTTTTCTTCATGTTATATAATTCATGCATAAAGTATTACATATTTTTATGATTTGATATGTTTATGATATTGTGTTTATATATACAGTATATACAAAACCCCATTCCCGATTGTTTTAGATTGTCCAGAAGAAGACATGTAACAGCAACCCATGTCAGAACTCTGGGACTTGCCTAAATCTTTTGGACTCCTTTCATTGCCTCTGCCCTCAGAACTGGCAGGTAAGAGGGCTCTAAATGGCATCCATACACACTCATATTCTTTTAATTATTAACACTGTTCTGTTCCTGACCCCCCTTTTGTGTCATGTCATATTAGGGACCCATCTGTGCTGTGGATGTGAATGAGTGTCAGATCTATGCTGGAACCACTCAGGGCTGCCAGAATGGAGCCACATGCATTAACACTCCTGGATCTTACACGTAATGTGCTTCCTGATCCCTGATTCCTCTACTGAATAACCTTTATCATGAGGTTTTGATCTTACAGGTTTTGATTTTTATTCTAGTTGCAATTGTTTGCCAGAGTGGTATGGACCCCACTGCACTTCTCGTTATGATGACTGTGCAGGGGGCAGTCAGGACTTGTGTGTTCATGGGATGTGCATTGATTCTGACAGAGTAACACCTAATGAGGTAAGCTTGCAGTGCCACTCTAGAATTTGATAGATTATGTTTGTAAGGTTTGTAATTTTTTTTTTGGTTAATGCACATCTACTTTTATTTTTCTGAAGTCATAAACAGGTGGTAGTAAATAAAATGGGGTGTTTAAGTCAAACCAGGATTAGTTACTAATTATGAGAGTAAATATTATAAATACTTTTATTTCTCTACAGTATATAATCTCCTGCTATGCTAATGCACTTATCCCAGCATTTCATTAGTGCTTAGAAACCATGAAGGTAGAAAGTTGTCTCAATATGATGGAACCATGATCAGACTGCCTGCTTGATGTCTGAAATCCTGGCCTTTTTTAATCCTCCAAACATGTGGAAATGGCTTGGATCGAGATCAGGGCAGCGTAGGGAATGTGACAGTAACTCCCAGCTGAGTTCCTGTAATGTGAAAGTGGTGTTCTTGAATAGTTGTTCAAACTGTTCCCACAGACAGATGCATCTCTTCCGGAAATTGGTAACAAGTTATCTATCAAATTTCAAGGATCAGACGTTCCACTCTCTGAATGTTCTGCAGTGGGTTCTGAGCCACCTTGCCCAGGAACACCATTAATGGAATTATGGCCTTCCTTAAAATGTTTGCACCACTCAAATGTTTTACTGTAGCTGTGAGTCTCATCACTCACAGCTTCTTGAAGTCTTTTGTTAAAGCCAATTGATTTTACATCCTCATTCAGAAATGTAGAACACCTGTCATATTAAAATATTAATATTAAAATATAAAAAATATTAAAATACATGATAATAGAGCAGGTATGATAGTATTAAATAGCAGAAAAACAATCTCAAAAATAGGTTTTGTTATTAGCTCCTTCTGACTAAACATTTTCCTCTGATATTCAATTTCATATAATGCGAAATTCAATGTAGAATAAGGAGAGACAAAAATAGATTAAAGAAATAAAATGCTGTTGGATTGGTTTCTTTGGGTAGATTTGAAGTGACAGCTGATTCCCACTGATACTATTAGCTCTTTGCTGTTGAGTAGTGGGTACTAGTGGGTAATCTAATGGCACTGTGGGTAATGTAGGAAACTGTTAATCAAAAAAAAAAAAAAATTTTATGTTTGGATCTTTGTGGATTTTTCCTTTAAAGGCATAGGAAGTTTGAATCAGTGATGGTCAAGAATCCATTTAATATGTCACTTGAGAACATTTCCCCCCTTTGTTTTCTTAAGTAGAGCACTTACTGTAATGGTATCAGCAATTTGTTCAAGTGGTTTCCAATATACACTTTATCTTATGTGTTTTGTTTCTCTCCCAACAGCCCAAATATAAGTGCATCTGTGATGCCGGGTGGATGTCTCCTCCTGGCATCTCTGCATGCACAGCAGATGTAGATGAGTGTAGCCTTCCCAATAAGCCCTGCTCTACTAATCCCCCTGTACAGTGTTACAACACTCAAGGGTCCTACTTCTGTGGTGCTTGTCCAGCAGGTAAAACATGAGATGGGTTAAAAAATGTCTCAGTTTAAGTGCTAATCTTGGATTCATTTTGTTCTTATAAATGAATTTAAATCTAATCTAGTAATCCAAAATTACCGATACTACTGTAGTGTATATATTTCATTTAAATCCTGGACTAGTGCAGCATTCAAAGCCATCTGTTTACAAATGCTAAATTCACCCATAGGGCATAGAGAAAGGACGGCACAGAAACACTATTATGAGTAATATCAGTCCTGTTGCATGGATTGATTCTGGTGTTACCCATCCAGGTTGGCAGGGAAATGGCTACAGCTGTCAGGATGTGAATGAGTGTGAAACAAACAATGGAGGATGTTCTACCTCCCCAATGGTGCCCTGTCTCAACACCATGGGCTCTTTCCACTGTGGACAGTGTCCTCCAGGTATTTAATTCACCATCCATGATTGTTTTTTTATTTCTTCCTATTTCTTCTATCAAATATTCAGTATGTTCATTTAAATAAACTTGTCGTATCAACAAAAATGATATACAGGATAGAAAATGCACCTTTTGTTTGTATTACTTTGCTTTTCACATCATGTGCATCAGAAAAAATTGGCAATTCCTATATATACAGTTTAGTAAATAGAGAGCTTTGAGATTTGGGGGTATGCAGGATATCAAAACAAGCTTAACCAAGGATATATGTACAATATGCAGGATTTTCAAATAAAGCTTAAGCCATTTTACATTTATATAATGTCTAAATAATGTCATGGTCTTAATTTCTCATTGTGTAGGTTATGAGGGAGATGGAAAAACTTGCACGCAGTCTAACATATGCTCAACTAATAATGGAGGATGCTTTCCATTAGCTACTTGTACCTCTGTTCCAGGTGTCACACACACGCACACGCACTTAACCTTTTTTTTTTTTTAAACAGTAGGCACTCTGCACAGTAGCACATGACCAGTGACATTAAAGAGAACATAAAGCCATTAGGATTTACAATTTAAGTGCACCATTGCTGTGTGTCACTTTATAACAAAACGGGTCATTGTGCACAAATCATCACAATGCATCTGCCTTCTGATATGCAGCTCTTTAATTATTTCTTGTAATGCTTAATATATAGAGAAAAATAATAAATAGGCAGAACATATAGATTTTTTTCCCCACAACTGTACAGAAAGTTTAGCATTTATAACACTAAGTTTAAAGTTCTGATTCGGTGCTGTAATGTCCTTCAGGCAGCAATTTCCCTACATGCACCTGTCCCCCTGGCTATGTGGGGAATGGCTACGGTCCTGCTGGTTGTACTCAGATCACTGACACCTGTGGCACCAATAACCCATGCGTCAATGGCCAGTGTGAGGTAACTGGCAAAAAGTTTTAAGATACATAGTTTAAGTAAATAAATATATTTGTGTATATATGTATGTATATAAAGTAGTGTTTTATTTATAAATTCTGTATTTCTTAATATACGTTCATCAAAGGATGTAATATTTTATTCTCTATTTTTGCCATATTGTAAGTGTGATGACCAGCATCAGTTTCATCTATATTTCCTAGAACACAGCCACTGGATATGTCTGCCACTGTGACCCAGGCTGGACAGGCCAGAATTGTGACCAGAATATTAATGAGTGTGCAAGTAACCCCTGCCAGAACGGAGGCACTTGCACTGATGGCATTAATGGCTACATTTGTACCTGCACATCACAGTGGACAGGCCCGCAGTGTCAGACTCCACAACAAGGTCTGTACTTCGCTGGTGTATCTGCACTTACTTAGACGATACTTTGTTGATAGTCTTTGACCTGAGTTTATGTTTATGTTGATTTTTAGAGTGTGGAGGAGTCCTGGAGAGTTCATCTGGTACATTTAGTTATCCCAACACTCCTGGACATGACGAATATGACCATATGGTCAGTTGTGCCTGGGTGGTCAGAACTGATGCAGACAAGGTCAGTGAAACTACGTCCAACAACACATTTTTGAATGAGATGTTATGAAATAAAAGTAATAATACACAACTTTATTATTTCTCTCCTAGATTCTGCGGATCACATTCCCCTTTTTTGACCTTGAGCAGAGCACTACGTGCAGCTATGACTTCCTACAGATCCATGATGGAGAGAGTGCCTCCGCCTACATGCTTGGCAAATACTGTGGCACTAATGCCCCTGCTGAGCTCTTCAGTTCCCATAATTCTTTGTACTTCTGGTTTCGCTCCGATCATATAATCAATAAAGGTGGCTTCACCGTCGCCTGGGAATCCCAAACACCAGGTATTGTCTAATGTGTTCAGCTCTTTATTATAATGAGCCAGATTTATAACCAGTCACGTTTATATTATATTAAAAAACATAATTATTCATCTAAATCCATAAAAGTTCCTCCTAAAGCAACTTAATCACTACACAACTTTTTGCCACTTTTTAAAGAATTATTTTGGGTGAGACTTCTTTTTTTTTTTTAGACTTTTCATAGACTTTCATCAGGTGAATGTTTAGGAATTTATGTATGTTATGTGTGTTTATATTCTAAATCTTCATGTATGTTTTTCATTTGTCATGTAAGGCTTATGTAGGTGTCCTATAGCCTTATGAACCCTGTCCCTGAATTCTTAATTCATATTATATTGTATATTTCTTCAGAGTATATTGTATGCCATACAAACAAAAGCTATTATTTGTTTGTTTGTTCATTTATTTATTCATGCATTCATTTTGTCCCCAGTATGTGGTGGTCATCTGACTAATCCGTATGGTGACATTAAATCACCTGGCTATCCAGGCAACTACCCACCAAACCGTGACTGCTATTGGACAATAGATGTGGATCCTGGACTACTTATTACTTTTGCTTTTGGAACACTTAGTCTTGAGCACCACCCTGACTGTAACTTTGATTATCTTGACGTAGGTTGACGATTGACCATTAGACATCTATCTTTAATGCCTTTTTATTGTTTATCTTTTAAAGCATAGATTTTATTTTAAGTGTAGAAGTCACATGCTAATTCAGGCTTTGTGCTCTAGATCAGAGATGGCCTACTCCCTGAGGACCCACTTCTAAACCGATATTGTAGCAGTGGTTCTCCACCACCATTGCAGACCACAGGCCCTGCTGCTTGGATCCACTTTCACTCAGATTTTGTTATTACGGACCAGGGCTTCCATATCACATACACCACCTCTCAATGTGAGCATAGGCTGTAATTTCTGTGCCAAATGACAAGACCAAGATGATGGGATTGTAAACAATAGGACAGCACATCTCTTTTACTTATTTTATGATATATTATCAAATATCCACGTGGAATGTGTTGTGTTAGTTATCTAACAGCTCTGTTCTTAGTATTTAAATGTTTAAATAGTGTCGAATTATGCTTAAACAAATATGGGTAAAGCTGTAAATCCTAGATTTTATGTCCATGTCATGGCCTCATAAAGCAGTTATAACATGTTTATGACTAGTAAATGATAAAGGATATCCAGAAGAGATTTCAAAGTTCATGAAAATCTTTTGCAGGAATAGTTCTTTATTTCATTTATTGCTTACATTTGTATGTTTTTTTTTTTTACATCGTACTCTTTATTGCAGTATCTTTTATAATTGTCTAAGAAATAATTATAGAAAGTTAATTTCTTAACCTTTACTATGCACATTGTGTTGTAGCTGACCCTGGATGTGGAGGCACATACACAGAAAGTCAAGGCATTATCATCTCCCCCAACTGGCCTAATAACTACGCACATAACAAACAGTGTATTTATCTGATCCGACTACCTCGAAGTGAGCAGGTGTCCCTCAACTTCACGCATATGGAACTGGAACCTCACAGTGGCTGTGCATTTGATTATGTGGAGGTATTTTGTGTTTTGGTGTGAGAGAGTCGAGAAAATGAGAAAGACAAGTTATAACAATTGCTAAAAATCAATAATGGTGCTTTTACAGAAGTGGTTTTCTTGTCTTAGGTGCGTGATGGTCCAGGGGAAACTGCTCCACTTTTTGGAAAGTACTGTGGTACCACACTTCCCGCCCCCATCTTGTCCTCTGCTAATGCCCTTTGGATTCGCTTTAAATCTGACAGCTCTGTCAGTCATGCTGGCTTCAGAGCTGTATATGAAATCAGTAAGACTTGCTTTCCTTTTCTTTTTTTAAACCACTGATACTGGGAAGGCAAGCATGACTAGTTTTAATGCATGTCATAAATCTCCACAGTGGACGACATACAGTATGCCTTTTGATGATTACTGCGTCAAAAACTGAGAGTTGTATTAACTGTTTTATAAGCTGTATGACTGGAGCTGGATGATTTTAAATAATTGTAACAAAATATCCTTACACCCTACGAGCACCATGTAAATAAATTATATTTAGATCTGAAGAGAAAGACATTTGTCTCTTTCAGACTGTGGAGGAACTTTCTCAGGCTCAGGCCAGATTCGCACACCCCTTCACCCTGACGCCTACCCTCACAACAAGATGTGTGAGTGGGTCATCAATCAGCCCACAGGCTACGTTGTGACGCTCACCTTCCTCACCTTCGATGTTGAGGGCAGTACAGGATGCTTTTATGACTATGTGGAGGTACATAACGCTTCCCTTATATATTGTCATATATTCCCATATATATTGATATATTACTTATCGCCTTCATAGCAAACAGCTATAGAAAAATGCGTTATAATTATCATCAATCGGTCTCCTTTCTTAGGTAAGAGATGGTGCTACGTCCAGCTCTCCCTTGATTGGCCGATATTGTGGAAATCAGGTTCCCAGTATGTTGCAGTCTACACAGAAACACATGTATATATCATTCAGTACTGATGCGTCTGTCAGCAACCACGGCTTCACTGCAGAGTATGGATCTGTTATGGAAGGTGATGTATCGTATCATTGCACTATATGACTTGTTCTCTGCTGTAAAATAGTTGATGTTTTATATAACTCTAAGTGATTTTAATGTATTGATTTGATTTTATATCCAGGCTGCGGAGACACTCTCACAGCTCCTACAGGTAGCTTTACTAGTCCTGGTCATCCAACCAACTACCCTCATGGTGCCAACTGCACCTGGCACATTGCTGTAACACCAGGAAATATCATTCGGCTGTCTTTTACTTCCTTCAATCTGGAGTACCATACCGATTGTTATTTTGACTATGTGGAGGTATATGACAATGGTACAGTTGAGACTGGGCATCTTCTGGGCAGGTAAGAGCATTAGCAGGTTAACAGCAATTGATGTGTTAAAGGTTTTATAAATATTTTATGTATTAACACCTTGAACACCATTTTGCTCCTGTTTTTCAGGTATTGTGGAAGATCAATTCCTCCCTCACTGACCAGCACTGACAATCTCATGACTGTCCTGTTTGTCACAGACTTCAGCATGGCAACTGAGGGATTTGCTGCCAATTATGTCTCAATCAATGCCAGCACAGGTAGGATATCAAAATAATTAGATGGATAATGCACTCTAACATGTTTAAATATTACTACATACAATTAAACATAAAAAATGTTTCTTTTCATCTTTGTCCCTAGACTGCAGTGCAGTTTTCACAACTCCAACCGGAGTGTTCACTTCACCCAACTATCCTAACAACTACCCCAACAGCCGGGAGTGCATCTACAAAATCATAGTTGAAGTCAACAATCAGATCATGTTGAACTTTACAGATTTTTCCTTGGAAGGTGGCAGCAGCTGCACTCTTGACTATGTTGAAATCAGGTGAGGAAGCTTTTCAGAATTCTCTGTATGTTTTGTACTTTTATTTTTTCATGCTGTTTTGACATATCCTCTTCTTTCTGGCAGAGACGGAGGCTATGAAACATCACCTCTAATTGGTCGATACTGCTCAACCCAGGCTCCGCCTTTAGTGCTGTCACATAGTAACAGACTGTGGATCAAATTCCGCTCAGACACATCAATCACTTATAAAGGCTTCTCTGCACACTGGGATGGCACACAGACTGGTATGTGCTACTTTTTTTGGACATTTCTTTCATGTTTTCCCAACCAGACTTTATGAATTCTAGGGACTCTTCATTTTGTTGGAACAATTGAAATCACATCCCACCAAAGTAAAAGAAATCAGTGGGAAAAAGCTCTATAGCTCCCATAAATAACCAGAATATTATTGTGCTAATGTGTTGGAAGCTGGAACGAATTCCATTATATTATATTATATATGTTGCATACTGTATATGGATAGTATATGTTCCAACATATTTTATTTTTGCAATGCATTGCCCTTCCTACCATTGCCATGCTAATTCTTCCGTTAATGCACTAGGTTGTGGAGGAACTCTGACCACCACTGTTGGTAGTTTCACGTCACCTAATTATCCCCTGCCCTACCACCCCAATTCTGAATGCTACTGGCACATTAAAATCAATGCAGGAAGTAAGATCCAGCTTAGCTTTGGAGACTTTCATCTGGAATCCAGCACTGGCTGTTCTTATGATTACCTGGCGGTGAGAACAGTCATTCAATTCAGTTTAACCCTTCAAGAATCTTCTGTATGCCTTACTTAAGTAAATGTGTATAAACAGGTATATGATGGAAACAGCACAAATGCTCTAGAGTTGGCCAGATTATGTGGGAACCAGCTTCCTGCCCCTATTAACTCCACTAAAGAGCATCTTTATGTCAAACTACGCACAGACGGCATCATCCATGCAGGGGGCTTTATAGCCTCTTATATTACTTGTAAGTAAATAAAAACACTTGGCACATTTTTGTAAATCATTTGTATGATTTCATGCCATGAATGAGTGTTGGTTATTGTGAGTTGTTCTGCATTTCTTGCTTGTTGTCCTATTTCAATGTAATGCACGAAGGGCCAGGTTGGTTTCAAAATTTAGTTGTGGGTAGCTGTGAGGAAGGTGGACTCTGCATTGAGAAATGTCAAGAAGGCTTTTTTTTTTTAATCCCTTGTAAAGTTTCTGGAAATTAAACTTAGCGTCATGCCAATGTTTTTTTTTTATTATTTCATCAGGGCTCTTGCACCAGCTAGTTTATGTATCTAGATCCACTAGCCAGACAAATAAGACCTGACCTATTTAGTCTTGGACACAGATTAAATAATTAATACTCAAGTATTATGTGGGAAATTAATGAAATGTAATAACTCTCAGGACTGTGCACTATATGGCCAAATATTTGTGGATGCATGACCTTGTGGTGATAAAGTTGGAAGGACACAACTGTACAGACTCTGCTTGTACGCTGTAGCTTTTTAATTTTCTTCCACTGGAACTAAGAGGCCCAAGTTTCCAGCCTGACAGTGTCCCTGTGGACAATGATGCATGGTTTGCCAGGGTTGGAGGGAAAGAACTTGAGTGGCCTGCATAAAGCCCTGACTTTGACACTAAACACCTCGGAGTTCCTTGTCTGACATCAGTGATCTCATCATAATGACCTTAACCAAAATCTTAACCACCACATGACATACTTATATAGAGGAAAGCCTTACCAGAGGAGTTGAGGTTATTTTAAAGGATAAATGTGGCTAAATCTGGGATGTTTAAAAACTATTTATGGATTTATGGTCTTGAGTCCACAAACATCTGGCTATGTATTGTGTATAAATATATTCTTGTATGTATATATCCTAGTGTACAATATTATTTCATGGCGACCAACACATCATATGATATCAGTGTTGTTAAAGTGACCTGTCCTGTCCTCCACAGACTGTCAGGGCATTGTAATTGCCAACCAAACAAACGGGGCTATCGAGAGTGAGAACTTTCCCAACAATTACCCATTTAATGCTCAATGCAGTTGGACCATCCAAGTGACCATGGGCAACACCATTAACTATACCTTCACTGCCTTTAATCTTGAGGGTTACTCTCCCAGCTGTATTTTTGACTACGTAGAGGTAAGTTGCCTTAGAGCCAAGTTTTCCCTTGGCATTTAGAATGAGTAATACATACTCTATAAAAGTAACCCTAGATTGTAATCTTGAAGAGGTTATAGTACCTCTAAATGATTAATAGGAATCTGCTACAGTTTAATCTCTGAAAGCAGTCACTGATTTATACTTGCTCACTCACTGACTGAAGTTTGGAAATCTCAGTTAGTGAGAGTGCTTATTTTTTTTTTACTTTGTTCCTTCATCACCATGGCGAACCAAACAGCCATGACATCATGGGGCCCATGGGGAGACGAGGGGAATTTTCTATTGTAAGCTCATTGTAAGTTGCATTCCTCGGGCAGTCTTTATCAACGCTGACCTTCTGTTTTTTCAGTACTAATACCCCAGGAACATTTTAGTTTTGCTCAGCAGAGATTAAAAAAAAGCACTGGAATGTAACGTGTGTCTGTGTTGTTGCATTTTGTTCATATGCTCTGTGCTCAGTGCTGATATACTCATTCAAAAGTGAAGATAAGGAAATAAAGTACATGTTTTGCCATGATGTCGCACTCAACAATATGCTTTACCTAAATAGGGACAAAATATTTCTTTTTAGGAATGGATTCTGTTTATATTTTTAAAGTGTCACATTAAAAGAATCTCTTTCTGTGTTTGCCTAGCTTTATGATGGTCCAAATGCACAAGCTCCTCTGATTGGAAAATTCTGTGAGAACGTACCTCCTTCAGCAAACACCACCTCTGGGAGCAGCCTGCACATTGTGTTCCGCTCTGATTTCATTGTTTCTGCATCAGGTTTCCAGATGCTCTGGTACCAAAATGGTAGGAATATAAATAAATTAATTTACATAGGAACATGAACTTAGGCAAAGGAACTGCAAAATAGTTCAGAGGAAATCTTCTGTTATCGATTCTCACTGCGCTTCAGAATGAGCCTTAGGGCATCAATGGATGTGTGAGAAATGTATCCTCTTGGAGAATTTTAGTATAATTACACTGGAAGCATAGTGAAAACCGAGTAGTGCCTGGACTGTTTAGTGTTTATCATCATAAAAAAAAGGGTTCAATAAATAATGCAGAATTACATTCTGTAGGGTCTACATATTTATGCATATATTTTACACATTAAATTCCTTATGTCAGTTACCTTTTGGATGATCAGAAGTTTAAGGTTCTCTCCAGCCACTGCAACTTAGTGTATTAAAGGGCAGTGTAAGCCTGTGTGGACAGAGGCTGCCCTTAGTCATCTTTTCCAGAATGGATGTGTGGAAAAATATACAACTTACTTCCTAAAAGAGAAAAAAACATGCCTGTTTACACCAGATTCCACAATACTACTCCAAACCATCCACTGAGTCCTGTCTGTCACTGGGGAATATTGTTTTGTCAAATCCGCTCACCCAACCTTTTAGTGAAATAATATTAATAGTATTAAAAACTAAAAGTCAGCACTTTTTAATGGTTGTAGTTTGTGTTGGTTTGTATGGTGTTTTAGCAGTCAGTGGTTGGCATTCCTAAATGTGACAAAATGAGTGGTGTGGTGCTAATACAGAGATAATGAGTCACTGGGCTAATGGGTGTGGCTGCATTTATTTTTGCTGGAATGACTGACGGGAGGTCATAGCCTTCAGCTCACTGAATAAATCAAGTAAAGTGGGTATCAGTAGTGAGAAAACCAAATCTAGTAGCATTTTTGTGTTACAGATGAACTGTCTTGAAATGAAGTTGTAAAGCAAGAGGTACAATTTCACAATATTTATGAGGAAATTATTGAAATAAAGGCAGCACAGTGGCTTAGTGGCTAGCATTGCCATCTTGCACCTCCAGGGTCTGGGTTTGATTCCCGGCGAGGTTTGTTCCCAATCCCTGTGCTTGGTGGGTTTCCTCCGGGTAATCTGGTTTCCTCCCACAGTCCAAACATATGCAGATAAGGTTAATTGGCGTTCCCGAATTGCCTGTACTGTGTAAATGAGTGGGAGAGTATGTGTTTGTGTGTGTGCCCTGCGATGGATTGGCACCCCGTCCAAGGTGTACCTCCCCTCGTGCCCTAAGTCTCCCCTAACTTGTTGAAGATAGAATACAGAACTAATAATGAATAAAGAAGAACTCATTAATGGAATGGAAGGAATTAGGAAAGAAAATAATGTGTTAATTTACTTTTTGTAGACTAGGGCAGATTAGTGAACATTGATTAGGAGTTCTTATAAATAAAATAATCTTCATTTTCCATAAGGATTGGAGTTATGAAAGAGATTGATGACACTGAATAAAGTTTAGTTGGCATAGATTAGAATGCAGAGCTTCTTCTTAGACTGTGCTGAACAGTTTGTTATTAACACCTCATTGCTAAGCATATCAGTCCAATGAGAATATAATGATGGCAATGATGAGAGAGACTTAGACAGACATTCCAGAGGATACATTATACACCCACAGCAATCAGAGGTGTCTCTATAAAGAATTCACAATTCCACAGTGTTTAAGAACCTCTCTCATGTCTTTTCACACAAATTATCATCGAGACTTAAATTTTCTTTTCTCCAAAGTCATCTCACCAGTATTTTCTTTGCACTGATGTTCTTAAACTTACAGTAGTCACATTTTCATTTTTAATTTCAGGTCATTTCTTTAAAGAAGGAATGATATATTTTTTTTAAAATGTAAACATAAAAAAAAAACATTAAAAACATATATATTCAGATATATATATATATACTGAGTATCATGTTCTATTCAGCTTAATACCATACTCATATTCAGCAATATTCAGTCATTCCTTTTATGAGAGCCAAGGATTTATTGTAGTTAAATGATATGAAATAATAGCAAATAAATAGGATTTAATGTTGTTAAATAATATGAAGTCATTGTAAACACAACACTGGCATGGCAATCTTTCCTTTCACGAGAGCTTCTACAAGAAGGTCATTTGTGTCCTACTCAGACTTGTTATTGCCCCCTGCAGGTTGTGGTGGTGATCTCACTGGGCCAGCTGGCTCCTTCAACAGCCCTGGCTATCCTAACAGATATCCAGAGAACCGGGAGTGTGTGTGGTACATCCAGACCAGCCCTGACAGTAGCATCACCATTACCATTCACGAGTTTGATATAGAGTCTCATCCTGACTGTAACTCCGACCTGCTAGAGGTAAAGCATAGTTCTATTCATCTCTGTCTTTCTGGAATTGTCCTGCTTTCTTTATAAGAGTCATATTGCCATGTCTCTAACTAAATCAAACTGAAATTGTGGGATGACTAGTGTTATGAACAGCATGTCCACACATTTAGTGCAAAATAAAGATCATGTTTTGCAGTTAAAGAAGGTCAAATTAAGGTTTATATGTAAGCCTTCAAGTAAAGCATCTGCTATATCACAGTAACGCACACAGCAGTATGCTCTGTGTATGTGTGTGCGCACACCCTGTTGGCACACACAGACTCAGTGGGCACTGTTAGGGTTGTGTGTGTGAGTGTGAGTGTGAGTGTGTGCGTGAGTGTGAGTTTGTGAGTGAGTGAGTGAGTATCTCAGACCTTTGGAATGCTGACCTCCACAGCAGCACTGAATGGAGTTAGCAGTGTGGAAGAAAAGTGGAAATCAAAGATTAGAGCACAGGCTTTATTTTCAATTCTCTAACCAGCACACACTCATATATGCATGAATACACACCTCTTCTCCTAGTACTTTGTCCTTGTAGCATTTTGTTCATAAACATGCATTTTTTTATTTATTTGTTTATCATTTTTTGTTGGTCTTTTCCATCAGCTGATCAGTTTAATTATTGTTGCCGTGTTTAAATTCATGCAAAAAACAACCTCTCTTCAGATTTAGGGTTGAACTGGTGGTGTAGTGGTTAGCACTGTCGCCTTGCACCTCCAGGGTCCGGGATCGATTCCCGGCCAGGTTCGATTCCCGTCTCTGTGTGCGTGGAGTTTGCATGTTCTCTCCGTGCTTGGTGGGTTTCCTCCGGGTACTCCGGTTTTCGTCCCACAGTCCAAAGATATGCAGGTTAGGCTAATTGGCGTTCCCAAATTGCCCGGAGTGTGTGAATGAGTGTGTGTATGTGTGTGTA
>JAOVVB010000046.1:20089894-20101909 GCA_028570985.1 Heterobranchus longifilis
GTGTGTATGTGTGTGTGCCCTGCGATGGATTGGCACCCTGTCCAGGGTATACCCTGCCTCATACCCTAAGCCTCCTGGGATAGGCTCCAGGTCTCCACGACCCTGAATACAGGATAAAGCGGTATAGAAGATGAGTGAGTGAGTGAGTGAGTAAATGATGGCTTCAGTATTTGACAGTTTATAAAATAGCACCTGATCAAGCACATCCTATTATTTTGCATCTTATTTTGTAAATCTTAAACTTTGTGTGCAGAAGTCAATTTAAACTGAAACAGTGAAAACCCTGTCATAAGCACTATTCTAATTCATTCTTTTAATTCGCTTTTTGGATTTGTCAAATTTCATAAAATAACAGAGAAATCATGATCAGCATATCAAGTATTCATCTAAATGAATTAATAATATTTCATAGAAATACATATTGACCTCAAATGGCATTTCATAGTGTTTAGAATATATTTACAGCTCAAAACATTATTTCTGTATTAAATCCTCTTTATGCGGATATACCTCAACTCTAAAATACTGCCCCAGACATCATTGTAGATGTTTATAAAGCAGACAGTAAGGGTGCAGGTGTTTACCTGGGCTTTTTTCATGGCAGGTTTATGGTGGTCCTGACTTGACCTCCCCTAGACTAGCACAGCTGTGCACCACCCGTCCCCCCAACAACCCGCTTCAGGTGTCCAGCACAGGCAATGCTGTCACTGTGCGTTTCAAAAGTGATGCATATGTCAGCGGCAGGGGCTTTAATGCTAGCTGGCAGGAGACTCAAGGAGGTAGGCAGTGAGCATTACTATCATAATCTCTCTTTGGTGACAATCTGATTCCAATTCTATCTAATACTTGTGATTAATATTCTCTGTTAATTCACAACTTTAATTATTAATGTTATTTATCTGATATGTTTAGGCTGTGGTGGAGCTGTCACAGCTCCTAAAGGAGAGATCCATTCTCCTCAGTTTCCGAATAACTACCCCAACAATGTTGACTGCTCTTGGGTCATCACCGTGGACACAGGCCACCGGATTTTCTTCAACTTTACTGACATGGACATTGAGGGGCATGCTTCATGTGATTGGGATTATGTGGCTGTGAGTATTTGCCAGTTGAATAGCTTATTAGGTTATTAATTATTTCTTTAAAATTATAGGAGGATATTATTTTCATGTAGAGTCTACACATTAAAAAGCCATTACAAAGTCTAGAAAGGTTTCACTCCTAATTAAGCCTGTGTTTATCTTTTATGGTCACGTTTAACAATTAGACGAATGGCTTTCCAGTTAAATTTAAAATTTTCTTGACTAGATACAGAGCATTATGCAAAGCTATTTAAGACATGGGAGACTCACCGTGTTATTCCTCCACACACTTTAGATACATGATGGACCAGGAGAGCATTCTCCTCTGCTAGCAAAAGTATGTGGGTATTCCAGACCTGACCCAATCACCTCCACACAGAACGTCATCTATGTTCGCTTTAGATCAGACAACAGCAACAACCACAGGGGCTTCAGAGCCGAGTTCAGAGAGGGTTAGTTACATCACAGGTCTTCAATTGTACAGCAGTTTACTTTATGTTGCTTTGATGCCATATGGGATTAAATCATTTCTCTACACAACTGTTATGGTATTACATAATTTCTTTCCCTTACAGCTTGTGGATCCACTATCATGGCTGATGATGTGGGAGGTGACATTGCATCTCCTAACTACCCTTACCCATATCTCAACGGTCAATACTGCAGCTGGATCATTGTGGCACAAGAGCCATGTGCGTGAGAAACATGTCCCATTTCTTCTTTTGTTTTTTAATAACTGATGGCTTTTATACATTAATATACATAAAATATTTTTATCTATGCTTTTGTCATCCATATACAGTCAATCATGTGACACTTTCCTTCACTGATTTTGAGCTGGAGATGGTGAACACAAACTGCTCCCATGACGCTGTAGAGATTTTAGACGGTAACAATGTTGAGGCTCCAGTAATTGGTAAGCAATCCAATTTGCACAAATATCTGTTTTAAACCTTAACTCATTGCTCAAATGTAATCTTTAATGAATTTGGGATAGCATAGAAAACTCTATTGTCCTTTTTTAGGTCGGTATTGTGGATCTGACCTTCCCCATCCAGTAACCTCATTCAGCAATGCACTAGTGGTGAACTTTGTCACTGATTCGTCTGTCACCATGAATGGCTTCAGGGCAACGTACATGGCATCAACCTCCGGTCAGCGTGCAATAAGTCATCGGTTCAGGATATACATTCTTGCATTGCAATTTGTAAACAGATGTTTTTCTGCTGTGAAGAAACCATTCACTAACCTCATCTCTCCCATCTCAGGCTGCGGTGGTAACCTGCACATGGAGTCTGGAGCTTTCAACAGTCCCAACTATCCAGACGCTTACCCGCCCAGTATTGAGTGTGTATGGACTATCATTAGTTCCCCTGGTAACCGTGTCCAGCTTTCTTTCATGTAAGCATCTTCTTGCTATATAACGGTGATGATACTTGTAATCAAAGCATTGTGAATGAGAAGGTCATGTGCTTCTCTATGTATATTTTGTCTTCTTTTTGTGTCAATTAGTCTGTTTGAGCTTCAGCAGAGTCAAGGCTGCAATAATGACTACCTGGAAATTCGTGAGGGAAACTCTACCGGCACTCTTGTTGGTCGATTCTGTGGAAACATGCTTCCTTCTAATTACACCTCACTCATCGGTCATGTGCTGTGGATAAAGTTTGTCTCAGACTCATCTGTCAGTGGAGCTGGCTTCAGGGCTACATTCAGTCACTGTAATTTTATTCCCCTGCATTTAATAAATCTAATAATAAAGGTCATTTTTGGACCTTGGAAAAGTAATAATTACATTAATAAATAAATATCATAGATTCCTGCCTCATCATTGTTATCCATGTTTTTAGTGTATGGAAATGATGTCTCAGGTAGCTCTGGCCTGATTGCTTCACCACTGTATCCACGTACTTACCCAAACAATGCAGACTACCGCTGGACCATCACTGTAAGTGGAGACTCCTACATTGAGATCCGATTCCTGGATATCGATATAGAGGATCTAAGTGCCTGCTACTATGACCAGCTCAAGGTTTGTGCTCATATTGAGATTTGGGAATCTGATATTAAGGTTCTTCATCTGGGTGAACACTATTATATATCTGTTTTTCACTGGATTAAATAGATGAAGGCTGAAGTTTTAAATGGGTAATAAACGTATTAAGTCTTCTCTTTTCTTCTTATTAGATATTTGATGGACCTAATGTCCATGCATATCCTCTGGGAGTTTTCTGTGGTCTGATTCGGCCTCAACCTGTGAGAAGCTCTGGTAGCACCATGACTCTAGAGTTCAAATCAGACTTTGTGGTTGGAGGAAGAGGTTTTCTTGTGGAATGGACAGCTGTTCAGAGCTCCGGACCTTTGCCCACTATAACACCAGGTGAGGTGAAATATATTGAGTCATGTGGATATGAGAGGAATATGACCATTTTGTCCTGAAGTAAGCATGCTGTGTCAACTTGTTTTTTTTAGGTGCTTGTGGAGGGGTTCTTATGCCTGAGGACAAACCCAGGTTCCTCTTCTCTCCTGGCTGGCCTAATCAGTATGAGCCTAGCCTGGAATGCACATGGATAATCCGTTCGCCAGACTCTACTGTTGAATTCAATATGCTATTCATGGACATAGAGGATCATCCCATGTGTTTGTATGACAGTTTAGTCATCAGGGATGGTGAGGCTCTAATTTATGAATAATTCACCCTTTTTTTTATTTGTCATGGGATCGAAATAAGAGATAAACAGATAGACTAAATAGATGTTTTTCTTTTATCCAGGTGACACAAATTTGTCACCCGAGCTGGCAAGGCTTTGTGGCCGTGAGTTGCCTGGTTCAATTCATTCCACTGGTGACACAATGTTCCTGCGTTTCACTTCTGATTCCATCATTAACAGGAATGGCTTCAATGCATCCTATTCTAAAGGCAAGCTCCAAAACCACATTTCTTCAGTGACAGTTATACAGGCCTTGCCTGTTGATTTGTAGTTGTGACATTTATGCTGTGTGTCTGTTAGGATGTGGAGGCCTGCTCCACACAGACAGAGGAGTTCTCAGCTCCCCTCACTATCCTCAGAACTACAAACCTAACCTGGACTGTGGCTGGCACGTTATGGTGACTCCTGGGTATAGAGTGTCTGTTTCTTTTATGAGTCCATTCCAGGTGCAAGGTTTTGGCACAGTATGCAGTACTGGAGACTATCTGGAGGTAAGATTTACTTGGATCAATATTGCCATACACTTTCAAATAGTTGGATAAATACAACTGTACACTTTAAAAAGGACAGTCAACTATGATTTATCTGTTTTAACAGTTTAAACTTAATACAGAACAAACATTTTTTAAGGATTCTTCCAAGCTGTTAATCCCAGTAAACTCTCTGGTGTTGGATGTTATATTTTCTTTATTATATCCATGGTCTATTCTTACTTTGGAGATCAACATGCATTTTTCAAGATGTCAATGATGTAATCTTTTCTAGTTGAAGAATGGGCCGGATAATAATGCACCATCTTTAGGTGGTCGTCTTTGTGGAGCCACAACCCCTGCTGTTACACAGACCACTGACAACCATCTTTATGTTCACTTTGTCTCAGACACCTCAAATGAGGGTGCTGGCTTTAAACTGTTATTTGAAGCCCATAGTACAGGTACTGCAAAGCCTAATTAGTTACTTTATTATCTGATTGATGCGTACATAATATGTTCATGGCATTATTTACTTACTTGACTAATTGCTTCTTTTGTAAAGTTGCATATAGTTATTAAAGGGGATTGAGGATTGATAATGACTGTGTTTGTTCAGCTTGTGGAGGAACCATTGAATTACGTGATGGCGATCCTCCAGGTTACCTTACATCACCCAATTATCCATCAAACTATCCAGAGAACATTGATTGCGTCTGGATTATTATGGTTCCTAATGGGGAATCTGTGCAATTGGATTTTGAGGATTTCTACATTGAGCCAAACACCGGGTATAGGACACATTACTCACTGATCATTATTTATAGCTAAAACTCATTGCATTCTTCTAGTACACCATACAATTTTAATCAATTCACTCTCTTCTCTTATAGATGTTTCTATGACTATTTAGAGGTGCGCGATGGTGTCACTTCAAATGCTGACCTCATTGACAAGCTCTGTGGCAATACAAAACCATCTACTCAACATTCTACAGCCTCTGCTATGTATCTCCGTTTCCGCACAGATCACAGTGTCACACACAAGGGCTTTAAGGCCAAGTACACTATAGGTAATTAAACATTAGCATATATTAATATGAAGGTGCATTATTGCATGCAGAGTCCATTCAGTTGATTGTTTGTATTTTCCACTGAACAGCTACATGTGGTGGTACATACATTGGCCAGAGTGGTACCATTAAAAGTCCTGGATACCCAGATTCAAATTACCCAGACAATTCAAATTGTGAATGGTTCCTGGAAGGCCCCACTGGACACTACTTGACCCTCAGCTTCACGGCCTTCAACCTGCAGAGCTCTGCTGGCTGTACCAGTGATTATTTAGAAATACGCGAGTACAATGCTTCCGGTGAGTTAAACAGCACAAGTAATAGCATGCAGCAAAATCAACCCTATATCTACTATAGTAAATATAAATAAGGAATATACTCTTTTCCAGGCCGCTTGCTAGGAAAGCACTGTGGAAACAGTGTGCCAGGACCCATGGACACAGGAGATAGCTTTGCATATGTGAAGTTTGTCAGTGATGGCAGTGGAAATGCACCAGGATTTAGTCTTTCATTTGCAGCCAGTGTAGAAGGTAGGTCAGCTCCTATGAATAATAAACGCCAGTGTAGAAAACATTTGCTTCCTGCTTAGGGTCATTGTGCTTGGCTCTTTATTTCTTGTAGAATGTGGTGGCGATCTGAATGCACCTTCTGGGACCATCTCTTCACCAAACTACCCCAACTTGTACCCTCATAACCGGTTATGCCGCTGGAAGATCACTGTGCCTCCAGGTCGTAGAGTCACCCTCACTTTTAATGACCTACGCCTGGAGGACAATAACGGCTGTATGTTTGACTACGTGGAGGTAAGAGCATTTTATTTTCAGTTATTATAGATATGAACACTGAGAAAAGTATTTCAAGGTCTGATTATAATGTTGATCTCACTATATGTGTTTATTTAGGTGATCAATGGCGTGCTGTCCAATTCCCCTCGGCTGCAGCGATTCTGTGGCTCTGTTCCTGCAGGCACACAGGTGAAGTCATCTGGCAACACCATGACTGTTGTTTTTGTCACAGATTCTTCTGTGTCTAATGGTGGGTTTACTGCTGACTACTCCTCCTCTGAGGCAGCAGGTGAGCAAATAATTTGATTCAATTGCACATACTTTCAAACATTGATGTGCTACATGTAAAAACCTTGTGTTTTCTTTTGGTTGGTCTCTGTTTGTTTTTGAAGTGTGTGGCGGAATCCTCAGTACCCCAGGGAACTTTACCTCCCCTGACTATGGTGCTGGTAACTACAGCAACAAACTAAACTGTGAGTGGCTGATCCAAAATCCTCAACATGTGAACTCATCCATTGTGGTTATCATAGATGACCTGCACCTTGAGCACCATCAAACTTGTGAATGGGATTATCTTGAGTTTAGACTTGGTAAGTGATGCATAATGAATAAAAATAGTTTGTTCGATTGATACATTAGTAGTTTGTTTGTTTATAAGTAAATAATTTATAAGTAACCAAACTTTTTAGGTGATGTAAACGGCGAACTTCTGGCACGACTTTGTGGTCAGAGCCTTCCTCCAACCCCCATTGTGGTGTTCACGCCTGAACTGTGGGTTCATTTTCTATCTGATGAAGCAGAGGTTGATTTGGGATTCAAAGCCACATATTATTTTTCAGGTAACAATCTGCAAATGCTGGCGCAAAGAACACTTTGAGGATGTGTTACTGTAGACATGTTAAACTGACCTATCCTATCATTCAGATTGTGGAGGCATGCAGAGTGGTGAGGGAGGTGCCATTTACAGTCCAGGCTACCCAGATAACTACCCAAGTCCTAGCCGCTGTGCTTGGCTCATTGAAGCTCCAGAAGGCTATACCATCAGTGTAAATTGACACACAAACCTTGATTTCTACACAGTTTTACATTCCTTTTAATGTTTACTAATTCTATATTATTTAATTGAACAGTTGACATTTACATACTTCCAAGTGGAAGAACACACCCAATGTTCTTGGGACTCAGTGACCATTTTCAATGGAGGTTCTCCAGGTGCTCCTATAATTGGACAATACTGTGGTCATACATCACCTGGGACAATCCAATCAGGTTCCAACAAGCTAGCAGTGGTATTCCTGGCTGACCACAGTGTGTCTAAAGGAGGGTTTGTTGCTACTTGGTCAGTGGATTCCTCAGGTATAAAGTCTCCAGCAAAATGTGCACAGACTTAGATACTGCAGTTGGCTGCATTTTCTTCACTTGATTAATTTTTGTTCTTCTTTTTTATTTGTGATATTTTTTCTTCAGGATGTGGTGGTGTCATACATGCTGACTTGGGTAGCATCAAGTCCCCCAATTACCCCCAGAACTTCCCAGCTAATACTGAATGTTCATGGACCATCATTGCTCATGATGGCAATCACTTGGAAATGGGTTTTGCAAGTGAATTCCAGATACCTGACTCCAGCGGACACTGCCAGAACAGTTACATCAAGGTAACAATTTGAACGAGATTCATGTATGGGTGAATTTGCATAAATAAATGTTATTATCCTACCAGGGATATTTGGGTTTCATAGGGATATTTTTAGTTTCCCTTTTTTATTTATTAATTCATTTTATTATTATTTCTCAGGTGTGGGCTGGAGACAAACAGCAGAATGATGCTCTGTTGGCAACAGACTGTGGCTCCACAGCTCCTCCTCCAATCATTGCTCCTTTCAACACCATAACTGCTCGTTTCCAATCCACTGAAACACCTGGCAAAGGCTTCTCAGCCTCCTTCTTTACCCGTGTGTACCCTGGGCCTATTTTTGAGGCTCCGTTTAAATAGTAATTTAACCCTTTTCCCCCTTTGTGTCTCTTATATGTGTTGTTTCTCGTTTTTCTCTCTCTTAGGATGTGGAGCAAACTTCTCTGCACCTGCAGGTCGTGTTGTATCTCCTAACTATCCGGATCACTACCCCGACAGCTCCAACTGTGATTACCTTATAAATGCTGGAGAACAGACGGTCATTGTCATGACATTTAGGACATTCCAGTTAGAGGGTAGGCCATGCATAAAGTCACAAATTTTTAAAGATTAGTTCAGTCTGCAAAACACTGTTTTTCATGAATTAGTAAAATGTAATGAGTGCCTTTTTACTGAATAATGAAGAGGCTTTTTTAAATAGTTGCATTTTATTTATTTATGGCATCTGTTCTAGCCCACTCAACATGTTTCTATGATGGAGTAAAGATCTACAAGGGCTCCAAAGAGAATCAAAATCTTCTCGCCACGCTGTGTGGAAACACCATCCCAGGCCCATTCACCACTTTTGGTCCCATGCTCATCAACTTCTACTCTGATTCCATCATCAATGACAATGGATTTTTGGCTGAATACATGGCCATTCGTGAGTGTTACATAACAGAGTATATTTACCAGTGTTGTCAGTCATACATAATATTCCAATGTTATGCTTTTATAGTATTATGTACAGTATACAAGGGTACACAATGTGGGCACTTTTGAAGTTTAGGTTCTGGTATGCCTGCAGCTCTGGCAGTGTCCCTGTGTGTGAGTTGGGGTTGTTTACCTATGGCAGGAATGTCACAGCCTTCCACTGAGTACTGAGTACAGAAATGTGGAATGATTAGATTGAAAGGACTCAGCACATTTCAAACAAAAAGAGAGATTTGAGAGAGAAAACACACACACATGCACACATACACACAAACTCAGGCTCTCTAAACTCTTCTTTATTCAGACTTTTTGTCTTCTGTTGTTCTGCAGCACCCCATTATAAGCTCTTTGTTGGAAGTCTAATGGTATACAGTAGAATCAGATAAGGCATGATGTGTAGTAATAGTAGGCCCATATCTTGTGTAGCAGCAGTTTACAGGTTACAAGTCTATCCTATGTGTTGTTCCTGACCATGTAGACTTCTTTATGGATATACTCACTCACTCACTCACTCACTCATCTTCTGTACCGCTTTATTCTGTATTCAGGGTCGCGGGGACCTGGAGCCTATCCCAGGAGTCTTAGGGCACAAGGCAGGGTACACCCTGGACAGGGTGCCAATCCATCGTAGGGTCCATCGTGGTTTGATGAACATGAAAGTGAAGTTGAACATTTGGGGTGTTTTGGAGGAGCGAGTCAGGAAACGTTTTCCTCCAGCAGCATCACGTAGTGACCTGGACACTATTCTGCAAGAAGAAAGGCTCAAAATCCCTCTGGCCCCTGTGCAGGACTTGTACTGTATCTGTCATTCCCAAGACGAATGTATGCGTATTGGCCACAAAAGGAGGCCCTACACCAAACTAATGATATATACAGTATATGTGTGTGTGTGTGTGTGTGTGTGTTGTTTTTTCCAAAACACCAAAAAATAAAGAAAGAAAATGAGGAAGAAAATATGCAACCTTCACTTCGTGCAAAAATGAATTTCAAAGGGCAGATGTGTTCCAGTAGTTGCATGTAGGTTTGTCATTATCATGCCGGTGTTTACTTCTCAGGTTCTGCTCAGAGATGACCTGGATTAGTTTGAAAATTGCAATTTCACAGTCCAGCAAGGAACTTCTATCCTGGGAAACAAAAGAGGAATTTGTCTTAAATAGATCATAACCTTGAACAATACCGACTTGAATTATCTTAGTGGGACACGATGTTTTTTTTGCACAGAAAGAGAGCTGTATATTTTGTCTCTCATTTTCTTCCCAGTGTAGTTGTATTTTGGGTGGAAACATTCAAGGTTAGTGTGGTAGGTTTAAGATTAGTTTGAAAAAAAAAAACAAAAAAAAACTACAGACTTTAACTTCAGTTCCAGACTTTAAATAGAAAGTGAGCCTTGTTATTAATATAAATCTGTGAGTCTGGATTTTCTGAAGCACAATGTTGAGAAACCAAGCTGACTTTGAGCCTAAAGCCACTGAGTTTAAGTGAGTTCTAGCGTCGTCTGGAGTTCCCCATTTATTCGGCTTGTTCAGTTTCTCCCTGGTGGCTGGATGGCTTTTATTCACAGCTCGGCCTTACTGAAGGGAAAAAAAGGTCACTGGATCTGCTGTTTTCAGGCGTCTTTTCTCCTCTGTTCACAAGCGAGTGTCTGTTTTCTTAGCTGTTCCAGTTAGGCCTTTGCACTTTTACGAAACCCGGGGATCTCATGGCTCCTGGAAGAAACCTATCATGTAAAAGGTATTTAAAAATGTTCAGATTATACATGCGTGCATATGTAACTTATTTGTTGTGTTGTATCTTATACTGTAGCTACTAGGATGAGTAGCTCTCCATGGCACATAAAACTCTTTTTGTTAAATGTACAGTGTGTAAGATTAGAGCTTAGAGATGCTCAAGTGAAGATTTTGTCCCTTTGTGACAAAAAAAATTGATTTGCGCTACACCTTTTGTGCTGCATGGATCGATGTAATGGTTGCCGATTCCAAGTCAGTATAAACTCAGCATATAGTCTATACCGCTTTATCCTGTATAATGGCCCGTGGGGGGTCTATCACAGGAGACGGGGTACACCATGACAGGGCACACTCTCTCACACACACACTACAGGCAATTTGGGGATGCCAATTAGCCTAACCGGTATTCCTTTGGACTGTGGGAGGTATCCGTAGTACCCAGAGGAAACCCACCAAGAACAGGGAGAACATGCAACCTCCATGCACACAGACCTACGGTGGGAATCGAACCCGGAACCATGAGGTGCGTGGCGACAATGCTAACCACTAAGCCACCTTGCTCCCAATCAATATAAACCACATAATGTGCTCTAAGTATGAAGCTTATGGAGTAATGACACCAAAAGTGCGCTGAAATACTCTTCAGTATGGCATTATGCAGTCCAGGTATTCACGAGGCCGAGGCGGTAAATAAATATTGGCATGATGGTATTACAGTAGAGGACTTAATTGTGAACTATTAGGGACATGCTGACCTGTAGGTCATGAGTTCAAACCCTCAATTAAACAGTTTTATTACGTCTTGATCATAAGTCGCTTTGGATTAAAGCATCAGCCCTATTTCAGAGAAAAATACAAAAATTATTGTTGGTTGTGAAAGCACTTCACAGTGAATAAAAACGAAACAAATTCTCCTGACATGGACAAACAAAAATAAATGTATAATCTTATTTCTTTCTCATTCCCACATGCAAAGGTTTTGTGCTACATTTACATTTGCATTTATAGGATTTGGCAGATGGCTCTTATCCAGAGCAACTTGTATAAGTGAAAGTTTTACATTTACATTTATCTCATTTATACAACAGGGAGTTTGAGGGTTTAAGGGCCTTACTCAAGGGCCCGGGAGTGACAGCTTGACGATTTTTCTGATTTGATCTCCTGATTAGCAAATGGATTAGAGACAAGTCACACACACACACACACACACACACACACTCCCAAACACTTGCACATTTCTGCTTATACAAAAAAAAAAAGTTTCTCTCTCTCTGCATTATAAACAACGTTGCCAAGCAACAGGAAAATCAGAACTCAAGAGAAGATTAGGATATGGATTTGTGTGTGTGTGTGTGTGTGTGTGTGTGTGTGTGTGTGTGTGGGCGATAACAGCATGCAGCAGTGTAGTGAATAATCAGTCATTCCTGACACACACACTGCGCAGAGGCTGGAGTCAGCTGTGTGTGCTCGTTCATACAGACATGCTGTACTATATATACATATTCTCTCTTTCGCTCTCTCTTTCTCTCTCTCTGTGTTTCTTTTTCTTTTCCACACATGGCATCC
>JAOVVB010000046.1:20102009-20119509 GCA_028570985.1 Heterobranchus longifilis
CGGGAATCGAACCCGGACCCTGGAGGTGCAAGGCGACAGTGCTAACCACTACACCACCGTGCCGCCGTTCATTATGGATATACTTTTAATTTAAATGGATATTAACTTTACTTTTGTGTTTACAGCATGCGGAGGTATTTTCAATGACTCTACTGGAACAATTGGCAGTCCTGCTCTCTCCATCGTCCACTACCACCACAACATGAACTGCACCTACCACATCTCTTTATCTGAAAATCGCATTGTTGAACTCAAGTAAGCATGAAACCCATGTTCTATAGTGCAGACACATAATGATAAGCAGGACTCATATACAGTAGTGTCCGCTGCATTAATAGCAACCCTAAAACAATGGATCAGTCATGTGCAGCTGTTGGAAAAGGATGTGCATTGTTATTACTATTGTTGACACTTACTGTGGTGCATCAGAGCAGCCTTCAAGCTATAATGTGCAAGTGTAATTGTTTAACCAAGGAATTCATTATAGTTTTAATATGAAGTCTATTTTGTTAAAGCTATCAACTGATTACTGATGGAGACTTAAAAGTGAGGCATTGATGGTTAAATGATAGGCTTCTCAACTGCCATGCAGAATGCTCAAGATACAGGGCATCCCAAACCTGGATAAAATGCTAGGGTTAGGTCAGGAGGTCTATGCCAGTTTAAATGTGCAGATGGGATAATCTTCTGTGACACCCCTTAATGGGCGCAGCTCATTTTAAATTATTATACAAAATCATTATAGAAAACTTGTATCTCTATTTAGATATCATGTAACTTTATGTAATTTCTACTGACCCAGAATGAAACCCAGAATGTCCAAAAGGTGTTAAATTTAAATTCAAATTAGTCATTTAAATTTAAGGTGTTAAATAAAAATTTAAATTAGTTAAATTATCAAATTTGATAGCATGATGTCCTCTGCTCCATTCTCCATCTTCTGCTCGCCCAGTTAAGCACCCTGGTGTGCAGTGAGACATATATTCTGTAACTCTTCATCTGTTTCCCTTGCCGGTGTTAGACCTTTTGTGTAACCAAATGCATAGATTTTTTTTTTTTTAATCATGGCTTGGAGAGGAAGTATTTCCTTTCCAGTTTTCTTTCCATATTCAAAAATGAGCTCTATATAAAAAGCCATTGTTTGAATTAAAAGAGGGCTTTCTGGTTATTTATTTAATGCTTTATTAATCTAAACTATATTATGCTACTCCAATTCCTAGATTTAACAGTTTCCACCTTGAAGCCTCTTCTACCTGTACCTTTGACTATGTGGCTGTCTATGATGGACCAAACACCCTGGCCCCACTCCTTGGACAGTTTTGTGGCACCGTGCTTCCCCCAACCCTCAGGTCATCAACCAATCAGATGTTTGTTGTGTTCAAAACAGATGCATCAGTTGCTGCCGAAGGCTGGAGGGCAACCTACAGAGAAACTTTAGGTACAATGTTGGTCTTGAAACTCTGCCCACTGATCTTAATATCTGTTACATAAACCAGATATGCAAATAGAACTCACTTAATATAAGCTTAAACCCAAACCCAGTGGCTTGAGGATGGCGGGGACAAAATGGGATGCTCATAGGACAAACAGCTGCTGCTTCAAAACAGCTTTGTTCCTACAGTATGCGCCAGTGCTTTTAGAATAATCAGATCACACTGGACAGAGCAATAAAGCCTTAAGAGCTTGCCTGGGGGAATCACTTTTTAGCATTGTGTTAGTGAACAATAGAAAACAAGCCTTTTTGTAAGTCTGCGAATATGTAAATGTAAAGCCTCCCTTACACTTACCCTCTGTCATCCAGGGCCAGGCACGTTCAGCATAGCTCAGTGGGTACAATCAAGTGTATTCATGCCAATCTATTTAGTCTTTGTGTCAGTACATGACAAAGAATTTTCTACTATCAGCTTATGTTGTCAAAAGCAAGAAACAGAAGGACACCGATTATATTGTCTCTCTTTGATATTTGTAGAAACAGAAAAAAAAAGGTTTCTTATATGTTTGATTTTAATGCATTTATTAGAAGCCTATTAATTTCACAGTCACTAACTTTTTTTGTGTGTGAAAAACAACAAGCCAGCCTAGTAATTTATCTGTCAGGCTTTAGCTGTGTGTATTCCTGCCTGCTATCTTTATACCCTTGATAAAGATGTGTTTCCTTTACATGGCTCTGGAATTTCACTTTACCTCTAAGGGATAGCTCTAAGGGTTTTAACAATAAGATGAATGATATACATGTGTAGAACACTGTACAGGTGTAGCAGCAAAAAGCTTTTATAAATTTCATACATTTATTTTATGCTGGTTATGATCAGGTTACTCAGTTCATGGTCTCACAGTTACACAGTTTTAATAAGGTGTGCTGTTTAATCTTCTTTAAGCATTGCTGGAAAAAAAAGTGACAAATGCTGAATTTTACATAAATGGGCAATTACTGCCACCTGCTGTGTATTTATTTAAGCTTGAATATGCTCTCTAACTTGCTCATTCAGGACCTCAACAGGGTTGTGGAGGCTACCTTACCACCTCGTCTGGAATGTTTGGTTCTCCTGACATTGACATGAATGGAAAATACGAGCCATACTTGAACTGTCTCTGGACCATTGCTGTTGACCCTAATAAACTTGTCAATCTTTCTTTCACCACGTTTGAGCTGGAAGGTGGCACTACATGTTCATATGATTATGTTAAGGTACAGACAAAAAATGTTCAAATATCTCTTAATCTGTTTGGTTCTCGATATAACCTTGTATTAACATTTTAACTTTAAAACCCAAATGTCCTCATACAAGGACGTCACATTTGCTTCATTATATGATCCTCATATGAGGATGGTTAGGTACAATCCTTTTGCCTAACGTCTTTCTGTTTGAAGACATTGATTAAGTTAATTGTTATCAAGAGCTACAAAAGAAACAACTGTGAGAAGAAATTACAATGTACACTGGGTCTTAGGAGATTAAAGAAATATAAAGATTTTTTTTATATTGTCCTTTACACATTTTATTTGTTCTACCTCCTTAGATCTATGATGGTGACAGTGTTAATTACCCACTGGTTGGAACGTTCTGTGGAACCGTAATTCCTGCTGCCTTTGTGTCAGGCGGTAATTTTCTGACTGTGCTCTTTGTGACTGATGGCTCAGTGGCTTTCAGAGGCTTCAACGCCACCTACAGTGCAGTTGACAGTAAGACAGCCTCCTTTTCTTGATGATGCTCCCTGTAATAAATACTACTATTGCTGCATGTACTGTACCTATTATTTTACAGTATGACTGTGGCAGCACAATACGGTATAGAGATAAGCAAGCAAAGACCAAATCCAATGTCTAAAATATGGCATACTCAATTAGTTGTTTGATCTAATCTAAAGATGTGTTGTATCTGCACAGGACTATGTGGAGGAATATATAATGTCACAAGCACACCTCAGACAATCACCTCTCCATCCTACCCTAACGCATATCCCCCTTTCACCTCCTGCCGCTGGGTTCTTGACGCTCCACCACAGGAGGCAGTGAAAATTCTAGTCCAGCAGTTCCATCTGGAATCCAGCCAGAGCTGCTCAAGCAACTTCCTGGAGATGAAAGACTGGCCTGTGGTAGATTAAGATATTAAGTTTATATACCAGTCATAATTTAGCTTCTCTTTAGCTTTTTTCCTCTAAGGCTCCTTTTATATGTTTCTTCTTTAGGGAGACTATGGGCAGGCACATAAGTTCTGTGGTTCAGACTCACACATCCCTGACTTCTACAGCTATGACAGGACCATGCACCTCACCTTCAAGTCTGACACCTTTATCACTGGCAATGGCTTTAGCTTGACCTACCAAGTAGCAGGTGTGAAAGCAATTTTTCACATTTCCTCGTAACACTTATTAACACGTACTTATGTTTTTATAGCGAAATGATTGTATTTTTATAATCAACAAGGATGTAGCAGAGTATATGAGCAGTCTTACGGTTACCTGAAGAGCCCTGGCTGGCCTGCAGTGTATCCTCATGATCTGGACTGCAGCATTGTCCTTCGCTCACCTCAGAACAGCTCCATCTCACTGTTCTTTGACAGCTTTGATGTGGAATATCACTCCTCCTGCAGTTTCGATTATCTAGAGGTGAGAACTTAATAATAAATGGAGGATTGCAAAAATAAACATTTTAAAAGCAATTTAATGAAATATAATATCATATAATCAGTCCAGGAATCACCCTCACTTTATATTCCATTCCAATCTGGACATCATATTGTTCAATTTCACCTGCTTATTAATTGTATTAGACTTGTATTACACCTCTCACTTACTATTTTTCCAAGAGTTTGCCATTATGTGTATCTCTAAGTAGTTTTTTTTTGGTTTCTGGCTTCTATTTCCTTTGTTGTTTGTTTTACTAGTTTAATTATCATGCACTGTTCAGTTGACCCATGCTAGACTACTGTTTGCAATTTGTCTACTTATTTGGATATTGTGACAAATGACCTTGCACTACAAATTGCTATTACTGATTAGCATCCCAATTACATATACAGTATGACCCATCATATCAAGTCAGGTATTAAGCTGCACAGGTTAGTTGGCCAATAGTGTGCAGTAGGTGACATATTAAATTTTCAATTTTGGCAAAAAATTGGTTGATAAATACCTTGTGTTCCTCAGCCTTCAAAAGAATTAATAACATTTTAAACCTAAACATAATTTTAAAGCATTTTAACAATCACTATCCAACCTGGTTACTACAGTTTGATAGAAAACTATACATGTATGCTTTTGTTACAAACCTGCACTGCTGGCAAAGTGATTTTTAGGGGTAGTAGGAAACGCCTGGTGTCAAAATGAGGCTGTCGATTCCTTCTTTTTTACTATGCTATGGAATCATTATTTAAATATTTAAAAAATCTCTTTTTAAACACCCCACCCCCAAGCCACTTCTTGTACACAAACTCGTAATAGTCATATCTCAGCAACCAGACATGATACAGTAATAAACCTGGTATCAAAATAGACCTCCTTTAACCAGGAATAGGTAAAAATATGCATAAGTCACCCAAATGTGACTTAATACCTGATTGATGTGTATTGTTTCAGACGCACTGTCATGTTCCCTGTTTGTCTTTCAGGTGAGGAATGGCAGCACAGCTACAGCTCCTCTGCTGGGCAAATACTGTGGGAGCACACTGCCCAGCCCTATCTTCCCTATGTCCAATGAACTCTTCCTGCACTTCCATAGTGATTTCTCAGCTACCCGAAATGGCTTTGAGATCACCTGGACTTCCTCCCCACAAGGTGAGCACAAACCGATAACCTGATCAAGTTTAATAATGAAGTGTGCAGCATGTGAATTGAAGTCCATTTTTATAGCACTTTTAAAAATGGCTATGGCGTCTTTGTTACACAAATGTGTATGTAGATTTAGCATGACAGTGTTTCGATTTGATTGGTTGAATATGAAATGATTCAGGGACATTGTCCCTGCTACAGACATTCAGAATAAAATTAAAAAATGCATTGTGACTGGTGAGAGCTAGCACCCAAGCAGGAGTACAGGTGTGTGAAGGAGGGAAAGGCACTATAACGAGAATTGAATATTATATTTAGACAGTGGTTTACTTTTTAGGTCAGACACCCCTTCTAAATCCTGACCTACTATAGTTGACACACCTACTGTAACTAAATAGCTTATTTGTACTATTTATTTATGCTGTTTTGTGTATAGTGTGCAGAACGGAGCACTGTCTCTCAAGAGCACAACCAACATTATAAAATGTTCTTCAACAAGTAGCTTGCAAAAGCATTTTCTACCAGAGAGACTCAATTTCCAAATATTCTATAACACACTTCCTGTATTTTCATCCTCAGGTTGTGGTGGTAGCCTTTTTGGAGACCATGGCTCCTTTACCAGTCCAAATTACCCTGGTACCTATCCAAATGGCACACACTGTGAGTGGGGTATTAGGGCACCCAGTGGAAGAGTTGTGACAGTTACATTCAACCAGATCAGCATTGATGACCCTGGAGACTGCCTGAACAACTATCTGAAACTTTATGATGGTCCAGATGCCAGCTCACCACCTGTTGGACCATACTGTGGAACGGTATGGGATGGGTTTGTTTTGTAGAGCGTATTTATGTCTCTTACTTAATGTATGTCCCTTACAGACTTACACAGCACTATGGTATTGCATCATATCATTAAAATGTTCTCTCTTTTTCCTTTTTTGCGTAGGAGACAAATATAGCTCCATTCAGAGCCAGCTCCCACCATGTCTTCATCGTATTCCATGCCCAGTCTGTTGTGTTGCCGTCTGGATTCAGGCTCACATGGAGTAGCTGAAAGGCAGCTATAAAAAAATATACATATAAATACATATGAATACAGTATACATAGATACACGTTTACAAACAGATGTTTAATAATGTAAATCACAATTACGTGGTTTAATATTAAATTAATATTCACCGTTGAATGTAATTAATAATTGTGTTAATCATCTTGTGATATTTGTATGTGTTTTAAAATAAGGATAAACACTATATAAAATGTATAGATATTTTCTGGGATCAATTAAACCATTTTGACAGACTTTTGCATTGACCGTGTTTAGTTTAGATAAACCATAGAATTTGGTTTATAGCATATCAGAACAGACATATAGCATATAGAACATATCCATTTTGTGGACTGATGCTATATGGTCATTTATGGATCTTGAGCCTATTCTGGGCAACACAGGGTGTAACATGGCAATACACCCTAGATGGATGCCAGTCCATCACATAGTACCATGCACACAATCTGGGAAGTGAGAGGTAACTTCCAAAACAAATTAGAGTTTATAGGTGGACAGCGAAGTTTTTAGATTAACTACCAATGACATTGCTTAAAATTTGTGAGAATCAGAAAAGAACATCATCCCAAGAGACAATGACCACAATGATTACAAGCAGCTTGAGAAACTAGGCAATGTTGCAGTTCTATCAACTCATGGGAAATTCTCAGCTCTGTTTATTTGATGTTCAAAAATGTTCTTGGCAATAGCCACAAATGCATGGAGCAGCATTTATGACAATCTTTTTATGTATGACTAATTAAGATTTTTTTTAAAGAAACAAGCATAGCAAAATTATACTGTATAGTGTGTGACCAATATTCTAGGTACACTTGACATTCTATGTATGTGCTGTGTACTAGTGACTACAGATTGTGTAACTTCAGACAAAAACTACATTGGCACCATGTCATAACAATTTAACAGGTTTATTTTTACTGCTTACAGTACATGTAATAAATTTCAGGTCTCTCTTTCTTTTTAAAGAAAAGTTCACTCTTGCTGTAGAATTCTGAGGCCACTTTAACCCCCTCCCACTAAATATAATCAGGCCTAAAAATAGAGGCCACTGTTTTTCTGTCCCTGTTGTAATGATCAACTCAACAAGCAAAACACAGGGACACTGTCTCAGTGGAAGGCAACTTAAATCTGGTGATCATGCTTATGGGTATTTAGAGAAGAGAGGACAAGGGTTACCTCTGCCCCATGCCTCAAGAAAAAGAAAGAGGAGAATCAACGTGGCCTGCATTTGTGCCAAAATCAGAATACGGGGTTAAAGAATGTGTCTCCCATGCAAGGTAAGTCTTAAGTTACAGAGCCTGGGGGTAAACAATGCCTGCAGACAAACACCTGCTTAAAGGCTGGCCTTGGAGAAAATACAATCTTATGGGCTTTAATCATCAAGCTTTTACGCAGAGAAAACTATTTATTGCAACATCAATATGTATAAACATGTTAAAAATGGATAGCCTGTATAATGTTTATTATGGTTTTGTAGCTGAAATAGGTATTCCATTTATGTTCCTTTTTCTTTATTATTTACGTATTTAGAAAAAAATATATATCAGGGCTTTTTCAACTCTCCAAGTTGGTCTAGTAATATCAGAAGAAAAAAATAGATAAACAAATAAAATATATATATATATATTTTCCTTCTGTTTAAACATTTTTCCTGTGTGCATTTCATAGTTCTTGACAACATGAATTAAGTTTAAAAAAAAAAAAAAAACTTTAATAAAATAAATAAGGTGGGGAAAAAAATTATGACAGCTTTCACGTGTTTTGACATGCTCTCTACCAGTTTTTCACATTAATGTTGGGTAACTTTATACCACACTTTTTTGCAAAAAAGCACACAGCTAAGCTTGACTTGATGGTTTGTGACCATCCATCTTCCTCTTGAAGACATTCCAAAAGTTTTCTGGAGTAAATTGCAGTGGTCTCCAGAGCTTACAGAGCTTTATGTTGAAGGTTAATATGCACCATGTGAATGTATCACTACCAATGAGAGTATATGATACATTATATAATTTGGGGTACATTTCACATCAATGTTCTTTCTGAATAGCACAAACAGCAGTTCAAGTTACTAAATTTCTTTAGTGTAACATGTCTGCTAGATGCAAAGCTTACAAATTAAAAAATTCTACTGACTGATTATTTGACAATTTCTTTATTTTGTCCCATAATTTCGATGATAGGGCTTGCCTTGCTGAGGACTTACTATTTTTTTATGAATATAGTTGATGGTCAATTAATATACTTAATGGCAACAGGCTATTATAGAGAACATGTTTAAAAAAAAATTAGAGAACACTTACCACAGTGTGTTTAAAATGTATTACACAGAGAAGAATGAGATCATTTGAGGGTGGTCACTTTGCATTTGAATAAATCATTTTTAAATTACAAGATGGCGTTCTGTTAGTAACTTAGTGGAGAAAATCCATTTAAAATTATGTTTCTTGTATTTAGACTTAGTGGCGTAGTGGCGACAAGTGAAGCATGGGATGCACATTATGTTTGTGATATTATAACAGTGGCTTAGTGGTTAACACTGTCACCTTTACACCTCCTGGTCCTAGGTTCGATTCCTGCATCGGGTCTGAGTGCATGGAGTTTGCATGTTCACCCTGTGCTTGGTGGGTTTCCCTCCACAGTCCAAAGACATGCAGATTAGGCTAACTGGCGTTCCTAAATTGCCTGTAGTGTATGAATGTGCATGTGAATGTTGACTGGAGGCCCAACCACGGTCATACGGAACGGGAATAAATACAATGGTCACCCTTGCCCTCCATGGTCCCTGGTTGGACTACAGAGGTTCCTCAAAGGATGGATGGATGGAAGTTGCAATGTGGGTTCTCTATGGATCAGACTTATTTGACAGACATATCCCAGGGATGTTTGATCAGCTTGAGGTCAGGGGAATTTGAAAGCCTGATCAACAGCCTTGAACTCCCTGCCTGCTAAACCCCATATGCCACAGGCTGTGATGCACTGGGTGTTCTGATAGCTACATTATTAACGTGGCCTATCATAGCCTTGACTTTTACCATCAATTTTATGCTAAACTTGTTTTTTTCTGGGATGAGACAAGACAGTTCCCCACAGGCATAGATACAGTAAGCCATGGATGCCCATGATCCTGTCATGGCATGCCATTCTCTAGCTTACTGGTATATAATTTAAAACTGATCGGTTATGAGTCATTGGCTGTTACTATGGAAACGATAAAGTATTAGAAATCAGATAAACCTGCCATAACACTCATCATTATTGCCAAAACCGTGCTTTTTCCTTGAAATATATTGGTTTTAATAAATCCTGTCTGCTATAGAGTTTCTGACGTCTGCTTTCTCGGCGGACCGCTTTTCTGTTACACCTTCCTTTGAGACTTCAAGCAACAAAACGCACGCAGTACTGGCCTGCATTGTGATTGGATGAGCTCGTTGACCATCTCGTTATTTTCAGTGACCTCACTGCTTTCCCTCACGCTGATTGGACACGAGGCTGAAACGCTCCCAGAAAATCCTTTTCGCGTCCGAATGTAGGAAGTGCCCTTTTATGGAATGTGAAGCGTTTCGTTTCTCGTGTCAACTTCCGGTTGGGTGGGAAGCAGCTGCTGGAAACAGTGAATAACTGTGCCTGGGGATATATTTAAACATATACTTTTTGTTTTTGTCCTTTCACTTTTATCAGCAAGGTAAAAACGTTTTTTTTTTTTTTTTGTACGTGTTTTAAAGTGACACGTTAGCGTGTTATGTGATGCTGATGTAGGGAACAAGCTTACTTTTTTAGTAACAGTTGTTACATTGTAGCAACAGCTTCACACAGTTTGCGCTCGAGGTATTTACTTAATTTCTTTGCAGAAAATGTCGAAGTCTTTGAAGAAAATTGTGGAGGAGACTAGAGATAAGAGCCTTGCCGAGGTGGACATGTGTGACAGGGGGGTCGCCAACATGCTGGACATCCCTGGCCTGTGTGAGTAACTTATCTTTAATCAGATCTCCGAAACTTTAGAATTTTTACTTAAAGCACTATTATAATAATAATTATTATTATTGTTATTATTATTAAAGCTACTTTGCTAGCCTAAATATGACCTCTATGAAATATAAATCAAAAAAGTTTCCATCTTCAGTGAAAATCAGATGTTTCATTATTGTTATTGTTGTTGTTTTTGTTACGAACAGCATTTAATACACACTTTTCCCACCATCTGGCCTGTTCTCTTGTGCTATGCATAAACGCAACAGTAAGAAAAAGTATGTTATATGGCACTTATCCTTATGTTTATCTTACCAACATTTCTTATTTGTCTTAAAGTCACGTTGTCCAACATAACTCAACTGGTCCTGAGCCACAACAAGCTGTCCAGTAAGTAGCCTGCTATTTTTCACTCTTGATTTTAACCTGTTGTTGTGAGATAGCATGATCTGCATTTATAACCTGTACTAGCAGGAACTCTATCTCTGATACACCTTTACAAATCATACCCGAGTCTGTAACGAATCCATAGAGTTGAAGTTTTACAGAAAGCAGTCTATAAACTTTTTAGGGGAAACTCCCTTAAAATGTTCTTGTTATGCTCATATCAACCACTAGATGGCAGTGTTGGTCAGAGTGTGACTGAGTTTATTAATGGTTTCTTGAGCAAAAATATACAGGCATAAGAAACATTAAAATACTCATTGTTAATAAATGGTACACTTGATGTAAAACGATCAACCATATTCTAACTTCATGACAATAACATATTTTGAGTAATTATGCTATTTCATATTTTATAAAACCCTGCACGTTAATTTAAATGTTTATACGATGATGAGTCCAAAATGATCTGCACCCCTGTTATATTAAAACTTCCGTTGGCTGCACTGTCTCGTTAGCGCTTTCTGTTCAAGATGGGAAAAAATGGATGACCCACATGCAGTGACTTATTTTTGTGGTCTGAGGGTGTACCTGGTGCCAAAATAACTTTCGAAACAGCATAACCAGGAGCGTTACTATATAGAAACAAAATTTGGACAGATATTCTAGGGAACGTGAAAGTTTCTTAAAGAGAATCATTACTGGTGATGATAAACAGCGGAGTATGCAGCGGAAACATCCTAAATCATCAACCAAGAAAAGGTTCAAAAGTCAAGTATCAGCTGGAAAGTTGATGCTTACAGTTTTCTGGGATTCTCAAGGGGCGGTGTTTAAACATTATCAGGGAAAAAGATTCAACACTCAACAGTACTTGTTACCATGAGATGCTTATTGAAAAGCTGAAGCCTAAACTTTGCAGAGAACTGCTATACAAGTGTGTTGTGATCGTGCATGACAATGCACGTCCGCACACTTCTGCCCACACTGTCGAATATCTGCAAAAACTTTTTGAGGTGTTAAAGCAGCCTCGCTATAGTCCTGACCTTGCTCCATCTGAGTTTTATATGGTCCCCTGAAAGCAGTGCTATGAGGAAGAATGTCTTTGCTTTGCAAGTAAATAGCAGTGCATTTGCGGCTCGCAGCTCAGGCTAAAACATTTTTTTTTTTATGTGGTAATCCGAATGCTTGTTAACCGATGGAAAAGTTTATTCAAAATAAATTCTACAGATATAGTGCAGATATTTTCTGACTTGCCTTCATAAATAATCTCTGCTTGTTTAGATTTCTTCTGTTACTGTACGTTATAAGATCTAATTCATTTCGAGTAAATAATCCATTTCAGTGAATGTTGAAGTGGATCCAGTGCCAAAACAGGAACACAGGGCGCGAGGCATACACACTACATGGGACAGAAGTCTGTCTCAGGGCTCTGATTTACACAGATTATACACTCTCACATCTATACCTAGGGCCAGTTTTATGCTGCCACACTTATTTGAGGCTGTGAATCCAAGTAGAACATGTAAAACTCCACAAATAGTAACCTGATTCAGGATTAAAGCAAGGCCCACAGAACTGTAAAGGAGCAATGCTATCCTCAACGTTCCAAGCCATACGGTCTTGACATTTTTGCTACTGAGCAGTGAGCCTTTGCCATTAAGCTGATGCTCTCACACACACACGCACACATTTTGGTCTCATGTTTACTGTATATGCCAGAGAGGGATTCAGAGCAAATAAGCGAGTCATGGTAATCTCCATAAAGCAAAGATTTCACAACTAGATATTGCTCATGTTTGTCAAGGGTTATTTTTAGTGAAGCTGCTTAATTTGCTTAACATGTCTCTTCACCTGAAGGGGAGATTCATAAATTCATTTTCAAGTCATTTGTAGGTTAGGATGCTCTCTGTCTTTCTTGTCAAGTAATATAACTAAAAGATTTTAAAATACATTTTTGCAAAAGGACTGCTGATTTCTGTGGATTGGCTTCATTCATATTCTTAGTTTCAATCTAAGTTCTAGCCTTACTGTCTTCTGAATCTCAAGTGGCATGATCTGTTATTTTTTCCTCTGTGATTTATACTGCATATTCTCATGGTCAAATCCTGTCTTCATAAAATGCAGAGATGTATAATGTGCCATCTTTTGAACTTTTGAAGCTAGTCAGAAATTACAGTGGCATTTGAAACCCTTTCATTAGCGAGACTGGTGAGTAAAATACCTGAGCTGGAGAGGATGGGAGAGACGCAGGCAGTGTAATGAGATGGAGAGAAGAAGAGAGACATAGTAAGGGCAAAGGTTTGAATCCTCTCTCCACCATCCAGTCTTTACATTGCTTTCACCTTTTACTATCAATCATGTGGCCCATTAAGGACTTTGTGGTTTCTCAGAGATGTGGCTCAGGCATTTGACTTTGTGAGCTCACATTCATACAAGTGCATTCAGGTGTATACATGTAGCTATAAAACAAATTAAAGAAAGAACAACATAATGTGTCCTAGTAAGCATTTACAAGGGCCTCATTGCTCTTTGGTATAGAGTTTAAATGTCTCTGGAACGTTCCTTTTTCCAGAAGGTATTAACTCGGTTAGTGTTTTCATTGGTGGCGCAGCAGGTAGCATGTTCACCTCCAGGCGCTGCGAGGGACTGGAGTCTCATCTGGGTTAACTGCACCAGCTTTGTGCCCAGGTTATGGGAATGGAATCAACGCCATGATTAAGCTGTTATCCAACTCTCATTCCTTTGTTGACCTCAGTGGACAAGGCTATATTTCCTTCTTTCTGTACACTTGTGTATCTGCCAAGTGAATTTATGTATATCTACATTTATGTCTGTAAGTATGTATGAATGCATGAATGAATGGGTCCAAATTCCTAGTCCCCTCTTTTGGGAATGGGAGGATTTTAAAATTTTTCCTTAATATAGTGAAAATACCACATGACCACATCATGATGAAAAAGTATTGAATTCTAGATTGAATTAGAACCCAAGGGTGTTGCTTTCGTTGCTGAAAACGTGGACTAGTAATTTAGACTCATGCATTTATTCCTACAGACATGGACATGTACATAAATACAGAAAGACTGAAATGCAAACAGGTTTTGTTTGTTGAGGTTAACAGAAACATGTTAACTCTTGAGTGTAAAGCAGAACATAATTTTTTTCCTTCAGCCTTTTCTCTTTCTTGGAGTCGCCACATCGGATCATTCGATCAGCAAATTATTGCCACAGGCTTTATGCCGGTTTGCCCTTCTTTACACAACATAGCCACTGAGATTCAGAGCATCCTCAATGCCAGTCTCATGCCCTGCATCTCAGTGGCTGGGGATTGTACAGTATATGGGGCTCAGGGTTAAGGGCCTTGTGCAAGGGCACAGCAGTGGCAACCTTAATCTAGAGCTGTACAGTTAATACAATTTCAATTATGAAAACAAGGTAATTGAGATCAAACGATTCTCGTGCTGCATTCCTTTTCACAGTGATGTTCTCATTTTGTGTTAGAAATCCATCACATTCCTTTACTCTGTATTAATGTGCTTTCGTCCATCACTCTCTCCCAGGCTGTGGTATTTATCTCCACTGTCACAAACACAAGGTTCTTTTATTCAAATTTGACTAAATGCATTATGTTTCCAAAGTCAGTGAGTTATTGTGTTAAATAGTCATGATCTCAGTATTGACCAATATAATCGTGATTATGATTTTTGCCATAATTGAGCAGTATTACCTCGATCCCCAGACCATGCAGTCAGCATCCACCTTAACCCTTAACCACCTGAGCCACCACTGCCTCAGCATAACAGATATCAGAATATCGAGAGTTATGTCCTTTTGGATTATCTACATTATCTACACTTTCTACGTATGTGTTAAGCATTAACTTCACCTGACATTCCAAAGTGACATTCCTAAAAAAATTTTATTGATGTCTCATTTTCTTATTACTTCAGACTCCCGCACAAGTTTTGTCCCGCATTAAGACTCACAGAGACATCAGCTGGTACCCTGAGGTTTACAAGCTCAAAGCTATTGACAAATAGCACGTGTCAGTTTACTGCTCCATGCCAGGACCCTGAAATGGCTTTGTTATCGTTTCAGTATGCCTTGCGTGCACATTTTGAAGCTGTTTCCTCTGAAGGCACTCATGTCAGTGTGTTTGTGTAAATCCCTACACACCAGTATAATGAAGGCCAATTGATCAGCCAGTAATCAGATAGGTGCCCCGGTATCCTCATCTATCTTTGTCTCAGGAGCTCCAGTGGGCCTGCCAGCCATAGAAAGAGAGGAGGACAGAAGCGCTATGTTAAACGCTTCCATCATTAAAATGTCAAATCTATTGCTGGGCGAGTGACCTGTAATTGAGTCATCAAAGACAGAGGATCCATGCCCTGGCTCTTATAATTAGCTTGTTAAACCCGAGTCACTAGTAAGCCCTCAGACCCACATTTGAATCCTTGGTAAATGCTTGTTTTGATTTACAAATGCTTATTTGGTCTTGAATGTTTGAGTGTGATTCCAAATAATAACTACTACATTTTGGAAATTTTGTTGACGAATTTACCAGGACAACAAGGTGGTGTTTTATGTTTTTTTTTATTTTATTTTTTTATATCTGTCCCATAGCTGTACCTCCAAACATTGCCGAGCTTAAGAATTTAGAGGTGCTGAACATGTTCAACAATCAGATAGAAGAGCTTCCCACTCAGATCAGCAGCCTTCAGAAACTCAAACACCTGAACCTGGGGTAAGGATATTTCTGTGTCTTAGCTCTTTAGCTAGGAATTGTATAAATACAGTATCACCGCAATCATCGTGATTTACTGTAGATAACCTATAAATAAAGTCAATGTGCTGCTTTTATTTTCTATTTATCTTGCATGTATTGACTCACTATGTACGGGGCTGTGAAAGTATTGTGAGTTATTTATTCAGTCATGTATCTTTTTTTCCGTATGAGATTTTCAGTAATGTCGGTGGATGATGTTACCTGCAGCATTTAATATATTTTCAGTTTAAAATTAATAAGCACTATGAGCTCTTCAAATATACAGTACATTAATATATTGTACTGTAAATGCTGTAAAGCAGTAATCACAACCATCTCCTTGTGATAACTTTTTTTCCTGTGACATATTGGCATGTGGGTTACAGTTATAAATAGTCATTGTAAATGTTATAGATAAATGTGACTTTGCACTGTAAAAAAGAAACTTTAATTTTAGTTTTAATTATGATCTGTCTACAGAATTTCACTTTTTAACTGACTTTTTTTCTTCCTAACACAAACCCAGTGAAGACATGATGAAGACAAAGTGATGTGATGCATAGCAACTAAATTGTTAAAATTACTTTATGATTGTTGGAAGTGTCTAAAATATGTTTAATATACTTTCTGAAAGTTTGGATGCACTTTGGCCAAACCAAAGGGTGTGTGTTTTCCATTTTTACTCTTTTGTACTACACACACCAGCCTCTTTAATAGCCTGTACCATTATTGATTCCTGCAATTGTTCAGTCAGCAAATCATGTGGCAGCATTGTAATGTACCATAGCATGCATATACAGTACTGTAGAAGTAAAGGCCTTGAGTTAAAGCTTATATCAAACATCAGAATGCAGTAAAAATGTGATTTCAGGGTTTTTTGACAGTGACATGGCTGTTAGTGCCAGACTAGCTAGTTCAAATATTGCATAAACTGTCCTGGGATTTACATGCACAACAGTACAGGTTTTAAAGTGGCCAGTGAATGTAGTTTATGGTTCTAAATTTATACTGAAGTCATTACCACCATGAAACAGCACATATGTAATTAAGATTAAGAAAGTTGTTAAAATACATTTTGATCATATTCATGGTGCATTTGCATCTTTGCAAGCATTTTTAAGAGGGAGCTTCAGGAGTTCCTTATTCGTTAATCTATCTTCTATATCGTTTATCCAGTACAACAAGCAAACTCCACCCACACAGACCCGAGGTGGGAATCGAACCCTCGACCCGAGAGGTGCCAGGCCGCAGTGCTAATTCCTTACTGGTTAATTTTCTAAATTCAAACTGACCAACTTACTCAGAAATAAGTTTATGTATGGTCATTAACTTGCTATTTACATTTAAACTATTTTCTTTGAAAATGAAAAAAAAAATGGAAATGAAAAAAATGTTATGGAGTAATGTTATTATTGTCCCAGCACACCCTGATAAACACACAGAACCGATGACTCATGATTACTGTATTGTACAGTGTATTTTTTATTATCATTGATTTAAATTTTGTGTGTTGGTGTATGTGTGGTGGCTGTGCAATTAATTGGATTTTAATTGACCATGTTTGACTATAGTATGCAATGTGGTGGCCAATTCCTGCTTATGCTCCCAGAACGATTCTTTCACACTTTGAGCCTGATAAATCATGGCATTGTTGTCCTGGAATATACCCGTTCCATCTGGGAAGTAAAAAAAAAACAAAACTTAATGGTATAACCTGGTCATTTTGTACATTCATGTCATCAGCTGGCTTAATTTTATTGCCACATAATGTTGATGAGCTTAGGCCTGAACAACTGAAGCAACCCCAGATCATAACACTGCCTCCAGAGGCTTGTACAGTGGGAGCTATGCATGATGGGTGCATCACTTTATGTGCTTCCTCTTTTACCCTGACATGCCCATCACTCGGGAATGGCAGTGTCTATTTTAAATTTATGTCCAGTACTTTAATTGATTGTGGATATAGCTCTTATTGATTGAAGTGCTTTACATACAAAATATAAGGTGTCGAAAACAAGCTAAAGTGTAAATCACTAATAAATTA
>JAOVVB010000046.1:20147612-20158627 GCA_028570985.1 Heterobranchus longifilis
CACTACCAGTCAAAAGTTTGGACAAACCTTTTAATTCCATAGTGTTTCCTGATTTTTATTTTTTTTTTCTACATTGTGAAACAATGCTGAAGGCATCCAAAATATGCAATAATCTCCTTTAAACAGTTGACATTACGATGCGTCTACTACTTATGCTCTGTAAAGCCTTCATAATGCCTCTTGCCTGAGGTGCTGTTATTTGGTGACTTCTGAGGCTGGTAACTCTAAATGAACTTCTCTTCTGCAGCAGAGGTAAGTTTTGGTCTTTCTTTTCTGGGATGGTCTTCATGAGAGACAGTTTTCTCATGGGACATGTTGAGTGTTGCAAATGCACTTGGCAATACTGTTTTTGCAAGAACCATTCCAGAACAACTGGCCTTCATGTCTTAAAATAACAATCGACCATTGTTGTCACTTAATTACCTAATGCCATATATGTTATTTCATAGTTTTGAAATCTCCAGTATTGTTATGGAATATAGAAAACTAAATCCAAACTTGTGTTTAAACTTTTGACTAGTACCGTATTTTAAGTCTTAAGCCTGAAACTTAAAACTGGCTATTGTCAATTTATGGAAACTGCTGAAAGGGAAGTTTTTTTCTTCGTTTTTTTCTTTTTTTACGGTCACTGTCAATTAACGATTGTAATTAATGTACTGCTAAAAGTACACCTCCCTTTCCCCATAGATAAATAAATAAATAAAGCATTGGGAAGGTTTAGTGGTTATAATTGAATAGAATATATAATAAAGTGCTGATGTATCATTGTGTGGTTTGGCAGTAACACCTGAACATACCCTCTTGAGAACAACTCGATCGATTATTGCAACAGAACATGTATCCACAGAGCAATCTGACAGAGATCCCTGTAGAGGCAAGGTCCGTGCAATCCTCAAAAGCCCTATACAGCAAGCATTATAACCCAAAGGAATAGGCTTTTACCTCAGGACAGCATGTCTGATTGCCATGGGTATACAATCAGGCATGATTTACTGTGGGTTCCCACACATTAAACCCCCCACCCCCCACCCCTGACCTCACACACACATACTTGCATACTTGTCCACTTCTTTTTTATGTTTTAATGTGCTTGTACTACTGGTGTAAATAGACCTAAATACCTGAATAATTGACAATGCTGAAGTAATTGAACTCTTTAATACAAGAACTGTCTGTAAACTAGAACAATGTCATACAATGTCGTTTTCCTCCACAACTTATTTAAATAAACGCTGCATAATTACTTTTGATCTATTTGGACTACTCATGTCACCTTTTTCGCGTTCTTTTGAATAAACTACTTGACAAATTTGGAGGATAATCAGAAGAAACAAAATTACTGCAGCAAGTGATTGTTTGTGAGTAAGAGTCGATTCTCAGGAAATGATTTCTCCTTGTGTTTTGGAGGTGCAATACATCACTTGCCAGTCCACTATTGGCAAAGATGTCATGTTCATGATCGCTCCGTTACCTTCTAGGCTCGGAGTACAAGCCATAAGTACAAACTCCTGATATGTGCATTTTTCACTAAGCAGTGTCCTAAAGAATTATTAAATAGCTTATAGAAAGCTTTTAGCCACAAAAGGTATGTATGCATGAATGAATGAATGAATGAATGCTGCGTGTCTAATTAATAAAACCCATTTACCTATGAATTCTATAAAATGCTTTCTACACAGGGCGCATATCTAAAGGATTTCGGACAATATGCAATATGGTTAACAGCTACAGTTTATTGTTTAAACACAATATATATAAAAAACAAATTCTGTGGGTGTTAATTCAAGCTGTAGTTATTAATGGTTTTGCTGTAATTGTAGTTCCTTATGAGTTACAGTTTTCTTTCGTTGCGCATTTTGCGCCAGGGAAGAATAGGAAGATGGGTGGCGGCCAATATCTTCTTTTTCTAGCTTGTTAGGAGAGTGCTTGGATTCTCCCTCCCTCCTTCCTCTCAATCTTTATGCTGCGCTCTCAGCTCTCCGCGCTCACAGCGTCTTCCGCTCTCCACCTCGCTCTGAAAGCAAAGCGTGCGCTCCACGCCGTGCCCATGCCGCCGCCTCCTACCTTTACGCACGGAGTCTTTAGAAGTGAGGATACCTTCGCGTTTTAAGGATACAGAAGCAAACTGTGGCTTTTTTCCCCCACGTGGCCGTGGAAATTTAAAGGCGCTACAGGCTGTCTGAGATGGTGAAGAAAGTCTTTTCTAAACTACAGGCGACTAGAGATAGATAGGCCTGGGGAAGGCTGAGAAACTTTTACGGAGACTTGAAATAAGCAAACATCAGCACAAAAAAAAGTTAAGAGGGAGAAAGAAAAGCGCTGTTTGGGCCCTGCCCAAGCGGGTTCATTAACATTAACAACAAAGCCAATAGGTTGTACTTTTTTTTTCTTAAGGGGGTCCCTCACCAACCAGCAAGATTTCGCCCAAAAGCAGACAGGAGGAGCGTCCCGCGCTGACGAGACTGGTCGGCAGGAAGCGGTTGATCGCGGCCGGGGTGCTCGGAGTGGTCATGGTGCTCGTGCTGGTCGTGCTCATCCCGGTGCTGGTGAACTCGGCCGGGACTTCGGCACATTACGAGATGCTCGGCACGTGCAGGATGGTGTGCGATCCGTACGGCACCAAATCCCCGAGCAGCACGGCCACGGCTGACACAGCGGCGCGCGACACCGGCCTCGTGCAATCGCTGCCCACATTCATCCAAGGTCCAAAAGGTGAGCCGGGACGACCGGGGAAGACGGGACCGAGGGGCCCGCCTGGAGAGCCAGGTCCTCCGGGACCCGCGGGCCCGCCTGGAGAGCGGGGAGAGCCGGGACGGCCAGGCTTACCAGGACCCCCGGGGCCAAACGGCGCTGGCGCCATCAGTGCGGCCACCTACAGCACCGTGCCAAAAATCGCCTTCTACGCGGGCCTAAAGAAGCAGCATGAGGGCTACGAGTTGCTCAAGTTTGACGACGTCGTCACTAATCTGGGAAATCATTATGACCCTACCACAGGAAAGTTTACCTGCTCTATACCGGGGATCTATTTCTTTACTTACCATGTGCTGATGCGGGGTGGAGACGGTACCAGCATGTGGGCAGACCTCTGCAAAAACAACCAGGTGGGAGTTCACACACGGTGTGTCTGTTATTAGATATACTTTACTATTTTTATCTTTCTTGCTAATTGCATTAATGCTTGGCATATTGTTATAAGACCCGAACTTTAATTGTCACTGTTATTTTCTCTTTTTTCCTCTTTTTTTTCTTACTATGCAAACAATTAGGTGTTTCCACCTATAAACATAAAAACACCCAACACAGGCCTGCTATCATATATTTTCTTTTTTATATTATTATTATTATTATTATTATAGTAATAATAATAATAATAATAATTATTATTATTATTATTATTTTTTTTTTTGTTATTTTTTTTTTGTTATGATGTTTAAAATGCCACTGGGACACGGGACAGAGGATTTAAATGCATTAACTTTTGTCTTTTTCAGCTATTTTTTTGTGTGGAGACCTGTATTCCTTTCAAACCGTCTATGTATTTTAAACAATATCTACCATCTGCAGTACATTTTGTAGTACTTATCACTCCACGATTATATGAAAAATACACTACGATCTATAAAAACTGACACGAGTGATGGGGCCTTTTCATATTTTCCTTAGGGTAATTAAAGGCCTATTTCTATTACAGCTAATTACGTCTCTAAGTGATTGACAGTGGTGCGAAATGTATTAATTTATACTGTTGTTTCCCTAAGAAAGACGAAAGAATGGATTATTAGATATAGAATGGTGTAAAGCGTTCTGACCCTGATCAAAATATAGATTATAGAGATATTTGTGAATAAATCAGATCGGCGCTGATACAGTGATACAGTGACATACAGTGACATAATGATATATTGATTCAGTGCTATAAAATGATACTTTCTGTTATATATAAATTTAGGGACGCTGTCACAGTGACACAGTGAGAGTCATTTAGTGATACAGTGAATCAGTGAATCAGTGGCGCGCGGATATACGGGCCTCTGTGTTGCTGTTCGTGGTGCTGAACTAAAGTTATAGGACTGGTTATGGTGAGAAAACATTTTGTTATAATTATACTTTCTCCGACCAGACATAAATACATGCTTAGTCAACCAATGAGGCATCCCAGGAATTACAAATGACGTTGTTTTAGAGTGTGTCACAGACTGGCATTTTACCTCCACAGGTGCGTGCAAGCGCCATCGCGCAGGACGCGGACCAGAACTACGACTACGCCAGTAACAGCGCGGTGCTGCACCTGGAGCCCGGGGATGAAGTCTACATCAAACTGGACGGCGGCAAAGCGCACGGAGGCAACAACAATAAATACAGCACCTTCTCTGGCTTTATCATCTACGCCGATTAGGACACGAGCTTTCTCTCTCTTCCTGGGCTTTTCCGACCCATGTCCTCGTTTTCGCACTCACTTTTTTCTTTTTCGACCTCGAGTCTCCCCCACAGAGCCAGTGGCTGGTGAGATCCTCCCTCCGCCATTCAACTTCAACTTGTTATTGTACGAGTGTGTGGGCGGGACGGTCGGTCTCTCCGCGTCTAATTCAAAAGTCACACACTTGAAGGACTAGTGATATAATCATGATCACTGAGAAGATCGCTGAAGAACAAAATCATCAGTCTGTAAAAAAAAAAAAAAAAAAAACAACCATCCCGCCGCTCGTCGATCGCCAAAGCACTTACTTGTACTGTAAGTTGTTGCTTCTGTAGTTAACAACGAAGTCTATCTGTTAAATTCATTGTAATTATGGAAATGAGATCACTAGTTTGTGCAATAATCCTCACAAAAATTAGGCTCATGACCATATCTGAAAATATTCAATTTTTAGTGTCTGGAAGGCCTAATAAAGTTCATCTGTCGCCCGACAACTTACACCCCCTTGTAATATCACTGCTCATTGCTGCGTACCCTTCAGAAGGCAGCTGCCTTAGTAGTTAACCTAGATCTGGCAGCATTTTACCCAGCAGCTAACTTTTACTATTTTATATCACACATTTTATCTGCTTATTCCTAATGGACCCGTTACACTGAGTCTGATGCCGTATTTCTGATTTGGTTTAGCAGGGTAGACCTATATTACATCGTTTCAACTTATCAACATGCACAAAGGGTTACACACGGGCCACACAAACTACTAAATGGGTATCTCGTTAAATTTTGTTTTTAATTGCCTAATGGTGAAGCGTGGCTATAACTATGACATGTACAGTAAGTTGTAGCATATGGCCAGGAGGCAAAGGACATCAATAGTCATGATCCACAGCTATACTGATACATGTTCTAATTACACTATATTCTCTTATCAGTTTGCACATTTTCATATGGTCATAATTATTATTCATACGGTACATATGGATAAGATATGAAAAAATATATATTAATCATATTGTACACTCCTATTTTTTTTGCATGTCAATCATAATGCACATACACATTTGCTCAAATTTGCACATATCTTTAGCACGTACAATTATAAATTTTTGTATATTTCTTTACATTGCACTTTACTTTTCAATTTGTGTTTATATTTTTATTAAGTAGGCTATCCTTTACTTCATGTGTGCATTCTCTATCTCACTGCATATAGGCCTACAATAGTTAGCCATGACATTATGACCACTGATAAGTGAAGTGAATAACATTGCTCAGCAATTATATACTATTAAACTAGTGACAGGATTATTGGCACCCAAGTCTCAGAATGCCTGTGAGGACCATAGGCCAGTCCATCCAGTCTGATCCCATAGAAAAAAAACAATGCAGCACAAATCACAGAAACAAATAATGCTGGCTACAATAGAAAGGACAGAGGAAAAGCAATAGAAAGAACCCATAGGATGCACAAGAGGGGTAAATCCAACCCACTAAGGCCCCACCCTAGAACCCACAGCGCCCACAGGATCTGCTGCCAACGTCCTGGTGCAAGACACCACAGCACACTGCAGAGGTCTTGTGTAGTCATGGGTCCAGATGTGCCGTTGGCAGAAGGGGAACCTAAAACCAAGGTGGTTTCAATATAGATGGAATTAATGTTATGAGTTGATTGGTGTTCATACATAATTCCTTTTCACATAGCCTATTGTTTCTCTAGTTTGAAATTCTGATTGCACACAAAAATACTGCCAAAATAATGGTGAATTTGGCACTTCTCTCTCAATGAATGCCATAATCGCTTATATACCCGTACAATCTTTAGTGGTATTCACCCTGCTTTGGCTTACATTTTGATTTTAGACAAAAATGTGGCTTGTTTAGAGGTTTGAGTTTAATCCCCAGCACCATGCACGGTTGGACTGTTGAGCCTACAGTGAGAGATGTGATATTATGGCTGACCCTGTGTTCTGACCCTAGCTTCATAGCAAGTTTGGATATTTGATTCAACTGTAATGTATAAGTGAAAAATAAAGGCTGCTTCTTTTTTTCTTATTCTAAGTTCAAAAAGGGCATATTGTGCCTTGTTTAACCTGCTGCCTATAGTTAACTTTCATGCTAATGTCCAAAATCCAATCAACACAGCTATTCAAATTTAATCAAGGAAATGACTTGGTAAGCTGTGGCAAGCTGTTTATTAAAACAGTTAAGAAAATTGTTGCTGGAATTATATGGTTAGTTAGGAAAGGAAATTAGCTGAAGATAGTTATGGAAAGTTAAAAATCCAGCAAATAGCAATCTTGCAGTATTCTCTCCCAAACCATCTGGCTGTACCTTAACTTATCATGCAGTCTTCTGTACTATTTAATGAAGACTTTACTCCACTCATCCTGTGTCTTAGATTCCCCCACCCCCCTCTCTCTATCTGTCTCTCCAAACTTTTGAGGTATTGTCTATTCCAGCAGTGCATGCACAAACATGTTCAAAGTCCTGAATGTCTGTCATGGATGTCTTTGCCTAGTTATAATAGCCAAGCTATGAACAGTAAGTCACTGTTTAGGTGTGGGGTTTAAGTCAATAAAATTTGCTATATATTTAAAGCTTTCATTGAGCATTAGTCCTGTAACTAGGAAAAATGTCATTGAATCTATAATTCCAAAATTCTGCTGGTCTGAGACTTTGTTGCTGCCTTCAAATCTGGCCAGAAGTTTTGGACCTGTTTATGCTGCATTCCAAATATTTCTTTACCTTGGATGGGCACAAATGCTGCATCCAAACAATTCTTCCTAAGCAGCTGCCTCCCAAATGAAATGAATGACATACAGTAGAACAATGTCTTTACTAAAACTTGAATAACTCACAAAGTTTCATTTGTAGGGCATGTCCTGAAAGATTGATGAAATGCTGTGTATTATCAGTAAGAGCTGTATACATAAATGATCTAACTGTAAGTCTGTCATACTTTAGATGCAGTATGGTTATAGGTCCAGTGTCATATCATAATCCTGGTGCAGTTTGGTGCAACTTGCAATTGCTTGCTTGTAGTTGACAGAATAAAACCTGTAATGTCACGCCTGAACTTTTATATCATGCTGATAAATTCTACTAATGATACCATGACCCACTGAGTGATCATTGGATGTAGGTTATTCAATGATCTGGCCAGTGAAACAGGTATTTAAGGTAGACTAATTGCAGTACAGCATGACTTTCAATGTATTTGTCACAGCAGAGTTGTCTATGACTTCAGTATTGCTAGTTTTTATTTTATATCCTATATCAGCTAAATTCAATATACAGTATGTCTTGAATTTTAAATCATTCAGTAAGATGAAGGTTTGATAAAAGACCTGCTAAACAGAGAAAGAGAGAGAGAGAGAGAGACTGCGCTTTGTGATGTTGAGAGCACTATGCAGAAACTGTGTTGATATGTAAATGTGTATCTATCTAAGAGAATCCACAAAACACGACTACTGATAATGCTACTTATTTTCTATGTACATATTGTAGTGATTTATTTTTTCCCCTCTAAATATACAAATGGCTGGAAAGCACATGAGAGTGTCATTGTTTTTGGATTGTTGAACTAAAAATAATAGCATTCATATCTCATGTCACCTGAGGGTGTGGGATTTTTTTTTTACCAAACAGAATACACTTCACCTGTACACTATTTACATATGTTTTTTTTCCATTAAATGGAAGTTTGACCCGATATGTTATTTTTTTCTGATTCATTTAATAACTTATATATGGTCAGTTATTTAACAAGTAGATAAATTAATTAAGTAGATAAAAGCCATTATAATGTCCTAGCAATTCTGTGATTTATATAAAGGCCCGGGTTTAATTCCCAGCCAATGCCCAAACCTCAGCCACTGGATGCAGTGCCGGTCCCAAGCCCGGATAAAATGGTAGGTTTGCGTCAGGAAGGGCATCAGGTGTAAAACCTTGCTGGGAGCAGACAAAAGACCAACAACAATTATTGCATATTTTGGATACTTGGATGTTTTACAGTGTAATGTAAAAAGGATGTTTTACAGTACAACTTTTACAATATAGAAAGAAATATATAATAATCAGAAAAGACTATGGAATTAGAATGTTTGTCCTGCTGACACTTTTCTCATGTGAATGGGTGTGTGTGAGACCAATATTGTGCAAAGGTTTTAGGCAAATCGGAAGAAATGCTTTAGAGTAAAAATTCTTAAAATAAAAAAAATAATAATTATATATATATATATATATATATTTACATTGATTATTTTTATCAATGCAAAGTTAAATATTTGGTGTAATTGGCTTCAAACCTGCAAAATTTCCAACACTTACAAACTCAGGGATATTGTCAGGTGTACTGTATGATTACCCAGTTATACCAAGCAGGTGCTTTTGATCATCAGTTTCATATGTAGGTTTAAGTACAGTCATTAACCGAAACAAAAACAGCTGTGTAGGAGGCTTAAAACTGTGTAGGGAACAGCCAAACTCTGCTACTAAGGTGAGGTTGAGGAAGACAGTTCCAGGTCACAGGTCATACATAATGGCAGGACTAAGCCCAGCAACAAGATACTGCATTAGCAAGGTCTCTTTCAAGCAACTATTGTTAAAGCAGTCTGGGATTTTAAGATGTGCTCTTCAAGCTATTTTAAAGAAGCAGAAAGGAGTGCGCCATGTTGAGGACCACAGACGCAGTGATCGGCCAAGGAAACTTAATGCAGCAGATGAAATGCACATCATCCTTACTTCCCTTTGATATCAGAAGATGTCTTCAGGAAAGAACTGTCAGAAACCAGTGGCACCCAGGGACACCCAGCTACTGTTTGGAGAAGGCTGACAAGAAGAGATCTTCATGGAAGAATTGCTGCTCAAAAGTCATACAGTACCTCCAATGTGCAAACGAGGCTAAGTGACTCAACTCTGTACAGTATGAAAACATAGGAACTGGGGCACAGAAAAATGTCAGCAGGTGCTCTGGACTGATGAGTCAAAATCAATGAAATATTTAAAATATTTGTCTGTAGCAGGAGGCAGGCCATCCAAAACTGTGTGCAAGTGTACCTAAAAGAATTGATGGCAGTTTTGGTTTTGCAGGTGAAAGGTACTTCAAATACTTCATTTGGATTTCTCTCTTGTTAATTTATTTTCCATTTTGTTAATTGATAAAATAAACTATTAGCACTTTTTTGTTTTGTTTTTTTTCCCCTTACTTTGCAGTGTTTTTCCTCCACCTGCCTAAAATGTTTGCACAGTACTGTGTATGTACATACATACATACATACATACATGCAATGTGTTTTGAAAAAGAAAAATTTCTTCTGTAATTTATTTACATGTAAAGTGAAAAATGTTTTTATGTAGTTGATTACTGCTTACAGTATTCTTTCATTTTTGTTTTGAACAAATTAATATTCATAAAGTATAAATATCATGTATCTCTCAGTCTAGTGGGGAAGACTGCTTACTTGACAGTTGATCATTGACTTTCTCCACAAGGAAGATAAACCACAAACGGTGGTATATTGATGTATATTCATGGAAAATTGACTGGAAGGGGAAAATGTGGTAGGAAAAGGTACTCAAGCAACAGAGATGACCACAGCCTTAAGAAAATTGTCAAGCAAGCCAATTCAAGACTTTGGGAGGGATTCACAAAGAGTGGATAGAGGCTGGAGTCAGGGCATCAAGAGGGGCCGTGCACAGATATCTTCAGGAAATGGTCCACTACTGTTGCATTTCTAGTATGAAGCCACTCCTGAACCAGAGACAGTGTTAAACTAATCTTACATGGGCTATGGAGAAAAAGAACTGGACTGTTATTCAGGGGTCCAAAGTCCTCTTTTTAGATAAAAGTAAATTTGTATTTCATTTGGAAACCCAGAGTTTGGATGAAGAGTGTAGAAACACAGGCTTCATGTGTCTTGAAGTCTAGTGTGAAGTTTCCACAGTGGGTGATTGTGTGGTGTGCCAGTCATCTGCTGGTATTTGTTCATAGAGTTTTATTAAACCCAAAATCAATGCAACCATCTACTGGGCGATTTTACAGCAAGTCACGTTTTCTTCTGCTGACAAGCTTTTTGGAGATGCCGGTTTCTTTTTCCAGCCATAGAGATTGCCATAGAGATCTATGGGGTATTTTTGAGAGGGAAATGAGAAACAACCAACCTAATAATACAGAGGAATTGAAGGCTGCTATCAAAGTTACCTGGTCTTCAATAATACCTCGACCGTGCCACAGACAGATCACTTCCAAGCCATGCCACACTGATGCAGTTATTCATGCTAAAAAAGCTTGGAAATTCACTCTGGCCAGTTTAATCATTCGAACCTCTTATGACATCACAGGCCCTTTTGTGCATAAGGCCTCACAGCTGGATTATGAGAACTAACGTCTCTCAACAAAAGCTCCACATTTCCACATTTCTTGATTTGTAAGGTGGGAACTCTGATTCTGGTCACCTCATTCTGAGAGTCACAATGGAAAATGGATCAAGCCACACACACATACACACACATACACACGCACATACACGCACACACACGCACACACACGCGCACACACATACACACACACACACACACACACACACACACACACACA
>JAOVVB010000046.1:20162328-20173300 GCA_028570985.1 Heterobranchus longifilis
ATTCCATATGTGTTATTTTATAGTTTTGAAATCCCCAATATTGTTGTAGAATGTAGAAAATAAATCACTAAACAAAAACAAAGAAATTTCATTTGCAAGTGACTCCAAACTTTTTAACTTATATTATATATATATATACATACGCTATATATATATATATAGCGGCACGTTGGTGGTTAGCAATGTCGCCTTGGGTATAGAGTTTGCATGTTCTCCCTGTACTTGGTGGGTTTCCTCTGGGTACTCTGGTTTTTCCCACAGTCCATAATGTCCTTGTTTTTCATACACCTTGTCCATCTGTCAACGAGATTTCGTTTTCCCTCATTAAAAATGTTTTAGGCTGAACTGTGAGCCATAATCGCTCCGCTGTATTCACTTCTTCATCAGAAGTGAATCCTTATCCTCGTAGTGTTGCTTTCATGGGACCAAACAGATAAAAATCTGAAGGAGCAAGATCAGGACTATGTAGAGAATGCTTTAACACCTCAAAACGAAGTTTTTGCAGAGTGTCGACAGTGTAGACAGACGTGTGCAGACATGTCATGCAAGATCACAACAATCTTAGATAGCAGTGCTCTGCATTTAATCCGAAATTCAGGCTTCAGCTTTTCATTCAGTGAGCATCTCACTGTAACGAGCACTTGGTCGGCGATTAAGGATGATTCCATTCCATGCTCTGCCGTTTACTCTCAGACGCATAGTGATGAATCCATGTCTCGTCACCAGGAATGGTTCTCTTTAAGGAACTTCCACCTTTCTTAGAGTGTTGGTGCAAATTTTGATGCAGATACAGTACAGTATCCAAACATGTTCTCCATATTGCATCTTCGATGAATACAGATACACCCATAGACCACAAAAAAAAAAAAAAATCACTGCACGATGCTCTTATTTTACTATCAGTAGTCTTGAACAGAAAGTGCTCATAACACGGCCAACAGAAGTTTTAATATCATTTTTGACTTACTCTCATACAAACTATTTTTTGTCTAATATGTGTGAAATCATGGAAAGACTTTATTTTCACTCCTGTGTAAAAGCATTATGTTACTCAGTATTATATCTACGTACTTAGATGTTTTAGTTTTGGTGTAGTATAACTAAAATTTAACACAAATACATTATTTACCATCAGTAATCTTTATACCAGCTCTCATTTATCCCACAGCAACTACCAACCAGGAGGGAGAAGGCTAACTCTGTGCATCTTTTTAAACTGATGCAGTGTCAAGAGGTAGTGTAACACACTTAAAGGAAAGTGTTATCTCCTCACTTCTGTATGCATGAGTCCACAGATGCTCATGATTGCGTATTGTTATGATTGATAGGGGATAGAGCACATGCTATCCCACCCACCCTGAGACAGTAGCTCTCAATTTTGCAATTTTTCATCCACTCCCATGGACGACTTGGATATTTCCAAACCTTAAACTTGCGATTGCTAGGCAATAGGGAGAATGGCTTTCTGTTGTGTCACTCGGGAAACCTCTGAGTGAGAGACATCACTCTTACACGTCAATCTGATGCGCCTAAAACAGCAGGAACCTGCCTCACCTGCAATAAACAAAGACAGCAAGTCAGAGATAGTTTTTCTAAAATGTTACAATGTGCTCCTGGGTGTCAGAATCATAAATGTGTTTGTTTCCTTGCATACCATCTAATTGGAAACTGTTTCAGGTGGCTAGAAGATGAATAAAGGGATGATAACACCATTAGCATTATGCTAATTGCAATACTATGCTAACTGCATTGTTTTGTTTTGATAATGGACACTAAAGGTGTTCCTGCACTTCCTGGGTCTTCTGCTGAAAAAGATGCTGTGCGTGTTTAATATGAAATTTAGAGAGTGTTTCATGCATGGATTGTCAGAAATAATTTAGAGTTTGTTATATGATGTATATCTTTTGTTTTTCAGAATTCAGCTACAACAACATCCGGCAGGTTTTTCCTAAAGCGCTATCCATACTGTACAGTGCCGCTTCTCTTTTCTTCATATTTTGTTTCCAAAGAGCTAGACTTTCTTGTATTCTTTTTGTAATAATGTAGTCTTGAGGAAGAGTTCTTCAGGCTTCCTGAAAGAGTTCTCTGGCTCTTATTTGCAGTCCAGTCCGTGTTCCTGACCAGGGTCAGAGGCAAGTTTATTATTTGTTAAGCCAAACAGTGATGTTCTGTATGAATCTTTCAAGAATAAAATCCATCTAAGCTAAAGCATGAACCAGTAACATACAGGTGCAGATGTTTACAGATAATCAGGCCAGTGATTATTATACTAGTGATGCTGAATATGGAGTGGTTGAAACAAACCAGAGGAGAAATGAGGTTGCTGCTGAGGTTGTTACATAAACAACTCACTTTTATCTTGTATTTTTGGGCACTTTGCAGCCTGTCACAGTAAAACATTTATTTCCAATTTTTCTCCCCTTTAATCTACATAATAAAATTCAATTGAATTTAATATGAATAAAAGAAGGGTGACTCAAGACAGTAATGTATATAAACATATAAACAATTTAGTAAAATAATTATATCTATGTTAAATAGAAATGTGTGAAAAAAATCAGAGAGAGTGAGAGTGAAGATATGTATTTCCATGTTAGGAAATAATCAACTGCTATTTTTCACATTCATGAGCTTGGGTATCTATAACTGTCTTACTTTAATAACACCCACAGACACACACCCTCATAAACTTCCTTAATTACGGAAGGTCAAGGAGTGAGGAGGGAAATTGCCACATGTTAATATAAGAGGTAACATTTAATGATGAGGGGGCGAGAGGGAGGATACACAAGAAGCGTCGCCCTCATGCTAGAGGTTTGATTACAGCTGGTGGAGTGAAATGTCACTAGTCTGCTTTCATCACACCACACTTGAGCCTGTAGGCCATAGACACACATAACACACATGCCATCAGAAGCACTACTAGAGGATCCAGTTCTGTGAGATTCCTCATTCACAGCGGCAAATGCAAACACTCATGTAAAGAAAAGCAGTTTTTTTCTGCATATTCATGAACAGATGTAAAAATATTGTGCAAACAGGTTAAAGGGCCTGACTTTTATTGTTATTAGAGTATCATCAATATGTTCAAAAATAACAGTAACATAGAGACAGTGACAGTAATATTAATTATTCTACTCTTTGCAGATTTGCAGGGTGTAGGCCTGCAGCTGGTGCCTGTCTCTAGTGGAGTGTGTGAATGCAAAGCATGCTACTCAGTGTGATGAGAGACGACCCTGTCTTGGGTTGATAGACTCGAAATCTTGAAGCTCTGTTTTGGAAAACAGTTTGGCCCACTGATACCATTGTCCCTGACAGAGCTCCAAGGAGGATAATTAAAACCCAAAAGGAGGCAGCCCTGACAACCCCAAAATCCTCCCAGACTTTGACTGATCTACGCTGCGAAAAAATTGCCCAATTACTTTCACCCTCATCCCATCTCCCTCAGTCATGTGAAGATAGATAGATGGATAGAGAGAGAGAGAGAGAGAAAGAGAGAGAGAGAGAGGGGGGGGGGTTCATGAAATTGTCATTACTTTTAACAAGGAAGTAAATTGGACTCAGTAACTGTTCATTACCACACTTTTAAACTCTGACATTTTTGCTCTTTGTCATTTTACATTGTATTCATTGTATATGTGTAACATACTATCGAAAAATTCAGAACATATTTTTTTTGTTGTTAGCTCTAATAACGTGAAGCATTCTGGGATGAAGAACATTGCAATACAAGAAATCTGGAAACGATTCCAGAGAACAAAACTGACAGAGAACAACACACACACACACACACACACACACACACACACACACACACACACACACACATACATACCACCTTGGCTCTCTTCCCCCTGCTTTGATTTTATCACTTGTGACAAGTGCTGTGAAACTATTTGGATGGGGATGTGATTCACTTCGCTCCATGCTTATCAAATCTCCAGGAGAGGAGACTATTAACTCAAAGCAAATTGTGCCAAGTAGCTTAAAGGGTCTCTTGTCTGTTCTAATATCACTGATATCTCCATTTGTTGTCAAGGTCTAAAAGAGTATGGTGTTTTCAGTTTTTTGGAAACTCGATGGAAAAAAAAACATGTCACATCTCACCATTGTCCTTTCTTTCTCAAACATTATGTATTCTAATATGTATTTGCATGTTATTATTAATATTGCAAAAACTCATATAGACAGAATGGCATGGTTGTATATTAAGTAAAAGTATCTCCATCTCACATGAGATACCAATATACTGTAGAGGGAACCTTAATAAAATCTAGAAATCACCATACTGTACAAGCATAATCATCCACACAAACATATTTGGTGGTATACATGTTCTGTAATATTCTGTGAATTAAACTGGACAAATTTTCATTAGTTTTTTGGAAATAATCGCATAAGCCATTCTGCAATTTTTTCTTTGTTACCACAGAAAACTAAGTACTGTATCATGGACACAATTCTTACTCACTCGCTCACTGATCTTCTGTACCGCTTTATCCTGTATTCAGGGTCACAGGGACCTGGAGCCTATCCCAGGAGACTTGGGGCACGAGTCAAGGTACACCCTGGACAGGGTGGCAATCCATCACAGGGCACACACACATACATAGACACAATACTGATTATTTAAAAATAAAACAAAATAAATAAGTTCAAAAAATCTTATCCTTACTATTAAGGAATAGTGAATATACAGTAAATATTCATTAGTGTTCATTCATCTGCAGGGCTGTAGTCGTTCCAGCACCAAGGGCGAACATGAATGGATCTGAATGGATGCCATTACATTGCAGTGCACCAAGCATACATATATTTAAGAGTTTTTTAACATGGCCACTGTTTTTGGAGGACAAAATCTGCATGAACAGGTATGGAAAACCTTTACAGAGAGTAACCTGCGCTTACAATCACCCAAGGACCCTGGAGCTGTAAACTATCAAGGCTATTTTATTTGTCACTTTTTAAGTCCTTCTGTATGCCAGTAGCTGTGAAACTAGAATGGGAATCTCAATTAGTGCCCTGATTATCCTGATCTCTCTGACACTAGTTGAGAGTGGACCCTTCACACCAGATCATGCGAGGACTTATCCGATAGGCCTATAGCTACAGTATGTGAGCAGGGCCTGTCCACCAGAAGATAATCTGGCATCATGGAATCTGGTTCAGAAACAGTCCTGACAATCCTGACAAGAGCAGCACCACAAAGACATGGGGAGCACTGGGCTGGACTTCAGACTAGTCAAACAGGCCACTTATGGAATCATTCCCCATAGGACCCATGTTCAGATAGTCACCATGACAACAAAGCAGAAAGTGAAGCACTAACAAAGACATAGTGTGCCATGCAGCAACTGATCAATCTTCTGACAGTGAGAAACTCTTTAGGAATCACAGTGTGTTGTTGTTATTTAGTCCTGAGCCAAAATCTTAGGACTCTCCAGGATCGCCCTTTATTGTTATCTGATTAGAATAGTTTGATGTATACTCACTGAATGGGATCACTGAGCTAATCTGTGTGGACTACCTACATACATACAGTATATACAGTGCATCTTAAAAAATTATAACATTTTATAACATATATATATATATATAGTTTTTTGACTTCTTGACACCCTTATACAGGCTAGATTCAAGTGAAATATTTGAATACTTTTTGCAATAATTTTAATTAATTTCTATTTCAATGTCTTATATCTCAAGAAAATTTAAACTTCAGCATCTGAAAATATTATAATATTTAATTTTGAGCTTGAGGAAATTATTCATACAGTATAATTACTATGAATCTTTCTGTGTAGTTCTGTAAACGCATGGGGAAGACTGCTGACTTGACAGTTGTCAGCAAGACTGTCATCGACACCCTCCATAAAGAGGGTAATCCACAGAAGGTCACAGCTGGAAAGGCTGGCTGTTCACAAAGTGATGTGTGAAAGAACATTCATAGAATGGTAAATGTGGCAGAAAAAGGCACACAAGCAACGGGGCTAATCACAGCCTTAAGAAGATTGTCAATGTGCGAGAGCTTCACAAGGAGTGGAGTAAGGTTAGCGTCAGTTCATTAAGAACCACCATGCACAGACATCTTCAGGACACAAGCTACTGTAGCTTTCATAGTAACATCATGCCATACCTAAACCAGAGATAAAGAGCACCTGTTGCGGGTAGTGTATTTTATGCAGTAATTAAGCAGTCAGTTACTAAAGTTTAGTGGTGCAAGGAAGGAAAGCTGGCAAATCATTTATAGAGACTTGGGCTTCCAAGCTTCAATAATTCACCTGGGGAGTGAAGGGTAGTCCATCTGGGCCAATCCCACAGAAGAGCTACTGTAGCACAAACTGCTAAAAAAAAAAGTGAATGTTGGTTGTGATAGAAAGGTTTTAGAACAAACAATGAATCGCATTTTTGTGCAAATGGGCCTGTGTAGCTGCCGACAGGTCAGGGTGTTCATCCTTGTTGATCCCTGTCTTCCCCGGAAAACTCCTACAATGAGCATGTGAGCCCCATAATTGGACCATGGAGCAACAAAAGAGAAAAGAGGTGTGTGTTCATCTGCAAAAAAGATGGTCCCAGAATGCACTTTGGTAAGAAAGTACTTGGGAAGAAAGCAAGCCAATGGAGGCAGTGTGTTGCTTTGGCCAGTCTTCTGTTACAAAGCTTTGGGTCCTGCTATTCATGTAGATGTTACTTTGACACGTACCGCCTACCTATACATTATTGTTGAACAAGTACATTCCATGATGAGTGTGGCTTCTTTCAGCAGGATAATGCACCCTGATCACAAGAATGGTTTGAGAGTTAAAGGTGCTTCAAAAATCTTTAGATCTCAATCTAATAAGGTATCTGTATATATATTCCAAGATTTAAGTCATTCCAAGATCTATTAACCATGTCTGAACCAAAGACTAGATACAATATCTGGATATTTAGACCCTGTGGTCCTTTGTCAATAAAAGCTCTGCTCCAAATATGTGACACCGGCTTTTCTCTCACTAACTCTACAGTGAGATTAACTCCATTGAAGAACAGTTTTTTTATTTAGTTTTGGTTTCCACACTGTGCAACAATCAATTAAAGATGTTTGTCTTATATTCTATACCGCAAGAGTGTATATGACTGTATTTATTAGTCCAAAAGCATGTTCATTGTTTGGATTCTAGGCTTTATTATTAGATAGTATTAGTATTTGGCTTAGGAAGTAATACAAAATTAATTTTACCAGCAGGTAACATCAAAGAAAAATGTGTCCAGATGATGTCAACGTAAGCTAATATCTGATAAAATACACCATATTAATTAAAAAAGCAATTTCCATGACATTCGTATGGACATCTATTTGTCCCACAACACCACTTCCACAAAAGAGAAGCAATAGCCTATTTAGTTCTTCTTGTGTATACACTAAAGTGTCTTTTCACTGAAGATGATAAATTGATTGTGGCATTCTTGGATAGAGTGCAATTCATTTAATTAGTCCAAGATGCACTGGAGAAAGTAACACTGCCCTGCATGGTCCAGCAAAATCAGGCTGCCTGTTAGGATAGCACTTTGTGCAGTTATGTTGGTGTACTGACTTTTGATATTGGCATCTTCAACAATTTTTTTTTTATCCAGCAGACCAATGCTAATTTTGCTGCTGTCTGTTAGAGCTACTAGATCACCTAAGGCTCCTCCATATATTTGTAGATTTTCAACCCTGACAATGGTGCTGTGATAATATGACACATATCTTAATATAATCAATCAGTCATCATCACCATTCAGCAACACTCACAGACAGATCTCAGCCTGGGCATTAACTTTTTTTTTGGACAGGATAAAATGTCTACGGAAGATGATACGGATGAGCAAGAAGAGCAATATTTGTCAAAGCAGCTTGATCATTACATAGTCCTATAAGACTCTGAATAGAGGACTGTATTGACTTGCTCACTCCCTAGAGTCCTGTTGCCCTTCTCCTCTCTGTTCTGCTGGTCATTTGTGGTGTGTAACTGTGGTAGAATGAGATAATTGGAGGTCTGGAGTTTCCTTAAAAGAAGAATGTATTGATTGTGAACCTATTTGTACTGGTATTTGAATGGTAAAATGTTTTATATTTAAAGAGTAATCTCAATACCTTGGTTATAGCAGTGTTTGGACAGCATCAGTCATCTGTCTAGACAATGTTTCTGCCATAATTTGCACACACATAGACAATGTGATCAGTTTTAATTAAATAAAGGTATAATCATAAGTAACAGGCAGATATTTGTTAAACAGCATTTGTCTCCCCTCAAGTGACACACATTACACAATCTGGTTCTGGATACAAGAGCATAAAAAAGACGCCTGCATACCTAGAGGACCAGCAGAAGTGTCACTCACTCAGAGCACATGACAGTATATAAGATATTATTCATTTGTCCATGCCTGTGAGAGGTAAGTATCATGCCCTGGTAAATGAAAGCATGACCACTATCCGCTCAAGCACACATTAGCATGAACCCTGTCATGTTTCTAACTCCGTCCTTGTCTCCCAGTCTGCCTCCTTCTCTTGGGTCCCAGCGGAGAGGACCAGAGCAGGGAAATCGATCGCTCCACAGCCAATTTGTTAGCTGTGCATGCCTGACTGAACCGCTCCGTGCTAATACATCACAGACATTTACAGCAGTACGAAGCAGAACACACACACACACACACACACACACACACACCATAACCCTGACTGGTGCTCACACCTACAGATCAGACTCACACACCACGCATAATCACCGGATGTGGAATCAAAGCACATTTTGCTCAGTTAACCTGAATATAGTGACTAACTATCCAGAAAAGGGAATTGTTTTTGTAAACGTGAAAAAAGAACATTCTAAAAAAAAAAAAAAACATTTCTCTTTTTTCATATTATCAGGACCATTAAGGAAAACTAATTATAACAATCCAAGCAACTCACATTTTTATGTGCATATTATGCTCTCCTTTTCGAAATTGTTTTAGAATTAGAAATATACTTAGAAATTCTCACGATAACTCTTAATTAGGGTTTCCTCGTTCGTTCATTCATTCATTCATTCATTCATTCACCAAAGCATCATTCATTCAATCATCATTAATAAACGGTTTTTCCTGGTCAAGGACATGGTGGGTCTAGAGTCTACCATAAATGTGAGGTGAGAATACACACTGTATGGTAGGCCAGTTTAAAAAAAACACACACACACAAACACACACTGTACGTCACATAGTCAGTGCATCATCACTGTTAAAGTGCACTGTGTTTCAGGACTGCATTTTTTTATTCCCACTCATGCAGTTATTTTTTCATACCTGCCATGCAATTTTTAAATAAATTTCATTAGGTTTATTTCCCAAAATATAACAAAATCTCAGGATGGTCTGAATGCATCTTCCTTTATCTCACTTGTGCCTGCATGAAAGAAAGAAAGATAAAAAAAAAAAAACTCTCACTTGTGTGATATTTGTTGTTGTTGTGTCCCACAGGTTACCAGTCCAGATGTGCAACTTTAGCCTCAACCATATGCTCTGTGATGATTTTTAACAAGCATTCTATAAAACCTGTATCTGAAACTATTGTATCTGTATAGCTGCACATTATCTGTTCAGTTAGATTTATATAGTTGTATTAGATTGTTGCAGAGTACCAAAACTGTGCTTCAAAACATAAGACAAAGAACAATATATATCAGAACAAAACAATATCTGTATAAAAGTATGTGATGTGCTGGTTACTGACACTATATTTTCAGAAATATTTGAGGAGTTATCCAGTAAAAATGGTCACAGAAAATCCACTTTAAAGACTCAAAAGATCAGAGAACGAAATGAAGGATGAGATCATATGATATTAATCTCCCATTGATTTTCTCCTAGTGAAACCGCACGAGACTTCCTCTTTTCTCCCTAGTTTTAGGATGCATGCAGATGGGGAGGACTGATCCAATTCTATGGTACAGCCTGGGGAGATGTACTAATTAGTTAGACTAAAAAATGTGCCATTTTACCTCCATTTAAGTCCATTAGCTCTCATATGAAGAAATGCTTTTCCGATACTTTAACTTCACTGGCGTGGTTATTAAATAACAGTAGCCTGAAAGGGAAAGGTACGTTTTTGTGTATTCATGTCAAAACAAAGCATCAGTATCAAGAAACCTCCACGTTTCTGCTATTTGGTGCGGGGTCACATGTGCTCACATTTGTGAGTGTGTAATGTTTGAGCGTTGTGTCTGGGCAGCTTTCACACAAGCATCCGCTAATAACAAAGTGTAGACAGCTTGCAGCATTGTGTCAGTAACTGTGGCCCCTGCAGTGACCTGTGCACCGCTCGCGTTCTCACCCTGCTGCCGAGGAGAGGAAGTTAACCAGTGTCAGGCAACAGGAGTGACGGACCCAAAGACGAGTCCACGTCAGAACGAATTGCCGCTCCTGCGGCACTGTTTTGGTGGCTATTAATAGAGCACCACGATGGTTTGGAGAAGATCCGCACGCAGAGATTATGGCTTGTCAGTCTGAGTGCCACTGGGTATAGCTGGACTGTGAAATCGGGAGCCTGATAAAGAGATAGAAAGCGAGAGGGAGGACTGATTAAACGCACACTTCTGGAGGTTAATTGTTTGTTTGTGTGAACGGTTTGCTCTGCTGGGTGCTTTGTACATCACAGTGGTTGCTCACAGCTGTGAGAGGTGGAATAATGATCAGACAGGGAGAAGAATTAAGAATCTTTGTACAGGCACATCACCAGATTTAGTCACAGTCTTTCTCCCTCTCGCTCTCTCTCTCTCTCTCATCTGATAGTCTGATTGACAAAACTGGAGTAAAACATGGACTCAGAAAGAGTGTTATCTGGGTGATTGAAATGAAATGGATTATTTCCTATTATGGGTGTCATGTAGAAACACATAAGGATGTAGCTGGTATTGTGCACAGATTGGTGTGTGTGGGGGGGGGGGGGGGGGCATTTGGCTGGTGG
>JAOVVB010000046.1:20177441-20212898 GCA_028570985.1 Heterobranchus longifilis
AATGTAGAAAATAAATCACTAAACAAAAACAAAGAAATTTGCAAGTGACCCCAAACTTTTGAACGGTAGTGTATATAGCCACTCTTATCCCTATTCCTAAATATTATGCATGATTTGGTATATATTTATGATATACAGCTTAATTTCAGTTTTACTGTATGTGGTATGTAGAACATTTCAGTTATGCAAGCTTGCATACTTAAACAAGTCACTCTACATTCCTTCCTTCCCACATGCTGCTTTACTATTTCCTACAGTCTGCTTTTATTATTCCTCTACTATTAGTTTCACTATAGATTATAAACATTTCTAAATAATATCATTTACAAGGAGTTACAGCATTAACTTACAACTCTATAGAGGTCATAATTTTATCAAATATTTATGTAAGACATTTTTGATGTAGCATATCACCAAGTTTATTCTGTCATCTTTCACCTACAAAGCTACTAGAATAAGAAAGCAGTTCACACCCATGTCTTGTCATATTTCCAGATCTCTGGGTTGAGCCATCAGCAGACTTAACTAAAACAGGATCAACTACAATCAGCTCGCATTCACACTCTATAGTCTTTCTATTCTAGTGCACAAGGAACAGAGGAGGGATTTTTATACATTGGTTAGCTAGTTTAACAGCAGTATGGTGAGTGCTCTACTGCTGTGCTAGCTTCAATTGAAATCCATTTTTTAACTCAACTAAGTTTAGCTGTATGCTGTCTCTTTTGTGTTTTAATTAGCACATACTGTATATATACTAAGACTAACTTTTACTGGATACACCACATCATGGGTTCTGAGCAAAGCAAAGATAAAATGTATTGCAACAGGTATTTAAATGGGAACGGACCCCCTTCATTGGAAGACCAAGGTATGTTATTATATTCTGTTCCTATACTACTCTAATATCTTTCTATGTTACTCTTTAGTGCAGGGTGTAAACAGTAAACTTTTTAAACAGTTGCAGAATCTACCAATGGACCTAGTAAAAAAATAAACTCTAAAATAGTAAATGGAAACCAGCCAGATGATGGGCGGATGTCAATAACGAGGCTGAGGAGAAATGTGGAAGGATATCCAGACTGTGATACCATACAGATGAACTTTGATTTTGACGATGGAATACAGACGGTTAGCTTATAATGCTTTTTTTTTGTAATTCTACATTAAACACTTCCCACAGCACTGTGTGTGCATGACAACAGTTTTATTTAATTCAGCTGAACTGTAAGTAGTCTCATAAACATTCCTCCTTTACGTTGCTCTGCTCTGTGGAATTTGGCTCAACCTGTTTCACTGCCTAAGGCTACAGTAACATTTACACATTCATAACAAGCAATTGCTTACAGTATAATAAAAATCACACCACAAGCAATCAGAGCAAATGGCTCTCTGTATTTATTAGTGTGTTTAAACTTTGACAGCATGACTATCATTCTTGTGATAGTGTTTCCTTCATTCCTCTAAAGGAAAATCATCCTAATCCCGGGCAGAAGTACTATGGTCTTAAAACCGAGGCCTTTGTGCCTCACAACCATGAGGGAAAGAAGGTGTACCAGCTGCTAGATAAAGCATTCCAACACAAGCTGCTGTTTAAAGTGGCAACCACTAGTTCCGGAGAAGAGAGAGTTACCTTTACTGACATTCCATTAAAAACCAAGGTGGAAGGAGGACATGACAGGTGAGACCAGTGTGATGTCATGCGGTAATACAGTTAGTAGCAAAATTACCGGGATGTTCTGTTTGAATTGTTTAAATAGTTTCTTACATCACACTTTCTTTGCCAGCTTCAGCTATCCAGACCCAAAATATCTGCCAAAGGTGACAAAGATCCTGATCTCTAAAGGGCTCAAATAAGAAGGAAAGTGGTTGAACAATATTCCAGCACAATATATGAAGTATGGAGTGTGGGCAGGATTTATTAACATGATGTCCAAGACTGCTAATGTTACAGTAAAAAAAAATGAGCTGTATAAGCTTATATGTGGTGTAAAATGCCTAGTTAGAGTGATAAAGATTTCGGAATTTCCAATTAGATTACATCTGGATTGTTCCAATATAATAAAGTAATTTCTTATTTTACTAAAGTCTGGGTAAAATTTTGAGGTATTACTGTAAAAGATCATGTACTGTAGAGCTAAGAAAAATATAGAGTGTTATTTTTACAGTGTTCACAGAAACTGTTAAAAGGACAGGGAACTCTGTCATATCTGATATGGATGGTATTTTCTTTAACATGTTTTGTTAAGCAGTATAGAATGTTGTTGATTAACTGACTATTTGACTGAATGTGATAAGAAAACAGATAGTTTATACTGTACAATGCAGGTTATTTAGTCTCCATTGATATTTGTTCGAATCTTTCTTCCTCTCCTCATTATTTCTAGTAGCTTATTTATCTAGCACAGTTTGTATAACCTTGCAAAATTCTCCATTTGTAATATTTCTGTATAGTGTAAATAAACATGTTTCATCAAACCAAGGATTCATATAATACAATATCATTTACCCGTTTACCTTAAAATTTGAGTGGATAGGTGTTAATTACAAACTAAGGTGACTCTCACACCTCAGACTCATGGGACATGCCATTTGATTCATCAGGCAAGATGGAAGATTGAGAGTGTAAATTAAAACTCCTAATTATAAGAAAAGTGTCAGCATTAAACGTTCTACGTCTTTTGATTTTAGTTTGTCAGTATAGATTGACCACAAATCTATTCTTCTTAAAGCTTAAGGGTAGACTACAGGTAGGCTATATATATATATATATATATATTTTTTTTTCTGTTTGTCTGCTATCCGTCCGGCAGATTGCAGAGTCTGAACTTTTTCAGGATGATGGAGGCCCTTTTGTTCTCTTCAAACTGAATTATGGGCTGGGCTTCACACAGACAATAAAGTCTAATCAGATTGGCGGGACCCATTAAAGAGGCCTCTGTCATCTCCACAGGCGTTCTTAAACCACTTTCTCCTGCATGCTCCACCAGGAGTCATCTGTCCCAACTGTCAGGCGCTACCGCTGCTGTGACAGCTATCAAATCTGGCCAGGCTACATCACCTCATCTTCGTCATCCTCCACCACCCCACACTCCTCAGTCCTGCCATCACCCCTGCTACTGAATAGTAACAATAGCCAGCCTGTATTTGTCACCACAGCCCACATATGAAGTAAATAGCACTTTATATACCCATAGTATCCATACATTTCCTTCTAATTCATACTACTGAGCTTGAGCTTACCGTGCCTGACACTGGCTTCTCTAACATCTAATAACTGCACTGGGGAAAAAAAATATCAGTCACATATACACTTTTTTTTTCAAGTCAGTAACCCATGAGCTGAAATCATCACCTACTACATCTTCTTTATGGAAACAAGTAAAACTTAGATTTCCAACAGAAATTATTTTAACGCCTCTTTGTCATACAGTTCCAGTAGGAAGGCATAGCGGTTTTCGGCTTCCTACTTAGCAGTGATAAATAGGCTTTCGGCTTGATTTCATTAGGTTCTTTAATTTGGAGCACAATTAGACTTTTAGAAGACAAAGCAGAATCCAAACTTGTTAATTAGAAGTGTAGAATCACAGATGCTGATGATGGATGCAGCTTCTGGGGCTCCACTTACAGGATGAAGTTGAACCAGAGAAACCTTTGCTCTTTTATTGTAGGCCTTTTCACCAATCTCCTCACCGTGATTAATTACATTGAAAAAGCTGCTTTGTGACAATGTCCATATTGTTAAAAGTACTATATAAATAAAAATTAAATAAATAAAACTTTCAATTCAAACTATAACATAAACATTATTTTATTGTACTAGCACCTAAAGCCTGATAAACAAGCTATTTCAATGTTGTCTGTAAAAAAATTCAAAATCACAGCAAAATGTCCAGGACAGGGAAGTGTGGACCTAAAGAAGTCAAGAAATCTACAGCTACAGTGAAATTTTTTTTCAGTGTAAAGATTGTTGACTATAGATGGGTTTCTTAAAGATAAGATAATATATTACCTGCTGGACCAGCTTTGTAACAGCACAAGTAAGCATCAGTTACATTGTAGATAAACTAAAAATGATATTAAAGGTTGACAGTTTGTCAGTGTACAGCTTCCTTAAGGTTCAGGAAAAAAGCATGTCAAAGGCCAAGTATTCATGAAATGGTCTAATTTAATTGAAATGTTGTAACTGCTCCTCTCCATGACTAATTTTATGCAAATTTATTTGTGTGTGTGTGTGTGTGTGTGTGTGTGTGTGTGTGTGTGTGTGTGTAATGCAATTCTGTAAACCATTGAACGCAAGCAGGTTTGCTGTGACAGAGGGAGGGCATTCCATTTGTGTCATGTATTGTCCTTTTTACAGGCTCTATAAACCTTACTGACAGGGAAGAAGAGTGACAATATACACTGTGTTAACCTGAACCGTATCCGTAAAAAGAACAGCAGTTGCCACAAAGGTGAGGGGAGTCAATCTTACAAAGGAAATGGTTTATGAAGTGATAAATCTTCCGCAAGAGATAGAACAGGCATTTTAGCCACTTGTCTTTTGTACTTATGGGAATATGCTTTACCTTTAGGCTACCAAAGAGCCAAAATGAGAAAAAAAATGAAATTTATGGAGAACATTCCTAATGCTGACTCTAATTCTCAACAGGAGTTGGTATTTATTTGAATGTTTAAAGCTCTGTTTTCGAGAGCAGGTGTTAAGGGGTACGACAAGTGATATTACATGATAAACAAATCTTTGGTCTTAGGACCTGTTATTGGATTAGACACCTTTCTTATTAGTTTCACAGAAGGTACTGAATAATTCATAATAGTTACAGAATAATGTGATATAAGACAAATAACTAAATAATAAGACAAAATTAAATCCTCAGGTATTAATATGAATCTATAAAATGGTTAAAAAAAGAAAGAGAGAAAGGGGTGAGGAAGCGAGGCTATCCATCTCAGTGATGTATGACTCTTTCTCTCCATCAGTTCCCTCAGAGAGATCCAATGTTGTGCTTTCATAAGGCCACCAGCCAGCACAAAAGCTCCAGCTTTATACCATTCATCTGAGGAGTAGGTCCCATTTGCAGCTCTTTGGCCATCTCGTACTCTTTTCATCAGACACAGAGACCTGTCAGACACCCAAGGCATTTGGGGCCACATGGCTCTTTCCTCAATGAGTCAAATCAAAGCAGCCAGAGATCAGGCTCTCTGATAACCCACGCGCTCTTTGTGGCCTAAGGTTATTCCCCTTCCGCGTTCATCTGCCATGCGTCCACATTCACAAAGTACTGATATCTCCATTACGGCTGAATGACACTGGGACTTCGAAAAAGAGCACAGATATGGCCTTGTGATACTGTTGTATCCTTTCTTCATGTGGCCTTTAACTGGACCAGAGCCTCAGTAGAGAGGCCAGATTCAGAGAAAGCATGATTTTATTTCCCTTTTGACTTTACACAAAGGGCTCTGCAGCATAGACCAGAATATATGGGAGACAGATAAATAAGTCTTAGCAACTAAGAAATAATACGTGTTCTATGCTTTGTTATCTGTATATTTCTTTCTTTCCCATGCACACATAAAGAGATGAAGCATATCAAATGGTTTGTGAATAGCTAGTTTTCAGTAATATACAAACTTTAACTCTTCTGTATGTTTAAAGGCTAAAGTGCATAGTTAAATCCTTTAATTACTATCCTTTTGCTACTGCTTATCTTTTGTCCCAGTTTATGTAATACATTGATGACTTGCTATAGTATTACAGGTGAGTAGGAAAGGGTGATTATTTAGCAGACCAACCATCTGTATACTTTGAGGCATTTTATATTGGACTCAATAAAGCTGGGATAGAGTGCTCTATCTTTCACAGAAGACCAATGGGACTAGTAAACTATGCTGCCTGTTTATCAACTCTTATGAAGAAAGGTAAAGGTGAAGGGCAAGAGATGTAACCAAGAGTAATCATTTATAAACTGATGGAAGATTGAGTTCTGGTAAATCTGTAATTTGTTTAACAGATGTGATGTGACCTATTAATTAATTTCTGATATGCACTGATAAAATCTACAAATACATACATACTGATATGATTTGAGCTCAATGACTTTCTTGCAATAAGCCATAGAACCTTTTTATTGGACACCCTGTTACACAATGGGCTACTAACTTTGTATTAGTGTGGATTACAGTAGGACCCACAGTCATAAGAATTTTAGCGTATTGTGGTGGTCCAACACATGATTCCTCAATAGCTTCCCTGTGTTGAAAGTTCCTCTGGGTGGTTGACTGGCCTGGCTTAACTGCCCAAACTCCCAGCACTTTGTGATTAATGACCTTTAAGGTGACAAATCACCACAGTAACAAAGCATTGGAATAGAGGAGCAATGGGGCCGGGCTCCCCGAAATCGATGCTCCATTGTTCTCTCTCTCTCTCTCTCTTCTATTTTTTCTGCCATATAGAGTGGTTTAACAGGGACACCATCACCCAGATCTGTAACTGGGATACAAGTTGCATAGTGTGGATTTTTAAGAATTCAGTACTAACCACAGATGGTGAATTTTATAATGCATACAAAGCTTTGAATTGTTTGCAAAATTTTAAGTATAGAAATGATCAGAGTGTAGTATTACAAAGTTCCTTTTATTTTTTGGAGGTCATTTTAGCCATAACCAGCATTTTATGTATACGGTGAAAATGTCCATTTTTGCTATTTAGCCTACACTAAGCAAACATCTAGGAAACTAAAAAAAAAACCAACAGTTTCTTACTCAAGTAAAACTCCAAATTTTTATCTACACAAATACTCCTGTAAATGCACCTTTAATAGTTTATCTTTGTCTCTTACAACACCTAATACTCAAATATACCAAATATACTGATACTAATATCACTTCATGATTTATGAAAATATGTAAATTACAGAGAGATGCAGCATAATTTTTTAAAGAAAAATTTCTTTTAAAATGTAATAAGAATTATTTATTATTTATTAGAATAATAATTTATTTATATTTTACTTTTTTTATGTTTTGAAAATAGAAGTTATTTGTATTATGTACTTCTGTTTTTAATCAATGCTATTTTTTTGTTTCTCAAGGTCAAAATTTTGAAATTATCATCCAACTGGATGCACTGAGAGCTATTCTGTGTTGTGTTTCCATCATGCTCCCCTCTTGCTCTCATCTTTCTCTCTCTCTCTTTCTTATGATTTAAAATCAATATGAAATGCTATACAGTCAGAGCGTAAGCTTCTACATGGTAAAAATATACTATGTTAGATTATATATGTCTTCCCTCTCATATATGTATTGGAAACATCTGTTGCTATAGTTCCTATTTATATTGCTGCTCATTTTAATTATATAACAAGATTAACAAAATCTACAAGTGTACATTATACTGTCCTTTTCATTTTTCCTGTGCTATTTAATTCTGCTAGCATTTATAGGTGATAACTAATCACTTATATCTTTCCTGCTGGCATATTCTTGTTTTTCTTGAGAGATTATATCAGATGCACCCATTCAATGCAAATGCTTTGTGTTTGTTTCTGATTTGTTGGGGTATTTAAGCTATAGGTTACTTTTGTTGTGTTGTGTAGTATATACAGTAAGGAAAATGGCTAAAGGAGGGAGGAAAGGTTGTGAAGGTGTGCACATGTAGGTCCGGTGAGGGTTAAGGGGCTTGCCCATGGGTCCTACAGTGGCAACTTGGTGATGGTGGGGTTTAAAACTAGTACCTTTCAATTACTAGTCCTACACATTAACCACTGAGCTACCCCTGCCGTGTGTGTGTGTGTGTGTGTGTGTGTGTGTGTAAGGATGTGTGTGTGTGCGTGTGTGCGTGTGTGCGTGCGTGTGTGCGTGCGTGTGTGTGTGCGTGTGTGTGTGTGTGTGTGTGTGTGTGTGTGTGTGTGTGTGTGTTTTCCCTGAAAAATAACTTTTTTCTCTCTCACTTTTGGTTGATGACCAAACCGAGTTAAACCGAAAGCTGGCTAAGTTGCATGTCTGTCAAGTAGACATTCAAAACTTATTTGTGTCAGTGGAAAGCCAAGGCAGGCGAGTTTGGATATTTTTTCTTTGTGGGTTCATAGCATCCTGGGTCCCAAGAATATTACCAGTAGCAAGAAGCAAAGGAAGCCACTTTCAGTTTCATTTTTAACTGATTTTGGTGGCTGGTGCCAAGAGGAATCATAAGTGAGTTTAATGTCTTTTATTTAATATTTTACTTCATTTACATACTATCATTTTGGGTGGCTGAAACGGATTATCTGCACTTACATTATTTCCTATGGAAAAATGCGTTGCCTTTTGCCTTAATAACTTGCCTCTGGAACAGATCACATTTGTCTGCTGAGGTACTTACAAGATTTACAGGACTGTCCACAACCTCCATGTTTTTATCTCTTCAACTTTGCCTACATAGTACTGGTAGAAATTTAATGAAATAGTGAAAAACTATTTTCACCACCACCAGTTAATTACACTAACTGTTGGTTAAATAAGGACATGCTGTTGTGCTGGATATCACCATGGTTGTGATGCCTTTGTGGCTTTGTCTGCATCACAGCCGTGCACAACAGCACAACAGCACTCCCACTTGTGTGTTATCGCTTGATAAACATCATCATGAGCAGTCAACATGCAGCTGAATGATGTCCATTAGGAAAATCTAAGAGGCAAAACAACAGGGTTTAAGAACCATGTAAAACAACAGGGTGTAGAGGACAGGCAAACATTTAAAAATTAATTTTAAACTTAAAATCTCTGAACATGGCTAACATGATATTTACCAATATTTTTAGCTAAATATAATCAGACTCAGACTCCTCCTCTTTAATAAATTAAACTGTTTCATGTATCTGGTGTGTAATAGTCCTGAGACACTGAATTGTTTGATAGTTTAACATTGATTATTATCACAGCCTGTGGAAGCAAAATTTGTGTTAAAGTTGAACTACACCTGTTAACTGAATAAGAGATGATTTGCTAAATAACCATATATATCCCATTAAAGAAAATGGTTAAAAGTAGGAAAAAGGTACTAAATTGTACTTTTGACACTACTAATGCTAATCTTGTGCACATTAAAGACAATTCACAATACATTTACATGACAACTTTTTGCACCATTTGCCTAGATGTATATTCACACATTTTTACATGACTGGAAAAAAAAAATGTCTTCGTAAAATAGTTGACATTTAAGGCATATACAGTCATGCTTACAGTCATTTTATTTATTCTAGTGACTATCAGGAAAGAAGATAGCAAGTGATCAATGTACATTTCTGTAAGGATAAAAGGCTAAATTCATGTTTTCTTACATTAAACTAAGCATGTTTGTAACATGTCACATGATTTTTTTTGGCGAAACTGGATACTCTTAATTAACGGCTTTTCCTCCAACGAATCCTGATAGATAGCTCCTTTTTCTGCTCACAGAGGAGGGGAAGCCCAAGGAGGATATGCTTCCTGACAGTGGGTCTGTCTTCTTAATGACTGGGACTGCACATAACCTTCAAACTAGACTGTGGCACCACCCAGTCGCTGACAGCTCGACCATCTCCCAAAGCTCCAATAAATGTCAAGCACTCATCTCTCTCTCTCTCTCTCTCTCTCTCCCTCTCTCTCTCTCTCTCTCCCTCTTTCTCCTGCTCCTATCTGTATTCCCAGATTAACAGGGGTCTCATAAATCTAAGTGGTCCAACTTCTCCCAGGTCTATGTGAGGCCTAACTGTTGGTACTGGCACCATATTCATTTTCATTTTTCTTTATTTCATATGGCTCCTTTCCTTTCAGCCCGTCTTTCTTTATGACCTTCATTTAAGACGTGATGCCCCGTCTAAGCTGCTTTCTGTCCATAGGGCTTAAAGGGAGTCAGGGGGATGTAATATTTACAATGTGAAAGACTTCATAGCTCATCTCAAGAAGAGCGAGAGATAAATAGATAGATAGAGGTACCTTATAGGGTTATTTCAGGGGCATAGTAAGGTGGTTGCTTCATAGCTTATAAGGTTGTAAGGTGGTAGCTTTTAGTGTAATCTGTGGCTTCATTTACCTTCATATTCATATGCGTATTATTCTACATACATCATATTAGAGTCATTAATATACACTGAGTAATTAACTGAATATTAATGAGTAACCATGATTATTTCATAGAAAATATGATCACTGGTATATATTAGTGACCATGTTTAAAAAGCTATGCATTCATGAAACAAATGTGATGAAACAGATGTAACTACTGGACATTTTCTTAATATAAACAGTCTTTTACCAGGAATTCCTTAGAGATTTTTCCAGGCAGTCTAGTTGGCCTATTTGTGGAGCTGGTTAGTCACCTCTAGTGAACATGTCTATACGACTCCTTCCAGCATTTCAAGTGGGTTATTCCTTAAACTCCCAGGATTACAGTAGGTCCTGACTTACTTTTATACAGTACATACTTCCCTTGGGTAACATCATTAGAAGACGTAGAATTAGTTTCCATTGCTATGCTGATGATACCCAGTTATGCATCTCATAAAAACCAGATGAAATATCCAAGTTGTCTAGATTAACTGAGTGTGTCCAAGATATAAAAGATTGGATCGCCGATCATTTTCTCTTACTAAATTCAGATAAGACAAAACTATTACTTATTAGTCCGAAAACAGTACACAAAAGCTCTCACAATTCAGCTTGCATTTAGAAGGATGTACTGTTACTAACAGCTCGACAGTGAAAGACCGTAATGGACGTAATATTAACAGCAATTTGTCCTTTGACAATCATATTTCCAATATTACAAAAACAGCCTTTTTCCCCCTTAGAAATATTGCCAAGCTTACTGTAGGAACATCTTATCTGTATCTGATGCAGAAAAGCTAGTTCATATATTCATGACCTCGAGATTGGACTATTCTAATGCATTACTAGGTGGTTGTCCTGCATCCTCAATAAACAAGCTACAGTAAGTCCAAAATGCAGCCGCCAGGGTTCTCAATAGATCAAGAAAATATGATCATATAACCCCAATACTATCATCACTGAATTGATTACAAACTAGCATTACTTACACAAGGCTGTACAAGGCCCATAAATGATTTAGCTTCCACGTATCTAGCCAGTCTTCTGACACACTACAATGTTCCTTAAGATCGCAAAACTCTGCTAGTTCCCAGAATATCAAAATCTACAAAAGGGGGTAAGGCGTTTTCATATTTAGCTCCTAAGCTTTGGAACAGCCTTCCTGACAGTGTTCAGGGCTCAGACATAGTCTCCCAGTTTAAACGTAGACTCAAGACATCTCTTTAGCCTGGCATACATATAATTTATCCCATAACCTCATACGCCAGTACAGCTAAATGCACACTCTCATCCAGTGCTACTAATATAATAAACGGCAGCTACGCTAATTCTTTTCCACCTGTTCTTCATTTTTCTACCCATCCTGAGGCATTTGGAGATTGTGCCAGCTCCAGTAGACAAAGGCCAACCCTGTGAGGATCCTGAGGCATGCAGAGAAGAACCACCTCCAGCTGGGATTCTGCTTCGTGATGGTTTGGAGCGACACATGCTGCTCCTGAGCTCCCACTGATACAGACGCTCTCTGCCCTCTGCACCTATCTGACTCATCTGTCGCCATCGCACTTGGCTTGCTCATCAGAGACAATCTGATCATTATGATCTATATACATTATTCCCACTCATACACAATTCTATCATTTCTTTTAATTTTGTGAAGCTGCTTTGAGACAATGATCAATAATTTATTAATGAACATATGAATAAATGTATTAATAAACATATAAATAAAATTTAATTGAATTGAACTTACTCCTTGGATGGCTCTTGTAACCATGGGCGAAAGTGGTCCAGTACAGAGTACCAGAAAGAGTGGAGAGCATTTACCTGCTGAAACCCCATCTTAAACAAAACTTTTCGTTATTTTAAACAACACTTTGTCTCATTATTTGCTCTAAGGCATTCTGAATTGCTTTTGAACCATCCATGTCATTTTTTGATCTTTCATAAGCTTCTGTCAATGCGCTGGCAGATTTATGACTCACCTCATCACTGCTAATGCAAGCTATGAAGCTAACCAGCTTCTAACACAAGACTGAATCCCAAATCCTTTTCTAACCTTTGAACAAGGGCACAATTTGGTGTATGGTACAAGGGATTCTACACCCAACATAGTGCACAAGCTTTCAATGCTTTTTTTATGCTATTTGTGTAATTTGATGCGGTACAGAGAGTCACACAACGAGGTGTTATAATGTTTATAGGAGCCCTAATGCAGGACTTCGGGGGGGTGAATGAAATAGGAGTTTGGGAGGGTGCTTATAATACGCACAGGAAGACCTTTCCGTTTGGAGATACCGTGGGATTATTAATTAATGAACTCAAAGGAAACCAATTTTTTTTGTGCGGCTCCGCCCTTCGGGAGACGTCACAATTTGAAACCAACATACTGTAGAGCACTAGCTTTCAATTTTATGCTACTTGGGATTTAACTCAGGAGCAGTTAGTTAGCCAAAGCTATTCTAAATAGTTTTTTATTTTTTATAGTTGTATTATTAGTTTCAGTGTAACTACTAAAATATATAGAAGTATTATTCTTTATGATAAAGAGCTGAATAATAAGTGGATAGTTTAAGGAGTTAAGGTCAGGAGACAGAACAGTCTGTATCCCTCCCCTTCCCCCCATCCCCCCATATGCATACATCTATCCTGTACTACTGCCTTTACAATAGCAAGTTGCGTTTGAGATTGCTGAAAATAAAACAGCCCACAGTAATACTGCATGCCATGACAGACAATGTACTCTCTATATGCAAAGAATATTATTAGAATGTTCTGTAAATATTAGACTGTGACATTCCTGGGTCAATATACATGTCCTAAACTATTTGCTGTAATAATGGTTTGATGCTTTGTTCACATAATCTCAGTTAGGCAAACATGGTTAACATTCCTCTAATTAAAATGTTACAAAAATGGCGTAGGGACATTTGCAAACAATATTGAAGGGAACCAAAATATGCAATAATCTCCTTTGAACAGTTACAGTATGATGTTGAGATGTGTCAGCCTTTATAATGGTTTAAATCTGAGATGCTGTAAATTGCTGAGTTTTGAGGCTGGTAACATTTCCTCTGCAGCCTTTCTTTCCTAGGATGGTCTTCTTGAGATCCAGTTTAGTCATGAGTTTTGCAAATGGACTTGACAATACTGTTCTTGCAAAAACTATTCCAGAACAGCTGACATTCATTTCTTAAAATAACAATTGGATGTTGTTGTTGTTGTTGTTGTTACTTAATTACCTAATGCCATATGTATTGTTTCAAAGTTTCAAAATCTTCAGTATTGTTCTAGAATGTAGAAAATACTGGACTAAATAAAAAACATTGGATTAGAATGTGTTTCCAAACTTTTGACCGGTACTGTAGGTAAAGGTCTCTTAAATCAATGACTCAAAGGAAACATTTTGCGCAACACACATCACAACAGATGGAAAAGCATTGTGCCATTTTAATCTTTGACCCTATGTCCCCATCTTTGTGCTCACTTATCATCTTTGTCAAACTGATGGGAATCAGACGAACATTGAATGATGTCTGTTTCAGATGCATCCAGCTGCTTGTCTGAGATTTATGGACCAGGTAACACATATGTGACTCAATATATCAAACTGTCAAAATTACAGCGATTTGTTATCGACTAATGTTAATTACCATCATAAATGACAGAACTGAGTAGCAAGGTCAGTTTACAGTAAATCTCAGGTGTCTTTGCTTTGGCTTACCTCACCAGGCCAAACCTGTAACTTAATGATGTTCATTTTCATTATGCATGTTCATTGTGAATAAATGTAAACTGCAGTGTGATTTCACTATTTCAAAACCGTTTGTCTGTGCAGTCACTATAAAAGCAGGAGGATGAACTTGGTGAAACTCAACTGTTTTATATTTTGCCTAGCAGAAGTGTGGAATTGGGAATATACTTCCCAGAACAATGACCTGCAAAACTAAAATCAAGACCCAAATGACATCTTCTCTTTATCTGAAGCACTGGGTGATGAACAACATGGAGACATCCAGATGACACCAGCCATACATTCATCCCTCTGTCCAGCACACCACAATGTTTCCCCCTTGGACGACAACCGCAGCCTTCACCTGTGCCCACCTTGGCACTGACACCACCCCCTCCGCCACAGAGACAGCACGGAAATGCAATCAGCCTCCAGCTCCCTGCTGGTAATCCCATCTCCCAGCTTGTGTCAGGGTGTTTAGCCCAACGTGAGGCAGTGAGTGATAGCAGTGAAAAAGTGAAGAGAGGCTGAGGGATGGCTTGCAGCCTCAGGAAGAGCAGAGGCTGGGCGCACATCTAAAAAGAAGCAAGGGTCATTGCTCTTCAGAAAACTCAGAATGGAAACACATTTTAAGACATCAGGCTGTTCGAGTGCAAATCACACTTGGATATTTGTTGGATTTGTTGGAACTGCTCATGCAATCTGGATTTTACCCAATCAAACAATAGGGAATAAATACACAAAAAAATATTAAATAAAATTTAAAGGTATCCCTTGTATAGGACCTACATAGGAAAAATTCACATGCATGGTTAATAAGTACGGCTTTTCTCTAGCAAGATTCTACAGAAGGCTTGTTCGTGGAGAATGCTACATGGTAAAAATATGAAAGAATTTCCAAGTCACTTCATTGAAAGTATTTTTTTTTAAATGTTAAGAAAGGAAGAAAGAAAGAAAGAAAGAAAGAAAGAAAGAAAGAAAGAAAGAAAGAAAGAAAGAAACCTTTAATATCATTATCTTTACAAAATGGAATTCAAGTGGATATTAGTAATGGATGTGATGGTAAATCAATCAATTCACCAATAGTAAAATTACATTATCTTTTACATCTTGACTTCTACCGTTGATTAAATACCCCAGACCCAATCAAACCATAGCTTTTAATCGTTCAGTGTTTTTGCCATTATACCCTGTGTTTCCAGCACATTGCATATAAAATAGACTTAATCACTCTCCTTCTTTCCTCAATAATTTCAAATAGTACCTTTCTGTAATGCGATAAGGCATCAGCCGTCTAAAAGTGGATTACAATTATTTGTCATACTAATATGTCACGTGGGATAGAAAAAAAGGACAAGAGCGTATGTTCAACTTCAGTGTTCTAAACCTGTCATGCTTGGTCATACTGGTGATTCATGGCTCTGTCTCAAGGGCTGGATTAATATTTCAGTGTAATTATTACGTCCTCTACCATTAATACTCAGGCCAAATGAATTCATGTGAGTGAGGGATTTCATTAAAAGAAAAAAATAATTGAACAACTACCTGTGTAAATGAGCAACTGGACACCTTAAATGAGAGTCCTGTTCTGCATTTTGATTGAGGGTGCTACATTCTTTACAGCAAGCCATAAAGCAGCAGCGAGAAAAGATGAGGACATTTCCTGATTTACTGTAGTATTGGAATTAATGACACCTTGTTATGGCAAATATTTTTTTACAATAAATATTTCCAACTTATAATAAATATTTATTTATAATAAATATTTCCAACTTATTTCCAACTTCCAATAAATATTTATTTACAAAAATATTTCCAACTTAGCAAAAAATAAAAGATTTTATTGGTGCACAATACTTGTAATAATACTAATCAACGCAATGCATTCTTTCAAATGTTTTACAAAATTAGAACACCTGTATAACTTGGTTAAAATTTTATCCACTGAAGAATTTACCAGAGGCATCTATCCAAGCTTGCTTACCTTAATGCTGTTTGATTGTTCATAATTTACCATAATATAGGTCCATACGTTTCTTACATTAATAGGGCAGAATTATTCTCAATGATTTCCCGGTATGAAGATGGGACATGAACAGTACTGGCAGATCCAGTGAAGGGGAAGAAAAGCTGGGCGTATGTTGGTGACAAGCGTCATGCTGTCATCTAACGCACACTCTGCCTATGCCTTGGGGATACACAGGCCACAGAGAGATGTAAGTCCGATTTAATCTGCACTGAAGGTGCACCAGCATCTAAAAATGTATTCATGACAAAGTGCAATTGCTATAAAATATGTGTGTGTCTGAGACTCAGTCTTGCAGGTGGTTTGGTCATTGGGGGTCTGATTGCTGAGGGGGTGATGTTCAGTGTTATTGACTGGGGCACATGGAGCAAGCCCTCCAGTTACATTCTTCACATCCCTTGATCCGATGCCATGTCATGCCAAATGAGAGCTGCACTACAAGACTTACTGATAGGATCTGACTGAAAAAAAGTTTAAGTTCACTTTTTGAAAAGCGTGAAAATTCACCCAATGTGCAAATTAAGGGTAACTACACGTCACTGTGTTATATCCAACTTCTCCAAGTTTGTATAATGCGTACTTAGAATGAGCTTTACTCAAACAATCACCAAAACTGAGCCTGAAGTCCAATTCCTTCATTTCCCCTTCAGTGAAATCATAATGCTTAACAGTTACATGCAGATCAATATCAGTCTAGTTTATTAACTTATAATCTGTTTAGAGTTGTATGTCAGCATGCAAGGACAAAGAATGTGGAAAATGTTTTTTTCAAGGTGGTTTCTGTGCCTGAGAGAACAACCTGTTTGTCCTTGAGAGCACATATCCACTGTAGCTCTCACAGTGATTTATTGTGTGGTATTGTTGTGCTTTTCAATATTGTTCAATAGCCAAGTGCTGATTACCTTTCTCCACTTCCTTGTCAGGCTGTGGCTTGCTGCCCCGGAGGGCCAGAGGCTTTTTAATTGGTTCTGAGAGGATTTTGCACCCTTTCATCAATGACAAATCTGATCATTTGGAGAGTTCGGTTAGGAAGCAGGGAAAAAGACAGTCACAAATGCTACAACTCATACCTTGTGGTCCTAGAGGTGTCTTTAAGACTTGTCAATCAAGACTGATCTAAGTTTTAAGAGAAAGAGATTTGGGAGTGTGGTGCATTTTACCTGATAGGTACAGAATATCTGTTAGAATTAAATAAATATTGCTTCATTAAATGAGAGGATTACCTTTGTTAATAGAGAAACATGAATTATATATTTTAGTCCTCTTATAAATAGCTAATATAGATTATTGTTCAACTTTAATTGACATTCTAAAATATTTAAAGGGTAAAAATATAAAAATTTCCTGACCTGGTGTGGAATGAGAAACATTTTAGTAGTATCCCCATCTTTGTCCATATTTATATAATCACTACAAGACATAATGGGCTACATAGAAGTTTTTGGTATCAATAATTTCAGAATATGGCATAAATTATTATTAATTAACATTTTTAACATACGTATCACTACTAAACCCTTATAAAAACCTTTAAAGAAAATATTTATTAAAAAATAACACACAGAAAAAACAATACTTAGAGGTGTGTTACTAAATCATTCTTAAAGTCTGTAGCTTTAATAATAAAAATGACACAATTTGTGCCACAATCAAATAAACGATGGGCGGGAGTGCTTGCAAACATTGCCCTCTTCAGGCCAGCGCAGGCCACATCAGTCGTAATGTTCAGGACAGACACCGGCACAGCAGGCCAACAGTGTCGATTTGAGGCATGCTGGATTCTCTATGATGGATGGCTGAGATGGGCTGACTATATTGCTGTCCTAATAAAAGCTGCCCTCCAATCCACATGGCTGGGAGTGGATCTCGAAAACGCTGCTGTCTTTAAGAGAAAAACTGCTCTATGCGTCAAAAAGAACAATGTTCCTCTGAAGACACTGCCTCACCTCAGCAGCAATGAAAGCCATATTTGCCCCTTACAATTGCGTTTTTGCAAAGGAAAGCAGGTAAAATATAATGCTCAGACAAAGACGTGAAGAAGCAAATTCTTGAATTCTCTAAATGTTCCTTACAGGTCACATAGTTTATACACATACTGAGACACAATAATTGACATTACCATTTACATTTACATTTATCCAAAACGATTTACAAAAGTGCTTTGAAGATTCCATCATTGGTTAAATTCTTACACTAGGTTACTACAGCATGTTACTAAGTACCATCATTCAAACACTGTTGAGAAGGGTTTTTTTTCTGTCTGTCTAACATTTTTTATGCATATGTCTGTTGGTATAATGTTGACCTGTTACCTGCAGCTAATAATTATCTCAAAAGGACACCAACATCAGTAAACAGTACAATTGGCAGAGGGTCGCTGTGTGCACAGGAACTCACTGGTTATTTCCTTATAACCTGGAGCCTCAGTCAATCCACTCCATATAACAAATAAAAAACCTTGAGTCAAGACAACTTGAATTATTATGTGCTTTATGTAAAGCTGGTGATGTAAAATAATAATAATAATAATAATAATAATAATAATAACTTAATTTTTTTACATTAAAGGGCAGTAGTAGTCCAATGGTTAATGCTTTGAGCTAGTGACACTAGTGTAAATGACAGGACTGTCAGAGAGCCTCCTGCTGGATTTAACCTTTAGGTATGGATAAATGTTAGAAATAGATGAACTGTGTGTGCGTTGTAATGATTTACCTTCTATTAAGTTTTAGAGGTTGCAGTAATTAGTGCCATGGTCTGTAACAGCATACCAAGTTACTGAGACTGACATGGACTATGGAGAAGCAAACTTAGTGCACATACAATGAATGCTTACCTATACATGACAATGCATGAAGAATTTATAGGGAACCAGTCTAAAGTTTATATCTTCCACATACTTCTTCCATGGTGCCATGTGCTTTGCTTCGATGAAGTGGATGGAGGCTGATAAAGCTATAATTAAGGTGTTTTCATTAATTGATTCATTTATTCATTCAATACATACACACATGTTTATAAACACACACACACACACCTTGTATAGACACTTTTCTCCACCCATAGTGCAACCTTCCATAGTCCTCCACTTTTTAATCTGAGTGACCAAGGCTTCACACACCTGACTGCAAGAAACCCCAAAGTACCTGAAACAAAACAATTAGCAAATGTTCAATATATAGCAATGGTTCTCTGGGAATTTTAAGTTATATTCCCTAGTTTGTAGCCTATTTTAAGCATATACTGTACATAGGGTACAATGTATAGAGAAATGAAACAACATTCTCCCATGGTGTAAATATACAGCAAAACAACAAAGCTACATAAAACAGCACATAACTAATGTAAATTATAAACTCAAGTCTGAATAAAGTGCACAAGTGCAAGCATGTACAACCTATGCAAGTTAGTACAATTAATATGGACAAAAAAAAACAAGAACAATCAGCACAGTAAAGAACAGCGCAGTGCCGACCTGAACAAAGTTCTAGAGTGAATAAAGTGCATAGAAAAAGAGAAGCCACAATATAATACCAATGCAGTATGTGTAACCATTATATGCTGCTTGGCAGCCATACTGCAGGTCGATAGTACAGTACATTGTGTATTGTGTTTAGAAGAAAGAAGGAAATATGTGCGCAATTTGCAAAAAATATGTGGAATGAATTGGTGCTCAGTTAAGTTTGAGTGTGTGCATGTGTGTGTCATCAGGTTCATTATTTAAATTTGTACAATAGCATTCTATCTTTTACAGCAGAAGAGCTTTTTTTATTCCTGATATTTTCTTCAGACTGATTACAGATTACATTTTGTGCAGGTAGACATCATTTAAATGCCTAGTTTTTCAGATACTGAAGTTTGGATTCAATCCATTTAGTTCCATGACTCTTCAAACATTTATTCATCTTCTATACCGCCTATCCTAGGAGACTTTTAAACACATAGCTGGGTACAACCTGAACATGGTGTCAATTCATTGCATTCAATTCCAATTAACCTAATCCGCATTCCTTAGGACTGTGGGAGGAAACCAGACAACCCGGAGGAAACGCACCAAGCACTGGAAGAACTTGCAAACTTCATTCACACAGACCTGAGGCGGGAATCAAACTCATGACTTTTACAATGCTAATCACTATGTCACTGTTCCGCCTCAACACAAAAAAATATATATAATGCCGGGCTGTGATTACTCCTTGTATAAAACAAAAAAAAATCCCAAACCCCGTGAGTATATTTCACCAGACCCCACTTTATAGAACAACTGCACTACAGCACTTCCAAGTTAAGAAAATATACAGTATATAATCTCTCTGGTCAGATTTGACACTTGCCCATCTGAATTCAAGTGCTGCCATCAACTGGAAGAAAGAACACATTGCTGAATTCATTTTTGGTCCAGAAATTTGGCAGCTTACTTATACCATACTGTTCTATGACGAAAATTTCCATTTATTTCATTAATTATTTATGTGATTTTTATAAGACAGAAAGGGATATACACGTTTTTTAACCTGCAGGGTAACAAACATATTAGTTTCAACCTGAGAGTAAATGACACTATGGCCTTTACTGTAAGTTGTGTCTGTTTCTGTGCATGTTCTTCCTATGTACAGGTTTCTATACAAAAACATGCAGGTGGGCGGAGCGGTTACGATAAATTGGCAATTGGGTGTGAAATTAATGCCTTGTGACAGACTGGCATCACATCCAGGGATACAGTAAGCTCTGCAGTTCCCGCAACAGGAAATCAGTTGGTTGCTGGAAATAAGAGTGAGTGAGTGAGTAGGTTTATCTAGTACATCTAGATTAGTAAATTAGTACATTTGGATGTTCTCCATTGATTTGGACAGCTAAATGAACAAGAAAATTAATTAATCATATGCTATATTATGTCTAGTAAACTAGGGTCAAGGTGTTCTTTGGGTGAATTCACAATATTGTATTGTGACATCATCTTTATTTGTTGCTCTCCCATGGCTCATCCAACAATAATTAACTTTCACCTTTTATTCTATAATCTTACCTGTAACATTATTCTATTGACCTTGAAACAACTGGTGTTCATTTTAGAGTACATTATGGTTCAACTCAAATGCATACCTTTTCGATGAATTCACATCACACCAACCTCACAGCAAGAGTTAAAACAATTAACACACTTAACATATACTGTACTTACAGGCAGAATGAGGAACCAAATCATGTAAGCATGCAGACAGGTACGCAAGCCAATAATATATTTACCATTCCACTTTGCACTGTGCATGAAGAGGGTCTGAGGAGCACACGGTTAATGATCCTAACGCCAGCATGTGCAGCAGTAGACACCTGGACAAAAGCATTATGATATCAGTGGTTTCAGTCCGCAGCTATTCTGTCTGATGATCCTGTGAGGAATGATGAGAGTCTTTACAGAATCACAGGACACTCATGTGAGTTGTTTTAAGGCACCCTAAAATTAAATTAGAACACATCCTTGCTCACTTCATTATGAAACAAGGCAAAGCAAAAGCAAAAATTCAAATACTGTCCAATTCACTGACTTTAGATGCTATCTGTTATTGCAAATAAAATAATATTGTGCTGTACATTTTTGGAGTGCAAGCTAGAAACAAACAAAAAAAATTAACCAAATATTTAAGAGGAACACTATACAAGCACTGAATAGGGCCTTGATTTTCTCCAACCCAGCCTCAACTCAACATGGCATGGATACCACAAGATGTTGGAAACATATCATAAAGATTGTGGTTTCATGTTGAAATGATTACAGCGTGTAAATCATGCAGATCTTTCAGGATCCTTTTTATGATGTGATTCTCTCATTCTAACACATCCCTAAGGTGTTCTACTGGATTCAGATCAAGTGACTGTGAAGGCCACTGAACTCATTCTCATGTTCATGAAACCAGTTTGAGACGACTTTTGTTTATGATATGGTGCATTATCATTCTGGAATTAGACGTTAGAAGATGTTAAACTGTAACCATAAAGGGATGCACACTGTATAGCCATCAACAATACTCAAATAATGTGGAATTCAAGCGATGATTGATTAGTATTAATGAGCTCAATATGTGACAAGAAAACATTCCATACAGCATTACACCACCTCTAGATGCCTAGGCTTTTGAAACAGGGCTTGTTTGATGCATGCTAAATTCTGATCGTACCTTCTTTGTGCTTCAAGTGAATTTAAGTTTCGACACACCAGGCTAGATTTTTCCAGTATACATCTATCTAGATTTGGTGTGATTGTGCGCACTTCAACATTAGCTTTCTGTTCTTGGCTGACAGAAACTGAAACCATAAAGTCTTCTGCTTTTGTAGCTCACCCACTTTAAGGGTCAGCATGTTTTGCATTCTGAGAGGCTTTTCTCTTTACTGCAGTTGTACAGAATGATTAGCTGGGTTGCCGTAGTCTTTTTGTCATTTCTGGCGACTCTACATGGCTGATTTTTAAACACAATTTAATTTAGTGTGTGGAAAATCTTAGGATATTGCTAATTATAGAAATACTTAAAAGCAAACATTGTTCTTATTTGTGTGATTATTGAATATATCCATAGAAGCAAATGTGGGATTTTTACTAGTAGCTATAACAGGGCTGTCATCAGTCAATTGAGAAAATAATTTATTGAAGAATTAGAGGTTAAAACTTTATTGCAGAAAAACAGAATTTACTGAAAATGTAAAAAAAAAAAAAATCTTTTTTTGTTTTTATTTTATTTTATTGCAAGTCTAAACAAATTTTTTTTTTTTTATCAATTAGCTACTTGACGCCGGTACACTTGGTGTTGTTGTATAGTAGGTGCGGTCTATGACGTAGGTTGACTGTGATTGATAGATTTTTTTAGAGGCGGGGCTAACATAAATGAGTCTCCGCCTTCGGCAAAGGACGTGTACTCTGTCAGAGAGGTTGAGAGAGACACTTTATTTTACGCAACACACACACACGGGTAACAACTACACGGACTCTATAGTGGACTAGTAGAGAAGTTTATGTGCTGAGGTAGGGCTCTCTTTTTGACTAACATTAGACCCACTTGGTGTATTTTCAGTCATATCTTTGTCAGGATGTCACCTTCCGTGTGTGTGTATTAGTTTTGCACACTAAGCATGAGTGGAGTGATATATAGTTCTAAAGTAATATAGTAGCCAAATATTGCAGAAAGAAAATGATTTCCATAACTAACTTTAAACTCCATTACAGGTAACTACTTTAACTGTAATGGAGTTTAAAGTTAGTTATGGAAATCATTTTCTTTCTGCTGTACTGGTTTTATACAGCTATTAAAACTGTACTGGTTTTATACAGCTATATGTAACACTCTAATCTAATACATAACCAGTACAGTTTTAATAATCATATTACACACTTTGACTACTAGAACACTACATCAGAATGAATAACCCACGGAGTGTTTAATAAAGATCCTGAATGTTAAGCCTCTTAACACCACTTGCTGTTAAAGTCTCTCCATCTCTAAGAATTATAGCCTTGGTTATTACAGGGAGGTCACGTGACTGCCAGACATTGTCTATGTGCCCCCATGCTTAAAGGGTTCTTGTCATGGGAATGTATTACACTAAAGAACTGTAGTTTGTCTATGAAGGCCTAGCATAATAGTGTATTTCTGGTAATTTTGCAGGGTTTAATGCTGGCTGCCCTATGATGGAGGAATGTCCTTGTGATTTGGGAGACATAACCACGTACTGTGATGAGCCGAACTTTCAGCGGTCTGAAGTGGAACCACGACAACAGTTGACGCAAAAGGCATGGCACAATGCACCATTGAGTGAATGACCCATATAACAGGCATATAAAAGAAATAAGATGCATGTATCTACTGTAACTCTTCCCATACATAAGAAAAATATCCTGTTTGGTGTGCTTGTCTCAGTAAGCTGATGTTATGAAGTAATATTTTCATTATTATTTTCTTGTGAACAGAAACTCTAGAGAAACTTCATCATTAGATATTATTTATGCTTTTTAACTTTTACTCAGGCTTTAATTAAAATTAGTTTGAGGGGTTTTGTAATCCTTAGGACTGATGAACTGAGGGAAAGTGAAGTGAAGCATGATTGCATCTGTAATTGTAACTATGAAGGTGAAAATGAATGGTGTTGTTCTGTCAGTGTGAGTAGAACGGCAACTTTCCCACTGAATATCACTCTTATATAAACTCTTAAATAGCATTTCTTTAGCACAGCACCATGTCATCTTAGGATCACAGGTCTCCATAATTAAATTTAAGACATTAAATACTGCTCTTGCTTTCTCTCAGGAGCCCATGAAGGAGATGATAGAGGCTGAGGAGATGTCGTCAAGCCTCTATCCTCATACCTTCCTGTCTGCATTTGCACTAGAGGAATTTGAGCTCCCTGTAAGCATTCGCTTACAAGAGATGCCCCTTTTCCCCAAGTGGCGCCTCCCTCTCAAGCTCATGGCTGTTTTTTTCACTGTGGCGTTTATGTACACATTTCTTCGGGATGTTCTGCAGCCTTATGTGTCTGAGAGTAAAAATTACTTTTACAAAATTCCCATTCTTGTGTTAAATAAAGTTCTTCCCTGGACATCCATTAGTCTTCTGGCACTTGTCTATCTACCTGGAGGTCTGGCTGCTCTACTGCAACTACATAGAGGTGAGCATCTAAATGTAATCCTCAAATGTATGTGTTATTGTGTCGAAGGTGAAAACATATACTATTGCAACTACTGTACATTTTTTAAATTCATTGCCATAAATAATAAAGTGAATGTTATGAAAAACATGAGACAAGTTTATATAGTTATCCAAGTAAACCAACAATGAGTTGTAGGTCTTTGCCACTTCTATACTGACACTACTGTATGTACAGGGGACTTTGTATTTCCTGCAGATGACATGTCCTAAAACTGTTAATATACAGGTTGAACAGGAAATGAGTCAGGTCAGTATCATATAATCCTACCTGGTCCTGTGGCTTTGATTAGTCAGTGAAGTACTGGTTCCAGTGCCAGCTACCAGTCTGAATGTAGTGTGGGTGCAGCTGAATATAATCTCCATTACTAAAACTGAATAAAAGTTCAATCCTTATAACTTCACTGGTAATGCTGCTAAAAGTCTAAAAGAAGTCCTTAGTGAAGTACAGTAGTGTGCAAAGGTCTTGAGCCTCCCTTGTTCGTATTAAATTAAATATAATTAAGTAGAAGACTTCATTTAAGTTAAAATTAAATGAATGGGAATAGATGTTTTACTGGCCTAAAGATACAATTTTTTGTAACAACCTCAGCAGCAACCTTATTTCCCCTCTTGTTTATTCCAGCCACTCATGCTTTAAATTGATTTTTTTTTTGTTTGTTTTTTTGTTTGTTTGTGACCTATGAATCATTCAAGCATAAAAACTTAACTTCAAATCATCACTCAACACTCAACTCAGGTTGGAGAACTATTTCTAAAGACTTCATAAAACACAAGAAACTCTCTTGAAGCCAAATATGAAGACATGAGGGCTGGCTCAAGACCTTTTTTTGCATAGTATTGTATGTTAATAGAATTACTATTGAATTATGCCATTAATATTTTATAATTGAATAGTACATGGACACATTTGTACATTACTGTTAAGGTTGTTTGTCTCTTGAGCAGTAAAAACACAGTTTTGAAAAAACACATAATAATTACTAATATATTAATAACATAAATAATAAATACTAATATTAATAATAACAACTTTATTTAACCCAGTACTGGTAACAGCACCATTTTGGTGAACATTGGGTGTGGTTGAGGTTCATCATCTCTTTCCAAAGTAAGTCAATAAAAAATAGGATTACTGTGTTTTGGAGAATTATTGTTTAGTCATAAGCCCTACTTTGCAGGTTCGCACAAAAACACCAGTCATAAGAGTTTTCATATGCACTGGCTCCAGTCTGACATTAGTGAATCCACCCACTGTTTTCTCATGAACTCATTCGCCACTAACTTTTCCATCATGAGTGTAAAATGCGACTTTGTCTTTATTTTTTTGAGAAAACAAACCTAATATTGTAATGTACTATATATCTAGTTACAGTAGATAATTCTTTCTGTCTCAAATGAAATAGCTCCCCTTTTGACAGTAACCTGATGAATCAGGCAGGCTGAATGCGACAGTAAGGTGTAATGTTTAGTTTTCAGTGTCTTAGGAATGCAAACTTCCTGTGTATGAGCCACCATGACCAAATGTCTTAATTTATTAATTAATAAAGAGCAAACTAGTTGGCATCAGGTGAATACATTTACTCTTCTTCATCAGGAACTAAATACAGCTCTTTCCCAGTTTGGCTGGAAAATTGGATGGGTGTGAGGAAACACTTGGGTCTTCTGGCTTTCCTTCTGGCCTGCCTACATGCCATTTACAGCTTGAGCTACCCAATGAGACGTTCTTACAGGTACAAACTCCTCAACTGGGCCTACCAGCAGGTGAGAAAAGCATAAAATTAAAATCCTTTTCGCATGAACAAAACACTGTTATTAGCCACCTCACATTTATACCATTGCAAATTAGATCACCCTGCTGTATTTCATGGGTGCAAGACCAGGGCTGGTACATATAAAGCCATTTCTATCTTAAGTGGCGAAAAAGAAACCCTTTTAAATGTACTCCTTTAATTAGGTCTAAAAATGGGAAGTACAAAACGTCCTTTTAAATGGTTGAGTATTTAATAGTAATGAAAAACAGCACTGAGACTGAAAAGATGTGCACTCATGTCCTTATGGATGTGTTGAAAATAATTCAGAGTTAATCACTTATGAAACTTTTCAATAATACAAAAAATAAAATAAAAAAAAACACAGTAATGGCTGATTGAGGCACAGTCATTTCAGACATGTTTCATGTGGTCATCTGGCCACATTTGCTCATGGTCAAGACTTTTGGGAGTTAATTCAACAGCCTACATATTTATTTAACACTGGGGAATTCGCTGTGTAGTAGAAGCAGTATTAGAAGAAAAAGTCAAAAAAGAAGAAGAGGTAGTGGTAGTAGTAATCACACTAATCACATTTATTCAACACAATGGAGCCAGATTGCTAAATTAAATACTACTACTACTACTACTACTAATAATAATAAATTATTATTATTATTATTATTATTATTATTATTATTATTTTAATAATAATACAACAACAGAGCATGGATTTTTAAAAAATATTTTTATTTTCTATTTTTCTCCATCTTCTGTTTATGGTGCAATATAATCTATATAAAAAAATAAAATGATTTTTGGCTGAACTTAGTTAAGGTTCAAGACCTTTGTCTTAAGTTTGATAACTTTTATTTAGCATAATAAAATCTGTTCTCTAGAACACAAGTGTAGTTTATGTGTTAGGTACAACAGAAGAAGGAGAACTCATGGGTAGAGGATGATGTCTGGAGAATGGAGATCTACATCTCATTGGGAATCCTAGGTCTGGGTATTCTGGCCTTGGTGGCCATCTCCTCCCTGCCTTCAGTTATGAACACACTAAACTGGAGAGAGTTTCAGTGTGTCCAGGTAGGTGTGAAACATCAAACACTAAAATCGAATACTTCAGTCTTACAGTCTTTGTCTTGAGGTTTTCTCTCACATTTACTCTGGACATTATGTTTTGATTTGCTTGATTTTACATAGGCTCTCCCCATGTTTCTGTAGAGAACTTTAGGACATGCAGGCCTGTTTTTATGCACGGCTCATGCGCTGGTTTATGGCTGGAGGAAGTGGGTAGAGCTGAAGCACTATGTTTGGTACACGCCACCATCATTTATACTGGCCTCCTTCCTTCCAGCTGTGGTGTTACTGCTCAAGGCTGTGCTGGCTCTGCCCTGTTTCAGCAAGAGACTAGAGCGCATTCGACATGGCTGGGAAAGACCTGGGCAGAAGAGGTTAATAGACAAGGACTTACTCTGACTTTGACCCTGTCTTCGAGGTGTAGAGTTGAAATTTGTGTTTTATGAATTTCGTGTTTTAAATCGTATTGGTTTTGCAAAGTGCTGTTTTTTTTGTTGTTTTTTACAACGTGTTAAATATTTTTATTTGTTTTTTCATTATAATGCATCAGAAGATTTGGGTGTGAAATAATGATCTCTCTTTTCTACTTATTTTACAATAGTAATTAATTGGGAAATAGTACAGTGAGAACTGTCTATATTGTTACTACAACATACTGTTCTTTATAAAAATATATGTATTTGTGAGTGATACATAATGCTCTGTAATGAGTACATTATTAAGCAGAAATCACAACTGTTGTAGACAAAAACAACAGCCATCTTGCACTCATATTTTAGATCTTAGTTAGCTTCATTGTGCCTCACTCTTGAGAACTGCATGTGAAATGCAATAAGCTGTGCATTAGACTATCCCTAATTAAACACTATTGTACTAAATAGTATGTTTAAATACATCAATGGTGACACAAAAAAAAACATGTTTACTTGACCATCATTTTTGTAAGGTAGTGTGTGAATAAGGATACACCATTGTTTAGAGTCTGCAATTACACTTAAAATTTCTTATCAGTTGTGAATTTTTGCTAATGACGTATTATTAAGTCAAATCAGCAGTGTTTAAATCTGCCTTCTGAGTACTGTATTTTTGTGAGACTTTAAAGTGCCATAAATTAGAGCTTTTTTAAATTTTAACATGCCCTAAAATGAACATAGAATATTTTATACAGCCCTAACGAAAAAAATATTCAACTGTATGTATTATTACTTGATAAGATGTATTTGTTTTTAATTATGATTTAAGATTTGAATATATTTGTAGGGATGCTTAGATTACTTAATTACTTAATTATTTTAATATTAAAACCATCAAAGATGTAAACATGTTGATTAGTCAGCATGGTTGAAAAAAACAGCAAGGTGAATAAATGCAAACAGATGGCAAAATAACTAACTAACTTACTAACTAAGTAACTAACTAACTAACTAAATAAATAATCAGTCTAGATATAATATGCCATAATTTGACTACTATATATTACGTAAGATGACACGTTTTTGCTATTTTTGGGGGGGATATTTTTGCTTTGCGGAAGGTTTTCTTTTATGACATTTGTATGCAGTGTACTGCCTTCTGTTTTTGTCATCTACTAGTCTAACACTTTTCTTTATTAGACCTGCTGGTTGATCAATAAAAATAATAATAGTTACACAACACCTTATATAGACTATATCTGTTTTCCAAATATTGAAAATATATATTGGTAAGAAAAAGATCCAAAAAGAACACAGAATTGTAGCTTGTATTCTCCCAACTCTCATGTCTTTGTGCACTATTAAAATGAGTTATTTTCAATGTATTTTTAATTCTTAATTATGCATAGATATATTTTGGCAACTGATGTCAATCAGTGAATCATTAAAGACTAACACCCAAGATGTTTCTGAATCTTTCTGTTTTGCATCATCCCTACAGAGTTTTAGAGGTCTGAGAAATGTGAAAAGTGTGAAAATGTTGAGTTGTGTGTACAAATTTAAGTGAAATGGGTGAAACAAAGCAGAGAGCCTGCAGGCTTAAGGTTGACAACTGCTCTGAATTGTTTAGCTTCAGCTTTACTCATCTTCTGAAACAGGGGATATTAAGTACAAATGTTTGAAATCCAGATTAAAAACAAACCTGTTGTTTTTATGAGTATTTCTCAGCACTGTTCTCACTCCTCCAGGGTTGGGCATGCTTTTCGTGCTTTGAGGGTTTACTGTGGTTACTCTGATTACCTCTCACAGTCCCAAGACATGCAGTGTAGACTGATTGGTGTTTCCAAATTGCCTGTAGTATAGGATTATGATGTTACTACTTCTGACGCTCCTGCCCCAGCAGATAGCAGCAAAGAATATTGCACTTGCAACAACAGACTGATCTGCAAAATTTTGTTGCAGACATTAAAGGACACGTTTCCTCAAGAAGTAGAGTCTGTTTTATTCTTATAGACAGTGTCTGTTTTGTATTTCACCACCTCCTTCTCACCTATAAGTCAGATTGTTTTTGGTGTAGTCCTGGTCACCCTGTGGTGCTCCGGTACTGCTGACCCCTTTTTCAAACATGCATTTCTGCAGCCTCACAAACTGTGGTCTGTCCATCAGATCCCCGTCAGTAATCCAGGAGGTTGTCTAGGAGTCGGCATGCATGTTCTCGAGCTTCTCTTGCAGCGGTGCAGGTTGTGTTAAAGGCAATGGAGAAATCAAAGCACATGGGTCTCACAGTGCTGCCGGCTTTATCTAGGTCAGAAATAGTTCGCTGAATAAGATAAATGATGGCATTGTCCACACTAAACTGAGGTAAACTGCAGTGGGACTAGAAAGGTGCTAACCTCTCCAAAACCTTCATTATATGAGATGTAAGGGCAACTGGTCTGTAGACACCGAGGGTGGATGGAGATGCTAGTCGAGTCAAGACATACCATCAGTCTAACAGTGATGTTTACCACCCTAGTATTTTTATAGTTTATATATTTTTTTTATCGTTAAAACATACATTGTATACATTTTGTGAAACATCTATGAGAAAAATCACTTCCTGTTATAAGGAATGCTACAGTATAATAGCTACAATCAGTCTTTCCTCATTGACTTCATTTCATTTCTGCTGATGGGAACAAGACAAATAAGACGTCGTTGTAACTTCTTTGGGATTATTATTTAAGTCATTTTGAGATTCTAGACTCAAAATGACATTATTATTATTATTGATTGATTCAGTGATTGCGTTGTCGTCGTGGTGGTGGTGGTGGTGGTGGTGTGGTATCTGGTTGCTGATTGGTGGAGGTGCGCGCTTTGAGGAGCCAGCCCGTGGCCAATCAGAGCACAGAGGGCGGGACGAGCGGCGACAGCGAGGACATCTCCAGCTGTATCGCAGTGATTCGGAGGATTCAAGAAGGAACCCGATAACGAGAGAGTCGGCGTTACCTCGGAACAAGGTTAGAGGGAATACGTGGGGCCGTGATGTGATAAGTATCCCTTTACTAAAAGCGTTGTGCGTTAGTGCAGCGTTAGCGGGTGACATTGGCAGGTCTGTGGCGGCTCAGTGCTGCGCAGCAACATGAGCTACTAACACAGCGCGGCGTTTCCACCAGGACTCCAACAGGCTTCATCTCACACATCACTCTCATTTCTATACAAGACCTCAGCCGTGTACACGCAGTATATCGAGGAGTCTATATACGCGTATGAATGTAATGTTTATAAATAAATAAATACAAGTACATAACGCCTGTTAGAACATTAGACATGTGAGGACCTGTGGAGCTCATCACAGTCTGTCAACATGCTGTATGTTAAACATGCCATCACCTACAGTAGCAGTTAAAATGATCTTATATTAAAGGGTGAAGAGATTATAAGTGATATAATTGGAAATTCACTCACTCACTCATTTCCTACACCGCTTTATCCTGTATACAGGGTCGTGGGGGGGCCTGAAGCCTATCCCAATAGACTTGGCATACACTCTGGACAGGGTGCCAATCCATCACAGGGAACACACACACACACACACACACACACACACTACGGGCAATTTGCGAACGTCAGTCGACATGTTTTTGGACTGTTGGAGGAAACCGGAGTACCCAGAGGAAACCCACCAAGCACAGGGAGGCAGGAATCAAACCTGGATCCTGAAGGTGCAAGGCGACAGCGCTAACCTCGAAGCTAATGTGCCGCCCTCATTGGCCCACTGAGAACATTATTATGTTTTATTATAGGACAGTCTCTAGAGCTGTGAATTGTGGCCTTAGGTAGACTGATGATTAAATTTTTGGACATTCCGATTTTCAGTTTGGTACAGTAGCACTAATATTTATTGTCAAACATTTCTCAGAGTTTGTAAAGTATTTCAAACTACTTAAGGTATCTAAGAATCATTTAAATACTGCGTAGCTTGTGTTGCATATTTTTAATATCATGGGGGGTAATGCACGGTCTGCTCAAAAGAAGTAGTAATACTCTCACAAAACAGTAGTATTTTGGAAGAAGATGTTAAATTAAGATAAAGTTAAAAAGTGTGAAATGATTCTGAATAAAAAAACCCATCAATTCATTTAATTGAATTGATTAACAGTACATTAGCAATTTAATTGCACATCTCTAGTTTCTAATATTGTCTCTCTTTCATTGCAGTACATCAGTGTATACATCAGGAAAAAATGACATTCTAGTCATTGTAACAAAATTAATAGAATGTAAAACAATAGTATGATATTTCTGTTCAATTTATTTTCCTACTTTTTCTTTTTTTTCAGCATCAAGACATCTAAAAAATGGACTCCATTTCACTGATGGGCAGCAGTCCTGCCAGCAAGGCTTCCTTTCTTCCTAACGGAGTGAAGAATGGACCCAGAGAAGGCTCCAGCAAGCCTACAGTTGCCATCATCGGCTCTGGTGATTTCTCCAAATGCTTGGCCATCCGTCTGCTGCACAGTGGCTTCCACGTGGTGGTGGGCAGTCGACAGCCCAAGCGAGCGGCTGAGTTTTTTCCTCACGTGGTAGACGTGACCCATCACGAGGATGCAGTGGGAAAAGCCTCTATCATTTTCCTGGCCATCCGCAGAGAGCACTACACTTCTCTCTGGGACATCAAGCACCTGCTGGCGGGCAAAATCTTGGTGGATGTCAGTAACAACAGGATGACAAACCAGTATCCCGAATCCAATGCAGAGTACCTCGCTTCCCTTTTTCCAGACTCTGATGTGGTGAAAGGGTTTAATGTTATTTCGGCGTGGGCTATGCAGTCAGGCCCTAAAGATGCTAGTCGACAGGTAAAAAATGCCGTCAGTCCAACAGTGATGTTTACCTCCCTAGTATTTTATAGACTTTAGTCTTTTTTTACTTTTTAATTGTTTATAGTTTCAAAGATAAGTCGTATACATTTTGTGGAACATCTATGAGACAATTTACTTCCTTTATACAGAATGCTATAACAGCTATAATCAGTCATTTCCGCATTGACTTCATTTCATTTCTGCTGATGGTAACAAGACAAATAAGGCAACTTATCATGTTACTGAGAAGTCACAAAGGCCTCTGTCTTCTCGACTTTCATGCTGACTGTCATAAAGCTGTGACACCTTAGACTCCTTCCGTAAAATAAGCATTTCTTTAAACAATGCTTTTTTTTATAGATTAAAAAAATCCTCATGATTCCTTGTTAAATAACATGTTCGAATCTGTAAAAACTAATGTTTTCATCTATGTGCTGCTTATTTTATGTAAATTAATTGTTGGTACTATAGATATGATACAAAAAATAAATATAAATTCACTCACTCAAAATCAGAGGTGCAGCAAAAAAAAAAAATACTTATTGTGCCATTATACAGTAATTAGCAATACAGTTGGTATATCTGTTTGTACCATGCCGGCCAGAGTGATGGTGTGTCACATCATGGAAGGATCTGATGGAGGTATGCACAGTATAAGCATCAGCTATTCTGACAATCGATGTACACCAATCAGCAGTGGGACTGTAGCAGACCGCATGCTTTTTTAACAGGCATATATCAATGAAAAGGCTTGGTTCCTGTTACTCACAACATGCTAAAAAATATCAAATGAACGCAAGTAGAGCTTTAGCAAAACAGGTCTCTTGTAGTGTGTTTAAGTCTGGGAAATAATGTTGTTTCCTGTAATACTGTAGACAGCAGGTAGCCACATCAGAGAACTTTTCTTAAATTCCGGCCTTTTTCTGAAATAATATTTTTTTATTGGGAGGGTTTTTGAAGACATTTAGCTACTGCCTCTTTTTAATCCTTACCATTTACTGTATTCTATGTAAAAACATATTCTACAGGTCCTCTGGTTTCTTGTCACAGTCCAAAGACATGACTGGTTGGTGTTTCCAAATTGCCTATACTGGGTGGGTAATTGTGTGTGCCTTGCCTGGGATAGACTGTAGTCTCGCTGTGACTTTACATAGGATAAGCATTATGAACGTTGAATGAATTCATAAAAAATAATATGGATATTGTATATTTTCCAGTGTATACTGCAGTTTATTTTGTCCCAACTATATTGAAACTACATCAATGTGATTTTGGTTTTGTAATTGTTTAGCACCCAAGAAAAAAACCTACCAGTTGTTCACCTGTCTACTTCTCTCCCAACTTCTTTTTCATTGCTTTATTTTTGTGTGTGTTTAAGAGAGATGCTCTTTTAATATTATTCATGATTTCATAATACAGTGAAATATACATTTCTTATACCAGTGAAAGGATAGGAATACATATCTGATTGTTTGTTTATGTTATATTCCGCACCGCAGGTGTATATCTGCAGTAACTCTGTGGAAGCGAGACAGCGGGTCATCGAGTTGGCCCGGCAGCTCAGTTTCATTCCTGTGGACATGGGCACGCTCTCCTTGGCAAAGGAAATAGAGAACATGCCGTTACGTCTGTTTTCAGACTGGAAAGGTCCCGTCCTAACCTCTGTCGCCCTTTCCATCTTCTTTTTTGCATACTCCTTCATTCGGGACATCATTCATCCTTATGTGAAGAATAGGCAAAGCTTGTTTTATAAGATCCCGCTAGAGATGGTGAACAGGACACTGCCAGTGGTGGCTATAACCCTGCTGGCATTGGTGTATTTAGCAGGTCAGCTTGCTGCTGCGCACCAGCTCTTCTATGGCACCAAGTTCAGACGCTTTCCCCACTGGCTGCAGGGATGGTTACAGAGTCGCAAGCAGCTGGGCCTGCTCAGCTTTTTCTTCGCCTGCATCCATGTGCTCTACAGCCTCTGCCTGCCCATGAGAAGGTCTGAGAGATATCTGTTGCTCAATATGGCCTACCAGCAGGTGTGTTTCTGTTTGTTTACTTTGTATTTGTGTCTGTATGAAATGTGCAAGTACGTGTTCAACAAGTTTACTTTCCTACTGCAGAACAATACTTTAAATATACAGTGAATATACTTTCGTCAGATTTTCTTCACATTCAAAAATACTTTTCAGATATTGTCCTTTAAGTCTTTTTTTCTGTAAATGATCTACCTTGTAACAGCACTTATTATTTAAGTTATTTGGAGCCAAGTCATGATTTTGCTCTGCATATCATAATGTATATCAGAATTTCACATGTTTTCCTTTAAAATATAGTGGCACCCAAGTGCAGCATAGTGGCTTAGTGGTACATAGTGGCACCTCCAGGGTCTGGGTTCAATTCCTGCCTCAGGTCAGTGTTGCATGTTCTCCCTGTGCCTTGGTGGATTTCCTCCAGATCCTCCGGTTTCCTCCTACAGTCCAAAGACATGCATATTAAGCTAATTGATTTCAAAATTTCCCATGTAAATGAGTGTGTGTATGTGTGTGCCCTGCAATGGATTGGCACTTTATCCAGGTGTACACTGCCCTGTGCCTTTAGTTCAGGCTCCTGCAACCCTGTACATAGGATAAATCAGTATAGAAGATGAATGACAACCAATATACAGTAAGATTTGTTGTTACATGGTTGAAAACCCTGTCTTTTGATTTTGCCATTTTTGTTATCCTACATAACGAATATTAGCCATGTTATATTAAAGTAAATCTTATTCTATCCAAAGGTATTGTAAAATTAGGCTCAAAGGCATTTTTCTGTTAACTTTTAACTTTACCCATCTTTAAGTAAAGGTGCGATTGATTCTGGAGCTG
>JAOVVB010000046.1:20213891-20229910 GCA_028570985.1 Heterobranchus longifilis
TTTCTTCACTTACATTAAACTAATAATACATTTAGCACATTTTTCTTCATGTTGTGATTCAGAATAGAATGTGCAGTGTGTCCAATGCATTTATGTGATTTCAATTAAAGCTATAATATGGATATGGATCTTTACTCACTTTTTTCAACACACTGCTATTATTTTGAACACCACTGTACATAACCTTTCTGTTTCAGTGTAGTTACTGGACTCACAAACTTTGCTTTAAGATGAATAACTGAATTATTATTTAGAAGTCTGAGAGTGCTTAACTGATTAATTTTTCAATCAGTTTTGGTATGAGCCTATAATTTCAACAATGGTTTATATAAAGACTACCCTCTTGTACTGCATGTAATGTTAAGTCATACATCAAATCAAATATTTCATTGTTTTTATACTTTTAATTATTAGTTATATGTAGAGACTGATTGTGTTGTTTTGCTGTTCTAGTCCACACTTGGCTATATTGCCCTGCTTATTGCCACGTTCCACGCACTGCTGTTCGGCTGGAAGCGGGCATTTGAAGAGGAGTCCTATCGTTTCTACATGCCGCCCACTTTTATAGTAGCCGTGGCACTGCCTGTCACAGTGATTGTGAGTAAAGCTGTGCTAATGATGCCTTGCGTGGCCTGGAGGCTGAAGAGAATCCGCAGAGGCTGTGATGACAGTCAGCGGCATGCTGATCATGATAGACCCGCGGCCCATGTCTCCCCAGAGAGAGTCACCATCATGTAGCTGTAGCCGGTTTGCTCTAATAGCTCAGCAATAGCTCAGCCTCATTGCTACTGTGCAGTGCCCGGACATCTCATGTGCGACCAACAGAAGCAACTGTTTGTAGAGACGCAAACACTAAAGGATCCTAATGTTGTTTTTTTGTTTGTTTGTTTGTTTGTTTTTTGTTTTTTCATATGGCCGTTAAGTGATTAGGTGATCTGTCTTAAACTTTGCTGTGGGCATCTCATATCACATTGTGTTTTGGAGAGTCACATGAACTGAATGTGCAGTCACGCTGTGGTTATTCAAGTCAGTGCATGTCTCTAAGTCCATATCATTGAGCTTGTGGCTAAAATGAACAGCTCAGTTTAGGCCATGTGCTTTAGCTATAATGTTCTAAATATATTATAGGACAAAAATCAGTGATGGTCTATTACCATTCTGAAGTCTTTTATTCTTATTTTTTCACAGCAATTTGCCAAAGATTAAGGTTTCTTTTTATATCCATTTAACATCTACAAAACAAGTAAGTTCTCACTTTCTCTTGATGATGGCAAGAAATGCAGCTTGTTAGCAAGAAACTGCAAACCACATCATCCTCTTTTCCTAGAATTTCCCATGGTGGATCAGTTAAAGTACTAACAAAGCAAACAACACACACACACACACACACATACACACATCCTTACACAAAGCTTCAGATCAGCAAGCATATCAATGATTATACATTTTCTTTCTTAAATAACCACAGTCTATGTATTTTTTTAGTTTAAATGACATGGAGTGCCTACTATACAAGTCTCTGTAAAGTATCCATTACTTTAGACCAATAAAGGATTATGTAGTTAAGAAGTATGATGATAATAATAATAATACAGTAACTGCTCTTTGCCTTACCTTACTATTAAGCAGCTATTGCAGATAATGTTTTTTGGCCAATCAGATTTGAGATTTAACAGCACTGTAATATACAGTACATTATTTTTTGTTTTTCACACTACAACGAAACATATTCAAGTCAGCTAAGGTAATTCCTGTTGTGGTAGGTATCATTTTGCCTGAGCGTGTAGATTGCTGTAATTGTCAGGGTCTCACAGTGGAACCTTGCAACTGTAGTTACAAAGCAATAGCATCAAACAAACCTAATGGAACTGCAGCATTTTTATAGTTTTGTGTGTGTGTTATTAAAGGTGCACATGCTGTTATTTGTGGAAATGTTTAAAATGGTAAAATATTAATGCATAATTGTCCTGCACATGTGATAAACATGCGAACTTTAAACTGTCTCACGTCTGTCACAGAATTTATTCTAGCAGCAGCAATGAGGTGCATTAATCAACCGATTACCAGGATTTGTCTCAAGGATACTAGCTTATAATGCTTGCTTTCTAGCTCTTGTGTATGTTAGAACCAGTGTCAGTTAATTGTATTTATCTAACAGTGCCAAATCATAGAAAATATATAAAAACTGGTTTGGTTGATTTAATTTTTTTTCTTTCAATATTTTATGTGGATTCTTTTAAACTGACCAATAGGGAAGTTTGAAAGTGTCACAGGTTAGCTAAACAGTGTTGTTAATGAGAATATCCAGCAGATGGTGCACTTGTTTCAAATTAAACAAATACAGCTTCACTGAACGTCCAGGTTCAGGAGCTATTTCTCAAATCACTGGGTTTTATAAGAAATTGACCTGTCTTAATCAATTAATGAGTAATTAATATGCCATAAATCACCATTGTGTCGAAATTTTAAATAGATCCATGTATTCAGTGATGATATTCCTGAATGATCTTTGTCTAGCTGTTGCAACAAAGTACAGAATGTCTATATATATATACTGCAACATTAAGCTTCACTTAGCTAGTGAAACACTTCACTAAAACTAAGGGGCCTAAATGTATTTCAGTATGACAATTTTTCTATGCAAAAAGTAATGTTATGGCATAGCTTGTTCAATTTGGAGTGAAGAACTCCAATGGCTGAACACATTTGGAATAAACTGGGACAGTGACTGCACCCCAGGCATTCCTACCCATCAGTGCCTGTCCACAATCCTGCTCTTGTGGTGAAATGATCACAAATCCCCTCAGCCACTCCTCAAAATCTAGTGGCAGTCCTTGCCTGAGGAGTTGTGTTTATTATAATAGCTGAATCTGGAATGAAACAAGAAGCACACAGGTGTGGGGGTTAGGTGTCCAAATACCTTTGACCATATAGTGAAATATACACCAGCCAGCCATAACATTAAACCACCTGCCTAATATTGTACAGGTCTGCCTTGGGCCAAAACAAATTGCCCTCGCCTATTGAGGCATGGACTCTACTAGACCTCTGATGATGTGGTATCTGGCACCATGACTTTAACAGCAGATCCTGTAAGTGGTGAGGCGGGGCCTCCATGGATCGGAATTGTTTGTCCCGCATACTGTTGCCGTGAAAGGATGTACTGTACCAGGCCCAAAACAATGTTGTTATGTATCAATGTAACATCTGCATGAATAGCAGAACCCAAGGTTTCCTGTAAAACTTTGTCCAAACTATCACACTGCTTGTGCCAGCCTGTCTCCTTCCCCTAATGCAACTGGGTAAAAAGATGGATGTAAATAGACAGGCTGGCACAAGCATTGTGATGGATACAACCTAGCTGTCCAGTTAATATAAAAGAAAATGTCATTTATCAGTTCAAGTCCCCTTTACTGTTCCATGGTCCAGTTTTGATGATCACGTCCCCATTGTAGGTATGTTTGGCAAACTACACAGATCCATACATAGCATTAACTTTTTCAGACATTTGTACTACAGTAGCTCTCCATCTAGCCATCATAATTTGGCTCTTGACGTCAAGGACTGACTGTTCCCTTGCTGCTTAATATAGCCCACCTCATGACAGGTGCTATTGTAATGAGGTAATCAGTGTGATTCATTTCACCTGTCAGTGATGGTGATGATGACTGATCAGTGGATAAGTGTTGTTACCATTGTATAAGGTTTGCTATCTACAATAATTAAAATGAATATTGTGAATAGTGGAATAGTTTTTAGCAAATGTACAATACTTAAGACTTTTAATGATACAGTATGATATATGAATTATAAAAAAAAAGTTTAAGAAAAAATAGCATCTGTTACTTTGCTGGAGTATCCTCTCTTTTAATTTTATGTTTTTGTGTAAAAACATAATCATCTGATCATAGCGGGTTTTTGTCTGAGGTTGTATTTGCCTAAAACTAACAACAACATATAACTTTTTTTCACGGTGCCATTATTTATTTAACAAAAATGAAGCCAATAAGTAAGTAACAACATTGCTTTAGTTTATTGATGTTTTTGGCCATTTCATTATGCACAGCTCTGTTAAGGTCCCACCACAGCATTTCAATTGGGTTGATCCCTAGACTTTGACTAGGCCATTCCAATTCCTTGATTCTTTTATTTTTTTATCCCTTATGATGTAGATTTACCGGTGTTCTTCGGATAGTTGTCCTGTGCATGACCTAATTTCGACCAAGCTTTAGCTTTCAAACAGATGGCCTCACACTTGCCTGTAGAATGCTCTGGTATACAGAGGAGGACGTGGTTGACTTATTGACTGCAAGATGCTCAGGTCCTGTGGCCGCAAAACAAACCAAAATCATCACTCCTCCAGCGCCATACTTAACAGTGAGTATGAGGTGTTTCTGCTGAAATGCTGTTTGGTTTTTCCCACACATGGTGCCGGGCATTAAACCCAAACAACTCCACTTTGGTCTCATCTGTCCATAGGACATTGTTCTAGAAGCCCTGACACCGAACCTCAGTTCTGCTTCCATGTTCTTTTTAGACAGAAGAGGCTTTCTCCTGGCAACCCTTCCGAACAAACTGTACTTCCATCATCTTCTAATTGTGCTATCATGGACTTCAGCATGCTCAGTGAACCCTGTAGGGTCTGAAATGTAGCTCTTAGGTTTTTCTGTATTTCTCTGAGCATTGCACAGCCTGACACTTGTGTGAATGTGCTGGGACATACATTTCTGACAAGATTTGCAGCTGAATGCTCTTTGCTTGTGAATAATCTTTCTCACTGTAGAAAGTTGAACTATTCCTTCTCTAAGACCATTACTTATGTCTTTCCCACTTGGCATTGTGTCAATACACACCTGAATGCTCAAGAGCAGCAAACTGCCAATACTTCAGCTTTTATAGAGGTCTGCATACCTTCTGATGATCAATTAATGAAGGGCTGACGACTAGCATCACCAGCTACAACTGTGGAAGCAGTAAGGGGGTACTTAATATTGCCCTTGTGTTTATTTCTTTTTGGATTCATTTTTGTTAAATAAGTAATGGGAAAAGATTCGTCTGAGGTTGTATTTACCTAATACTAAGACCTGCTACAATCAGAAGATTTTTATTATATTTATACACAAAAACACATACAATTAGGAGAGGGTACTAACTACTCAACATGACTGCATTTTTTTTATTTTTTTTAACTTGTGATTAGAAAATTAAATTTTAAAATGTTTGTGAGAAAAATGAGTTGGGATAAAGCACAGGAAAAAAGAGCACAGTTCACCGATCGAAGTCTTGGCATGCGGGCCTAAGATAATTCTAACTGAAAACGCTTGACTGACAACCATCTGTCTGAAAATTACAGCCTCTCATGCAGAACTGTATGGAGAAAAAGACAGAACCATCATTATCATTTCAAATTACATATATTTTATTCTCATTCTGTAGCAAAAAAATTATGGATTCATAAGAATATATAGTATATATTTATATATATATTTTTTTCCTCTAATAAATCCATACGAGTATGTTAATGTTATATCCCTCAACCAGCAGCGAGAGCATGGTTCATCCAGTTCAGGGATCTGCCCCAGTGGTCCCATTTCTTCAAAGAAATTGAAGCCTTTAAGCATATTTAATAGACAGACAGAAGCCTCTGTGTGGTGTGTCCTGGTTCAGCTAATGTATTTTCTGTGCAGTTGAGCCCAAATATTCAATTTAATGGATGGGGCAATTACACAGGCCAGATGAGTTTCAAGGCCATTTCTGGTGTTGTACTGTTATAAAGCTGTTCTTTTTTTTTTATTTATTTTTTTTTTAGATGAAATTAAGTTCACGATCATAAACCTTCTCAGAAACCAGTGCAGAGGTGCCTGGTGAATGTGAGACATCAGGGCTATCAAAGAAATGTGATGCACAAATTGAACTGCTCTCCTCTGCATGTGCCTCTGCTTCCTCTAGCATTAAGCAGCTAATTGCTCTACACATCACAGTGACTCAGGGCCAAAGAGATCGTCACAGGGCAGAAAAGGGAGCAGTTACCATGGCTACAAATATGCTTCTTGTCACTGCTGAGAGACAGGGAGATATTAGTCTTAATTAATGCTAATGATCAACAAACAAGGAGAAATGATCTGCCTGTTATCTTCTGCCACAGGTTTCCACATCAGGGAATAATGACAGAGCAATAAAACCCATGCCATCTTATCACTGGGCTCATTTATCAAAGGAGATGCACTAAAGCAGACATATAAAATTAAGCAGAGTTAATGAAACTGAGAGGCCAGCGGGTGGTGAGCGTATGCTCATAAACAGTACTCACACTGGGTTAGCTTCATAACGTTTGTACCGGCTCTTTCTTAAAAAGCATTTTAATTAATATAACCATAACCGATTAATGTATAAACATTGTTTAATCTGTCTCCTTTCCTTGCGAGGTGTGCTGTAACCCCCTCTCACACACAGAAATACATAAATATCTCCCACAAAACTTTTTACCCATTTTTTATTTATTGTCCCTTATTTTTTAGTAATATTCATCCTTCAAGGCAGTGAGGACAAACATGGCTTTTACAAAATCTTTGGATAGAAGGAAGTCATCTTTCTTGCATTGTTGCAAACAATGGTTTGGCTTCTCAGCCCCAGGAAAAGAATGAGTAAATGCCTTTACTGAGCTGGAGCTGGCAGCGGGCAGCAGACAAATGCAACATAATGAAGTGCAGAACTCAGAGTAGGTCAGTATTACTTCTTAGCATGCAGACACAAATTGTGATACTCTTACAAAGTCCTTCTTATTGTCTTAGTTTAAGTAATTATCCTACCCTTGTAGACTGTGCATAAACATTGCTAAAATCCTGCCATTGTTCTTATTTCAGCTGCTCCCATTAAGGGTCACCACCAATTCACATATTGAATGTGGAACTGGTCTTATGCCAGATGCCCTTTCTGACACAACCCTCCCTATTTCATCCAGGCTTGGGACCAGCTTAGGGAGGTTCCTTATGGGGGAATCGAACCTCAGTCTCCTGTGAGGCTCTAGGGCTACTGGAGCGCATAAAAAAAATCAAAGTACTGTGTAATGCTGGAGCGTGGTTTAGCAGTGACATTGAATGAGCTGCAGGCTGGCATCAAGGCCACATTAGCAAAACTACAGTATGTTTGTATAATGTAAACACTCGGGCAGAGCACAGATCAGCATACCTTGAACAGTTAAGTACACCTTGCCTGAGCCCACTTGAAAAGGTGGTGTCAGCCTACTCAAGCCCTGTTCAAATCAAATATGAAAGCCAAACATACCCAAAGTGGACTCCCGTTTAGAACATAAAGTCATCAATGGTGTCTGTCGGCCTCCAATATCTGAGTAAGCATGCAGCATGCACTGATCCCATCTTCTGAACTGCACTCCCATAGCTGATAAAGTAGGAAGGGATGCGATACATGGTTGCTAAAATTTTAATAATATTTGGTATAAGGTAAAGATTAACTTCCTGTACTCTGCTTCTTGTTTATTAGCGGCTTACACGCCAGCTACAGTAGGTGCATACCGTGACCAGTTGTGTCAGAGAGTGTAAATATACAGGTGTTCTTGGCTACAGAACATTATTAATGAGAAGTCTGAACCATGGTACAAAACAATCGTGCCTAGTGAAAGAGCCTCCAAAAACTGGTTCTCGTGCCGTACCAATTTATTGGTACATTTGCTCAACTGTGACTGGGATATTTTTACAGATCAGTGTATCAACACTTCTGAGTCATTAGTTACTAAATGTTCCAAGGAAGATTTAGATAGATAGATTGCAGAAAATTGTTTTGTTGTAGCAGTACAATAAACAAATGAATTTACACAGACCCAGACCATGTACACAGAAAATAAACAGTACCTACAATACATTGCATACCTTCCTACAATACTGTGCAAAAGTCTTTAGCCAGCCCTCATTTCTATTATACCTTTAAATTAAATTATGTTGATTAAAGAAATGCAAACAAATGCTTTACTGCTACAGGCTGCAAAGTGCATTAAGATACAGTTTAAAAGTTGCTTGTTTATGAAACAACCTTAGCAGCAACCTCATTTCCCCTCTCATCCGTTTCATCCACTCAGCATTTCACATCACCAGTATACTAATCACCAGCCTGATCAACTGTCATCATCTGTACCTGTTTCACACTGGTTCATACCTTTAAGTTAGATGTTTTTATGCTTGAATGATTCAAGGGTCATTGTGTGACTTAACGAGAAAAAAAAAAAACATTCATTTGAAATGGATCAGGTACAGAGGCTGGACTGCAAATTCCATAACTGCATTCAAATATAAGAAAGTTTGACTATTTGGAAACAAAATATGAAAAAATTCTGGGTAGTTCATGTCTTTTGCACAATATTGTTTTTTATACTGAGCTACAAATAAAATTAAATCAAATAAGATTCTATGTAGTGAGAAAAGTAAGTACAATGGTTGTAGTGCAAGGGATGATCATAAGATGATCTCACTAAAGTGTGTCTAAGAGGAAAATAAACAATAATGATCAATACAGTGTGACAAAACGGGAGGAAGTCTATGATCTTGGCAATATGTCTGAAACAGTTTCATGAGTGAGCAACACCAAGCCATCCTCGTGGTCTTGGATGTAACGAAGTACAGTCTGGTTGGCTAATCCCCCGCAAAAAAAACTCAACATATTAATAAAACTTGGGGAACATGCATAATCCTCTATTTTATTTACACTATTTAAGTGCTCAAGCACCCTTTGTTTTGATTTAAGCAGAGAGCATTTTTACGCCTGTACAGCTGTGGGTGGTCAAATGCTATTCTGGATGCTTACTTTCTCCTTTTATACTGTGCCCATAAATAAAAAGGAGATTTTTTTTTTATTGGACCAATATATTATTGTATATATTGGACCATAGTCTCCCATTTCAAAATCAAATTATATTAATACAGTATCGTTGATTGATTTCATAAGCATCTCCTATTAAAATAATCTCCTGTTGATCTCACTGGATATACAAATTATAAAATGATTTTATTATGAAGGGTGTCATGATATTTCGTGTTCAATTAAACTCTGCAGAACCAAATGATTCTTGTGCTGCACGAAACCGAAGGCGTAAGAACGGTCATGCTGGGATGCATACAGTACAGTACATGCACAAATTTCAACATTTTCTTCTGCTTGCTGTCTGCTGATGCTAGCTAAATTCACTTCTTGTAGCCAGAGTTCATTTAACAACCAAATGCATCTCAAAAAAACTTCCTCTCTCATGCTCATCCTCTCACTCTTCCTTGTTGACGTGTGGGCGATGCAGCACCATTTTCGACTGTTCTCCTTCTCCTCTATCACTTGCTCTGCTATAATAAAATTTTCACCACCAGCCCACACACAAGGAGTGGGATAGTCCCTGTCACCTCTTTTGGTGAATAGCTAAATCCTCAGAGCTCTGCTTTTTCTTTCTGTCTACACATTTTTCTTTTCATAGCACAGCTTAGTAAAGCATTGCCCATTCCTCTCACATCTGAAAATGGAAGACGACCTCTCATCTTTATTACCATGAACTGGGATGTGTGTGAGCATGTACTGGATTCCCGTGTGCATTTTAATATACTGTACAGTATGTGGCAAGGTTTTCAACAACCATGGTAATCCAGTGTCACCATCCGTTAGTATCCAGTTCCTTTTAAGATTTGATTTGTATGTGTATTGTATAGAAATCTAGCTTCAGTGGTTATAAAGTATAAAAGTTTTGCTACTCCTTAACCATCCATGCAGTCATGGATAAAGATAAAGGTAGTGTAGCTTTTTATTGTTCCATTCTAATTGCCCAGTTAGTGATACGCTGAATAATTCGTTGCTGTGGTTACTGATCCAATCAGTTCACCCGTTTCTAACATTAATGATCACATTATCTATTCAAAAATATGTTAGATATTCATTGTACAACTTTTCCATCATCATGTTGCTCAATTTTGAAGAAAAAAAAATACTGTTCCTTGTGTGGAGTGTGCATGAGGGGTGTGGGGGGGGTACTCATAGCAGATTTTGCAGCAGGTTGTGTTTTTGTCTTCTACAACATTATCTGGGTGATGCTGGGCATTTCGTACAAAATTCCACCATGAGGTTGTTTCCAAACAGCAAAGATGAGGGAAAAGGGGTGCTATAAATATATACTCTGGTCAAAATTCTATTTGATTCATGAAGCTTATTGAAGATTCCTTGATTCTCAGAATAATCTAGAAAGAGAGAGAGAGAGAGAGAGAAAGAAAGTAAGAAAGAATAGTTTTGGTCAGAAGTTATGATTTCTGAACTTTTCCTGGGACAGAATAATTCTACAGTATAAATCTTTAATAGAAGAAAGCCCCAAGAATTTATATACAAAAAATATATATACTTAGTGGTTAGTACTGTGGCCTCGCACCTCCAGGGTCAAGGGTTTGAATCCCACCTTTGGGTCAGTGTGTGTGTAAAGTTTGCATGTTTTCCTCTTGCTTGCTGAGTTTCTTCCAAGTGCGCTGGTTTCCTCCCCCAGTCCGAAGGTATTTTCTGATCGCCTGTTGTGGACTGGCACCTCATTCAGGGTGTACCTCACCTCGTGCCACAAGTCCAATGACATAGGCTCTACTCCTCTGACAATTTACGCAACTTTTATATATATATCATCATCATCACAGAAGTCACCAGGAAGCCAGCATCCAAATCCTGAAGTATTGCCAATACAGCCAATCAGAGCTTGTCAGGCCCTCAGGCTACTGTGGAAAGACAGAGCAGAGGCTGGCTGCATGGCAGTCAGAAAAAGAAAATGTCTAAGCAGGCCACTGAGAAAATTATAGTGTGTCTAAGAGTAACATTAACATGTCTGAATAAATGGATAAGAAATAGGTAGAGAATTTTTTTATTATGTCCTGCTTTACAATGAAAACAGCTGTTTCACTAAAGATTTGAAGCTTTTAATGGAAGGAAATTAAGAGAAGGGAAGAAAAGGAGAAGGGGGAGGCAGGAGGGCAGAATTACATGTTTCAGTGACACAAGAGGAGTGGGAGGATGCAGCTGCAGTGCAGCCTGTTGATCACTGAGTGAGTCTGTGTGGTCAGCCAGTTACTTTTATTAAAACTGGATTAAGATCATCATGCCCTATATGGAGACTAAAGAAGAAATTCTTATTCATTTCCTCTACACCATCTTCCTGCCCAGATCACGTCTCCTTTAAAAATGTAAATTTATTGCAATGTGGTGAAGAATTACTGTGCTGTTATGGTTCATGTAATAGTTGGCAGTAAGTGAGACAAAAAATTACTTTTACTGTGACTCAGCACTCACTGTGCTGTCTATATAGCCAGCTCCATTATTATTAGGATCCTTCATGGGGGGCCTGGAGCCAATCCCAGGAGACTTAGGGCACGAGGCGGGGTACACACGGGACAGGGTGGCAATCCATTGCAGGGCACACACTCACACACTCACATGCTTATTCACACACTACGGGCAATCAACCTAATCTGTCTGTCTTTGTACTGTGGAAGGAAACTGGAGTAACTGGAGGAAACCCACGAAGCACAGGGAGATCATGGAAACTCTACAAATGCAAACCAAAGGCGGGAATCAAATACTGACCATGGAGGCGCAAGGCGACAGTGCTTAACACTAAACCACTGTGTCACCACTGGATGAAAAGAAGTTATGGAAAATATTATTGTGATTTATTAATTTAATCTCATACTAACAATATGGGAAAAATATATGGAATCAAATTTATTGTAAGAAAAAATTCAACCCTTTATTACAACTTTTATTTATTTATTTATTTATTTATTTTTTGCATATTTTTTTTTAAAACTGCATATTTCATTTTACACTTTTCAAAACTGTATATTTCACAATACACACCTGCATTACATGTGATTTCTCTGCAATAGACTGATGGCATATCTGGATGTCTCTGGATATCTACTTTTTAGCCTCCATCTCTCCATGCAAATGCTTGGAAAAAATTAAAGCAAATAAGCAGATATGCTGTATTCAAAATGTATCCATAAATTTTGTCAGCTTGTTATTCATGGCTTAGATGCTCAAACCCATCCTTGCATTTTATAGCATACTGTGCATGAAATGTGGCAACAGAGACATGGGGCTTCTTACAGAGTAGATAGTTGGTTCAATTTGATAGATAGGGTACACCGACTGGTGACAGCATCCAGGGCTGTTGTGTCTTGAGGAAAATACAACTTGTGTTTTTATTGGAACTTAAGAGGTTGAGGGTGGAGAAACACTTACATGTGATGTATTGAAGCCTCTGGTAAAATGCTCCATCAAACTACACACTATTGTTCTAGTTCATTTGTCAAACTGAAAGCTGGGGGGATAATGCCGAACAAATGTGTGGAGGACAAAGAACCCAGCTGCTTTTGCATGTATTAGATGAATTGTTAATTTCACAAAAAGTGATGTGTAGATTGCAAATAAATGATCTAATGACAGCCCATTACTGTGTTTTTTTTTACAATTTTCCAGACTTCCAGATTAAAACTAGAGAAAGAGAGAGAGAATAATTATTAAGTAATAAGTAGCACACTGAAAAAAGACATTGGGTAGTATGTAAAGGCAATCCTGGCTATTTTGAATTATGATCAATTAACCGGATTAACACTGGATTAGTATTTTATATGTGTCCCATTCAGAAAAACAATTATAATCTAGAAGCATTTAGGCATCTACAGATACTTAATATAATATAAGAAGCCTTGAAGATTAAAATTGTTCTGCTTATGGAGTGAATGTGGTGCTCTATAGCTTCAGTCTACCCTAGCATAATAATTTTAACAGTGTGGCATCAGTCAATTTCTTCTGGCTATCCTGGGTCTGGGTCATAGGGGCAGCAAACGAAAGAAACCCAGACCCCTCCTTAGTAAGAACACACACAAACCACCTTAACTGGCACCTTTTGATGCAGAGGAGCAGCAGTCCTACATTGAGCTCCCCTTGAATGTCTAAACTTGTCATATTATTTTTAAGTGTAGGCCCAGCAACACTGTGAAGAAAGCCCACATCCACTGCTGGTCACCATGATCTCATTCTTTCAGGGTTTACCAAGAACTGCATGACAATAGTTGAGGAATGGGACATAGACTGACTGGTAAATCGATAGCTTTCACCCCTTTTTTTACCAGACTGGTACAATATCCACAAAACTGCTGTGTGTTGATCTCTTGATCCACTGTGCCTGAGATAATTAGACTGCTTTGTTTGAGGCCGTATCTTATTTTCAAAATGAAGGGGACAACTTACCCTTTTCCAGCTGAGAAACCTAGCCTCAGATTTAGAAGTGATGACTTTCATCCCAGCGGATTCATTCTCAGCTACACACTGTCCCAGAGCAGGTTGGATGTCACTACTTGCTGAAGTCATCAGGACCACGTCATCTGCAAACAACAAAGATGCAATACTGAAGTCACCAAAACAGACAACTTTGGGTCCTTTGCTGTACCTTAAAATTCTGTCCATGAAAACTGAGAACAGAATCAGTGTCTAAGAGCAGCCCAGGCAAAGTGTGTATCATTGTGCAATAGGGACAAGTCTGACCTGATGTATGGTTATACAGGAATCAAATGGACCATAATAACAAGCCTATCATGCCATACTCTTGAAGCACCCTTCACAGGTTCCTTTTGTTTGCATTTAGTCCACAGAAGCATATAGTCTGGTTGAGTATACTACCATGAAACTCCCATGATTCTTTTGATGGAAAAGAGATGATTTATTGCTCCATGTCAAGGTTAGAGTCCACATTGCCCCTCCTGATTCCTTCCAGACCTTCCTTTTGAGTACCCTGGCATAGACTTTGCTGGAGAGGCTGAGGAGTGTGATTCCAGTAAAGTTAGAACACAACAGGGATCATCGCTCCAGTTTGCTAATCCAAAGGCAGTCCTTGACCTCTATGTAATGTTGAAAAGGTCTGTCAGCCAGGACGTCCCAACAACATCAAGAGCCAAGAGAAACAAACCTTATCAACTCCAAGAGCCCTGACATTGATTTGTGTAATTACATCAGTGACCTCAGCCCCAGTGAGGGGCAAGCACTCCACCAAGTCCTCAGTCCTCCAGCTTTACTTCCTCAATGAAAAGCATGTTGGTGAGACTCAGGAGGTCTTCAAAGTATTCTTTCCACCATCCCACTATGGCCTCATTGAGGTCAAGAGTTCAACTTCCAGGCTACAAGCAGTATGGGTAAGGCCCTGCTTCCCCTTCCTTAGTCACCTGAAGCTTTGCCAGAATCACTTTGAGGTGAGTGAAAGTAAATTTCCATGAACTCACTGAACTCCACCCACATCCAAGCTTTTGCTTCTGCAACTGCCATAGCCACCCTACGCTTACCCTGCTGGTATCTGTCAGCTGCTTAGTTTATATGTGGAGCGTGCATTTGTGCAGTACAGACAGAAGTGATTCATACAAGCAATGCAATCAATTTTCATGGAAAAAATAAACCACACACTTACTCTTTCTGATTAAGTATGCTTAGTTAGTGTTGTGACCAGACTGTAATTCAGAGTCTCCACACCCATAGTTTATTTTTTTTTTCAGCTAAAATTATCTTCTCTCTTAGTTTTAACCCTGTTTCTTCACTTGCTACAAAGCTATAAAAAATTAGTTAAGTTCTTTGCTAAGCTAAAGATGCTAATTTAAAAGGTCTAATTTACAGGTCTTAGGATGTGTTTACCATACCTTTTTTTTAAATCCCTTAATTTTAAAGGAGACCTATTATTATTTAATTTACTTTTTAATTAATGTGGAAATCACATGAATCTCCATTGTGTGCAAAAAGAAAAAATGAGGAAAAACACATCCCCTACCTTTTTTCTTCTTTAAACTTGCTTATCTATTCTTTCTCAACCTACACTTCAGATTTGTCCATTATTTGTGATGTTTACCATATTTTAAAGGGGAGAAAAATGATAGTAAGATTCTCCTTTTGCTCAGGGCCCATTTTATTTTCCCAAAACAGAAACAAAAGACACCAGGCTTGTGTTCTGCATTAGACACATCTTGTATTCTCCATTAGACCTTTGTGAGAGTCCCAAGTTGTTGGTGCCGTAAGAGAGATAGAGAGAGAGAGAGCGAGAGAGAGAGAGATTGACATTCCAAAAGTTATGTATGTACTAATAATTTCACATCAGATTGCGACAGCAGGCTAAAAGCCAGTGCCCATTTAAACATCTCAGCACTCAAACATTGCAACAAGGGCACATACAGCCTATGGCACATTGGACAGCTTTTGTTAGTGCAGGGAAGGGGTGGGGAACGCTATCTCACCTGGCCTGGATGCTGATTATGGCTTTCCATTCCGCTGTCGCACACAGCCTTAAAAAGGGCTGTGGAACCCTAGATTGGAGTGTAGGTTCTTTTGGAATGAGCACTTATATGTCTCCTACTGTATGCCCGCAGACTTGGAGAACTCTGGAAAGACTTCAAATAGAAGGAAGCAGTGCACCACACGCCTCCGATCATGCCCACTGCCTCCAAAGCGCCTCATGGTCACCTACCTGTTTCACTCCACCATGTCGAACCACTACACTGGTTGAAAATGTTGGCATGCGGACCAGAACCGAGCCCACAACAAACCCCACTGGAAACAAGCATTAGGGAAACAAATATTTAACTAGGGCTGCAGGCGACTACGGCCAAGCTAACACGCCTTCATCATCGCGGAGTCACAGATGTGCCTATGCTGAACCCCCATAGGGAAGGCCAACGCCCGCTAACAAGGCTCACGCTGCATGATGACATCGACTGGGAGGCAGGAAGGCTCACCCCAATGTTGCTCACCGCTCTACTTTTCCCTTTTTGATGAGGATGTTACTTCAAGTGATAACCTACTCAAAGCAGAAATCTTAGCACTCTGTGGCCATTCCAGCACACAAGCGGTACCAGAATGGTAAGTGTGCTTATGACCCACCCAGGGTGGCGAAACGGGGACCAGATCATCCCCCATGTGCTCTTTGTGATGCCCCCACAGGTTTCACCCCCTTCAAGCTGCTATTC
>JAOVVB010000046.1:20240823-20253461 GCA_028570985.1 Heterobranchus longifilis
GATGTGTGTGGTGACTAAGGATGGTTCAACTCCATGACTATGAAGATGGACTTGGACTCGACTGATGCAGGCTGTGTGGGGTACAGGAATCGCCATCCTCCCTGAATTCACATTCTGTAATTAGCAGAGGTCATTGAACATTATTCCTTGCTTCACCCTTGTGTGTGTGTTTACATAACCTAAAACAAATGAAAAACAGGTTAGCACAAAGAACATACCTTTAATGGTATCATACCATTATATCTATTACATCAGTAAAAGAGCTACCGAAGCAAATTGTCGTTAAATTATTTGGAAATAAAACATTAAAGGTATATACAAATTAAAGTAGTCATAAACATTGTTTATAGCTGTTTAAACAACATATGGTCTTTAAAAATCAATCAATCGATCGATCAATTAATCAACAAGAACGATTATTCCAATCAGAAAGAGCTTTTTTTTATTTTTAATTTCCAGGGACAAAGACAGAAAAGGGTATTGTATATAAAGACCTACATTCAAATAAGGAGGGCATTTAAAATAAACCTGCCTTCTAAATTTAGGCTACAACCAATTAAATAATCCATACATGAAATAATGGTGAATCTTTACAGACATCTAAAAAATCATCTAAAACATAGAGAATTACATAAAACATTAAGGGGCCTAAGATGGTCAATGTTGTCATCACATATCATTTATCAGTCATCATTATGTCAGCCCAAAGTCACAGTAAAGTCTTAATTTCCCATCACAGCATGATTCATTTGGGGATTACCTTGTATTCTGCGTGATGCTTATTTATCTCATCTACAAAGGTTTATGTCTGATATGTGATCCTGAAAGCAACCTGACTCACTGGAGCAAAGACATGAAATGTCTGACCTCATCAGCTTATTGTAACTGATCTGGTGCTTTTCTGACCATGACTCAATAATGGCAGGACTTCAGGTTTCAATGTTTTACAATAACCAATGCATCTGAGTGGCTAAGATGCATAAAGTTAATGACATCAACAGAGAATCTGGATGACATCACACAAGTCTTCCTCCAGGCATGGTCAGGGGGTAAAGTGCTTTTCCATTTTGCTCCTGTGTGTTTGGGAATTTTTATTTACACACAGTAAAGATGATTTGTCAGTTTTATCTTTACTCACTTGTTGTACTCACCTGTCCAAGGTGCTTTGAGCCCTATGTTTCCTTCTATAGTCTTCAGCAGACTAAGGGCACGTAGCAGGATATACCTTGGACAGGGTGCCAATCCATCAAAAGACAAACACACATATACATAGTCACACTCTTATTTACACACTACGGGCAATTTGGGAACACCAATTAGCCTAATTCGCCTGTCTTTGGACTGTGGGAGAAAATCAGAGTAGCCAGAGGAAAATCACCAAGCACTGGGAGAACATGGAGACTCCATTCACACAGCCCCAAGGCCGGAATTTAACCTGGACCCTGGAGGTGCAAGGCAACAGTGCTAACCACTAAGCTGCTGTGGCACCAGTATAATCTTTATTGGTTACAATCAGTTCCAGATTTTTGCATATAATAATAATAATAATAATAATAATAATAATAATAATAATCAAGAAAGGTGAACAAAACACATTCTTACATACTTATAGTATATTACCTCATTTTTATTAGTTTTAGACTAATAGTATTCTTACTCCATGACCTAATGAACCAGTATCAGGATGTAATTACCGATAGATGTCAACGCACTTATGTAACTCTGGAAAAAGGACATCTGCCAAATGTCATACACATAAATGTAAACAACACAAACAGAAGCAGCTGATTTATGTATTTACGTAGCTGATATTCTAAAGTGGCTTAAGTTTAAATATAAAGAGAATCTTTAAGAGAAGATTTATAGGAATGTCCACCACCTCTGTATTTTATTTTCATGGATAGATGGGTGGATGGATGGATAGATATGCACAGTATACAATATTTACTAAAATGGGCATTTCTGACAAAAGCCTTCATTAACTATAAAGCAATAAACATTTAATGTGTTGATGCACAAGGAGGGATGGGTCACTGCCAGATTCTATAAAGCTGATGAGGCAGGTCTTTGATGTTTTTGTTCATTCTGTAAAGGCTCCTTTAAAAGAAAAGTAGTCTCAAGATGAACATGAACAATGTTTTAAATATAATTCCAGCCACTGTTTTATTAGAGGAATGATAAGTGATTATCAAAAGGATTCTCTCTGTCTTGACAATGGCGAGAGAGACAGAGAGAGAGTACTGTATTGATCTCTGAGCAAACAAGACACACATAATTACAACAATGGAACAAAAAAAAACCCATAACATCTTGCAGCAATAAACCAATACTAATCATGCAGGGGCAGACACTTAAATAAATCAGTGTAAAAATGTACAATGTTAAGAAATGTGGAAATGGGTTGGATATTGTCCTGAATATAGAACAATATACAACCCATTTTTCTAATGAGTTGCTTGAGTCTAATTTGGAGTTGTTAGTATGATGGACTTCCTATACTGTACTGTTCTTTAATGCACCGTGGCTGGTTCAAATAGTGAACTGAAAATGGTGTACTGTTTGAATAAACTGTTATGGAGGAAGTGACCTATATGCATTCCTCTGGACCATAATCCTTCATTCCATGAAATACTGGAGCTGTCCCCTCCATCTATGGGAATTTAGGACAGCTTTTATGGCATAGGGTGGAGATCCATCTATCATGAAAACGGGTATCCCCAAGAAGGATGAGCAATGCCGGGGTCCTGGAAGAACAGGTCTATGGAAAGAGACATGGGAAGAAGATGGCACAAAGTACTTTTAATACAACAACAATCAATACATCATATTTATTCTGTCATTAATGTGACAGAATCTTCAAGGTTGGAAGAGGGACAGTGTTCCATATGCAGGTATTTGGCAAACTGCTACAGTCTCCCTGCTTGCTTGTGTTCCAGAGCGATTCTACTGTGGTGATCAGTTTGTAATTACTGTCATTTTATTGCCCTCTCCAGCGTAACATGAATAGACCCACATAACAGAAGCTTTCAGCAACATGCCCATGGGTGGCTGGAAAGTAGGGTAGCACGGGAATGTGCTGATGCCTGCAAAGAAATTAAATGAAATTCCTCAGATATTTGGCCCTGGGAGGAATTTACACTGATCTAACTAGCAGTCTCCATTCTACCACCTGACATTTTGGTTCAGTACCTCCACCTGCCAGTTGGACTTTGGGTCACCTATATGTTATATGTTATATGTTATACCTTATGATTCTAGGGTACTAATAGTTTTTATAGGCTTCTTCAAGTCTTAGATTGAGCACAGACAATGATTAGGCTCATTCAGTGGTCCAATGATCTCTAGCCAATCCTTCATGTCCTGATGCCATGTGTGAATTAACTCATGTGATTAGCTTATTGCAGTATAACACCTTCTAAGGTGGTTTGTTACTCTTTGCCCTGGGTTGCTTGCTGCTGCTTCAGAGATCTCCAGGTTATGTTTTGTTTTGTTTTTTTAAAGTGAGAGCAACCTTGCAAGTAAGCTGGGCACTTGATGATGGCAAATTAAGTGGTGAGGGAGTGATTCATAGGGCATAGGAATGATTATTTTGTTTTGTTTGTGAGAAGACAAACTTTGGACCTGATTATGATGTACTCTATATGTCTGTGGTGCAGGGCTGGACAACATCAGTGAAAAACACCAAATACCACCCGTGATGCTATATCTTAAGCATCAGCTAAATGACTATAAGTTACAGGTTGCTCACAGCAGAGGGTATAACCACAGACTATATCTACTACAGACTACTTCATGAAATTATTAAATTACATGTGTGAAATTACTAGAATAGATAAATATCCTGGTGTCCTGCTTCTGGTAGAAGTTCTTGTCACATGAACTTCTACCAGAATCTGGCTGCTGCTGAGGATGCTTGCGATGTGTGTGGTGACTAAGGATGGTTCAACTCCATGACTATGAAGATGGACTTGGACTCGACTGATGCAGGCTGTGTTTCTTTAATGGCTTGTAAATGCAGTCACTCAATAGTTTAGAACTGAAATGACCATGAACAGTTTTGTTATCCAAGCCTCCATCAGTGAACGTGGACCTTACAGTATATTAACTTAAACACCTTTCCCATTATATTAAACCTTCAGTCTTATAGCAAATGTTATAGCAGGGATTGATTGTCATACTCTCTGATATCACCCAAATGAGAAACTTCCTTTCAAGTTTCTTACATTGCCATCTCATGAAGTTTTTCTTTGCTGATTTAATATTCAATTTATAATTTTTCCTTAATTATTTTTTTCCTAATTTATATCCATACTTCTTTTTCTGTAAATATGCTTTTTGAAAATGTCCTATTGTTAAAAGTGCTATACAAATTAAATTGAATTCAATTCAATATTCAGTATAAATAGATGGATGGATGTGTTTTATTGATTTGCAATGGAAAATTTTATGGAGTGGTGATAGAGGAAGTGGGACTAAATTTCTCTCCTGAGAAACGGAAGGAATTGAATTTTCTGTCACTACACAATGAAGGAAATTAGGAAAGTGAGGGTATTGCATGCAAAAATTTAGAGCCATGGCATACTTAATGTATGCAATTAATCATCCTCCTTTAATTTATTATCTATTTAAGCCACAAAAGGTCTTATACTCTTTATTAGCAATTTTTACTGAAATGCTTTTTGAACCATTTGTATTTTAAAATGATAATCCCGAATGAAAATATCTGGCTTAAGCTGCTTGTTCCCAAATTTGAGGTGAATGTTTGTGACAACATAATTTGTCCGTGGCACAGTTTCACTTTTCTCCTCAATGTTTTATGAAGTGTCATCTCAATTTAACCAAATTCTATCATTTCGACTCTCCAACAGTTGCAGTCTTTAGGAGAGTTTTTAATCACAACATTGCACAGAAGGAAATCATCTTAGTTAACTTTAAACAGTATCAGTCATGCTGGTCACTGCCACGTTAATATGCTCTTGTTGAGTTTCATGGACATATGAAAGAAATGGGTAGCTGAACTGCAAATGCTAATTTCATTACCCTAACACACACACTCTACCTATGCAACTAAATAAATTATTGAGTGTCTCTGGACTGCTGTCGTTGACGACACTGTCCCTTTTGGCCAGTGCGTACTGCCAATAGTGTCATCAAGGCATGAAACTGATATTCTTAATGCACATGTTGCCGCAGAGCTCATAAATCAGACAGTGATACGGAGCTGGGAATCCTTGCCAACTTCATTTGCAAAGTGCGGGTGATAAAAGCAATTTTTTATTTTTTTTTTGCACACAAAGGTGCAAGAAGAAGCCAGCAACAGCAGTCTCCAATCATCCAAACACACACACGCCTGTCTCCTCTCTCCCTCTCAGAAGATCCCTCTCTCTCTCTTATTGATCATGCACTTTGGGAATGACTCAGCAGCACATAATGCTAGAATATGTCCATTTGCTTTAAATTCACACTGAAAGCAATGATTTATTATTATTATTATTAGTAGTAGTAGTAGTACAGTAATAGTAGTAGTAGTAGTAGTAGTACAGTAATAGTAGTAGCAGTAGTAGTAGTAGTACACATTATTGATGGTGTACTGTGTTCGTGTATAATAAGATAATAGTGAATTAATGCCAAACAGACAGAAAAACTGACTATGAAGCCAAATTATCTGCTTATGTTGCATTTATGGTTTATCTAAGCCCCTTTTTAAAGTATTATTCTGTATACCTGCCCTGTGTTGCATGGCACAATAGTGACTGTAGGAACCAAGTACCATTATACATTCTCTAAAATCAATCCTGTCAATCCGTGTTAAAGGGTTTGGTCTAAGAATGTTATCCAAGCATGTCAGATATAAATTAACACCAGAACGTTTGAAGATAGGGATGTGCAGATTGCTTAAAATGTCACATTTTTAACCATGTCTTTATTTTAATTTGCTAAACCTTTTCAAACAAGCAAGTGCATATCTATTTAAGTTCAGAACTGTATGTTAGCTTTTTTGTTTTCTGTCATTAGGTGTAATTACATGAACCTAATATTCCATTAATAATGTTAATAATGGAATAAAAATGCATCATATAACCACTTAATATAGAAAAGTTTGACCCGATCCGGAATAGTTTTTTTAATTCAGAATGAGAGGGGTGGTGTAAAACTTTGATCATTTGTTTAGTAGATAAATACTAGCCATGTTAACACTTGATTCAAATATTTCTCTCTCACTGAATCAAAATATATACTTTTTGTTGTCGGTGACAATTTGTTTCTTGGAGGGAATTTTTGCTTCAAATTCTGATCAATAAACTCATAAATCCAACTTTCATCCACTGGGTCTTTGGCTGTGGAAGAGAGACTAATTAGCTTGCTACTTCATATCCATCCATTAAAAGATATACTGAATACTTGTAATCAATCATGAAACACAAGGTGGGATTAATCAGTAAATATGGGAAGCCTATCCTAATCTCAAATGTATATTCTGATTATGGCGTTGTGCATGCGTTGCAGCAACCATGTAAACACTAATGTTGCAGTCTCTAATTGGAAAAACTTCAATCAGTTTAAAAAATATATTAGTGTACTGTAGCTGTTGTTGTCTATTTAAGAAAGAAGTTGAGAACATATGTTGTCCACAAGACCCATGTTACTGCATTTTCATTATCGAATCACAAGTGGTTATTTACATCTAGCTCCTGCATATGCATTTATTTATTTTCAAGTTTTTTCTTTTTTGTTGTTGTATTTAATGGTCATTGGCTCAGAGAAGCTTTGGCAAAAATGGATTTAGAAATGCATTTAGTCATACCTTTCTACTTGTGATTACAAAAGAAATTAACTAAGAATGTTGAATAAGCATGTTGCTTAGAATGTTGATTTTCTTGATTAGTGGTCTTTCCCCTGCATTTAATGTCATCTGATTTTTTATGTCAAAAATAAAGCTCACTCTGCCTTCGTTAAAAAGTTTTTTGGGTAATGGTATTATTTGTAATGTAATGTATCATTTGTAACTGTAATTTGTCACTAATGTAAAACGTGTGTGTGTGTGTGTGTGTGTGTGTGTGTGTGTGTGTGTGTGTGTGTGTGTGTGTGTGTGTGTGGTGGTGGTAGGGGGTGTATTTGTGCTCTGGATTGAATTGAATAATGGGCATATGTGTGAGTTTGAGGTTTGGGAGTACAGCCAGTGCTGATGTAGGAGAGACAGTGACATCTCAGCTCAGTACCCAGGAGTCCTCTCCAGCGCACACGAACCAGCAGGGACAGATGGCGCTGCCATGTGGGCATTTGACCTTTCACACTGAGCATGCAGCACTATGTTCTGTCTCTTATTCTCTTATTTTCTTCTAATGTTTTACTGTCTGTTGACCTTAAAAATCAGGACATAATTTTTTCTGATTTATTCTTCATTTGCTAAGCATTTTACAGGCTAGTATACAGCAATCATCAACAACACTAGAACGTCCAGTTCGATTCTACAGAGAAGCCAACTGGTGAAAAAAAAATTCAGTGCTAGAAAGGCACCAGAACACTCAGTGCATCATTTGAAGCACATGTGAGGCTTAGCAGGCAAAGAGTTCAAGGCTGTTGATCTTCCCAATATCTCAATCTGATTGAGCATCTATGGAAGGCACTGGACTAACAAATCTGCCCCACCCCACAACCCACAGCACCCAAAGCAATTTGATGCAACGTCATGGTGCCAGGCACCACAGTACACCCCAGAGGTCTTGTGGTATCTTTCCCCACGGGGCCAGAGCTGATGAGGAACCCAATCATATGGGGCTTAATATTTTGCATTTTAATGTTGTGGCCAATCGTTGTATTTTCTCTCACTTTTCAAACAATGAGTAGGAGAACTATTTTGTCAACCAGTGCATTTACACAGAACTTATCGAGATGGAATTTTAACCAAACAAATTATTAGTTTGCACTTTAAAAATAATGACTTTTTTTTATTTTTTTTAATCTATGGGAAATTTCAACTTGAGTTTTAACTGCTCACACGTTCCATACAAAGTGGTACAATCACCACTTTGTATGCAACCTATAAAAGGCTATACTGTACACTTATCCTCTTTAACCTAAGTGACCAAGATGGCCCAAGCACTCCTCCACTCAGTTGTAGAACCATGGTTTCATACTGTACAAAACGTTATTTCATTCTGTGCTGCCAAAGTGATTTCCTCTAAAACTAATGGAAAATGAAATGAAAAAGTCACATTCAGTCTGTAAAATCTGCCAAAGCAAGTTGGTACATTTTATGTTAGCTCTGCCTGGCTCACCTCTTGCAGTTGGGACAGGCCGTACAGCAGCCAGCTGTCCAGATAGGGAAGGGTACAATGACCCAGACATTGCAGTAGCTCTAAGACAACTGTCACACAGCTTGGGAAATTCCTGGGTGGCATAGATTAGCCAAAGAGGTCTGGACTGATACAGTATGTCACTCTGCTCATGTGGAAGTGGAAGAATTGTTTGTGTTTCATATTATGTGGACATAAGCATCCTTCAACATTCTCTGATTATAAACCGCTTATGTTTATTGGTGTACTCACACATCTGGTATGCAAGGGAATGAACAAATGGAAAACCTCCACTAGTTACTGGTGGTCCATAACGAATGAAAGTATTCACAGCTTTTATTGATTAAAACTGTAAAGAAAATTGCTGTAGTATTTTGTCAACTATATATGAACTAAGACTAAACAATAACCATATGAGTAAAATATGAATATTGTGTTTTTGTTCTAAAGACCATGACTAAAACTGAGACCAAATTACATATAAAATGAACAATTATGATACACCTAAGAATACCTTAGCTGAGTCAGAGCATGTAACAAACTCAAACATCTGGATTGTCAGGAGAGGGCGTTGTGAGAAATTCAAGAAAAACAGGGCTATCTGAAAAATCAACATGCCTCAAAGCAGCAGCCGAGGACTAATTTAATCAGCACGACTAAGATAGAAGTACTTAGTCCTCTAGCTCTCAGACTGAAATAGCAGTAAATATTGATCATAGATTAAGGCAATTAAAATAATGGAGAAAAAAGCTGGAGACACTGCCAAAGTGGTCTTGGCATGGTGGGCCTTTAGCAAAAGCTTGAAAGCCTCAGCTCTGATTTAAAGAGCCAGAGTGTCTTACAGGAATTAGCTTTTAATACAGCATCCCTGGATGAGGCGCATTATACCAGCTCAAGGGCCTGATCAAGGGGAAATCTGTGCCAGTACTTTTAGACTTTAGTGAAACAGCAACCAAGTAATTTCTTTAAAAAAGTGACCAGAAAATTAATGGATTAAAACTTTAATTGATGGTTAAACATACTTCTCATTCAGAGTTTCTGTGGCTTTGCGGAAGCATATTTTATGTCCGTTGCGGCAAATGATGAATAATAAATAAATATTTCTCAATGATTTATTGTTTTATGCTTGTTTAATAAATGTTCAGAATGCCATATGAATGTAGAAATATGTGAAAATTAATAATACATTTTGTTATGTTTCTTTCTATGATTAATGGCCTGCTTTTCATTTGGCTCACGATATCCAGGTTGATAAGTTGCAGGCTATGCAGTCCCAGATGGTCAGTGCCCCAGGGTGAGTCCAGCCTCTCCAAATGTTGCTTTCGACACTTTCTCATGCCATCTCTCAAAATATGCCATATATCCTACAGCAGTCTTACACACACACACACACACACACACACACACACACACATATACACACAGCCCATTCCCTCAGTTAAATGGCAGATGAATATTTACAGTCTTATCAGAGGCCAGCCAGAGCTGAAAGGTCCTTGAGGTCATATACTTTGGTACTTTGCATCAGCACTGCAACACATCATCCATTCTCCTCCTGACTGGCTTTCCTATTATCAATCCACACCATTAAATCAGCAATGCAGACAGAATAGTTTAGTAATGTCTTCTGCTTTCCATCTTATTAGGTATTAGTTTTTACTTCCCCAGACAGAAAGTGTAAGCATGCAGAAAATGAGATCAAACAGAAGGCCAGGTGCTTTATATGGGATCATGTTTAAATGGTCATTAAGGTGGTTTAGTGTTCATGGATCATTAATTTGCTTAGTGTCTGTTGTGATCAGTGGTCACAGTATAAAGCGAGTATGGGGAAATTTGATGATGATTTAAAGTCCGCACCATTATGGCCCTATACAGAACCTGCATCAGGCATGTGAAAGAGGAAATCTGTTATCACTTAGCAGGGATGAAGTGAAGGTTCTGACATATTTTGTAAAGTTATTTATATAGTATTACACAGAGGCACAAAGGTTGTGCTTCCTGTTGTGTAGTAGCAGGTGGCCTGCTCTTTCACATGCATGCAAAACAAATCAATCCCACTCACTACTGAAACCAATCTATCCCACAATCCTCAACAATTCACTGGGTTCAAAGACACATCTGGTCTAATGCTGAACCATGAGTTTTCTTAAACTCTCCCCCACTCCCTTTATTCTTGCTCCTTCAGGCCTTCACAACTAGTCTAAATAAACCTCACCTAACACAGCTTGGACTTTCTTCCTGCCCTGCCCATCCACTCCCACTGAAAGGCCAGATGTAGTCTGAGTTTTATTCCATTACAAATAAACCTAAGTTTGCCTATAGGATTTTCTCATTACACAAAGAGATACAGAAGGCTACTCATGTTCAAATAGCTCGAACAATATGTTTGGTTTGTGTGTTTGAGCTCAAATGAAGGTACTGTTATGTAAATGGTGAAGACACAAGATGGTAATCAGCTTGAATTTTGCCATCTACATTATTAAATTGTACGTTAACAGTTAGCTTGAAGTGGATTTTAGTTTACTTCTTTGCAACCAAGAGTAATATCATCATCAGCAGTCCTCAGAAGAAAGGCTGGGTAGTCAAAGAGACACAACAAGACCTGTGTAAAAGGAAAGGTGCTATCGCAAAACAGTGGTGTAACATTTAAATATATCTTATGTGTACCTACCATAGAAGAAAAAGTAAACAACTTTTAAGAAAAGTAAACAACAAATAAACTGGCATAAAGGAATTAACCAAACAAGTATAGCAGTAATGGATGCAAGTTTTAAAGACAAAAAGGTCTTGCATACGGAAAGGTGTATATTGACGCGTACAGACTGTATGTGTTGACATACAGTCAGGTCCTTACATTTTGGAACAAAAATACGTTTTTTTTTTTTTTTTTGTATTCGGCTGCTGTACCGTTTACCACCGAAATCAATTTGAAATGAAACCCTCAGGATGAGAGCGAGGTCAAAACTTTCAGCTTTTCAGATTTTGATAAGTGTGGCTTTCCCTATTCAGGAATTACAACCGTTTTGGGATAGTCATAAATAATGGAACAAATGGCTGACAAGCAGTTGCATGGCCAGGTCTGGCCTGTTCTTTTGTTACTTCATGACTAATAAAGTAGATAAAAGGCCTGGAGGTGGTTCTGAGTGTTACATTTGCATTTTCTAGCTGATCACTTGAATTGTCAACATGAGGTGTCTATGCAAGTGAAGATGGCCATCATCAGACTTGCTAAACAAAAAAATAAACTCAACACTCACTGGGAGTGGCCAGTGCAACAGTTTTGAACATTTTGAAAAAGAAGAAATTAACTGGCAAGCTCAGCAATAGTAAAAAGCCATGGAATAAAACTAAGGTGGATGACCACAGAATCCTTTCCATGGTGAGGATGAACCCTTTCCCAACATCTAGCCAAGTTAAGAACACTTTTGAGAAGTGTCAAAAAAAGGATGTCCTTATGAAGTAAAAATACAGTACAGACAGTAATGCTTAAGCACAAAACAGCCAGATTAGAATTCACCAGATTCCCGGCCTGATTAAACCAAACGTACAAGTATGGAGAAAGTAAGGAATAGCTCATGATCCAAAGAATACCACATCATCTGTTAAACATGGTGGAGGCAGTGCTGTGGCATAAGCATGTAGGGCCAATGGAACTGAGTAACTGGTGTTTATTGATGACATAATTGCTGATAAAAGTAGCTGGATGAATTCTGAAGTGTATAGGGCTATATGATTCAGATTCAGCCAAAAGCTTCAAAAAAGCTACCCAAGGCAAAGAAATGAGATATTCTTCACTGGCCAAGTCAGTTACAGAGGGGGGAAGCTCAGCATTTGGTTATGCCTTTGAGTTCCAAACTATAGGAAGTCATTGACTACAATGGATTTTCATCTAAGCATTCAAGACAATCCTTATTTTCTTATGTTAGATCCATTATTTATGTGCCCCCTATAAAAAAATTTAAATGGCTGTAATTCCTGAATGGCAAATGCCATACTTTTGTCAAAGCCTTCAAATGCTAAAAGTCTTGACTTCGTTCAGATCTTGAGTTTTTAAATACAAATTCAATGTGGTGTGTCAAGAGTCCCAAATGTCAAAAAATGTATCTTTGCTCCGAAATGTTCCATATATGGGGTAAAATTGGTCTTTTTATATACTGGTTTCATATATATATATATATATATATACAGTTGTGGTCATAAGTTTACATACACTTGTAAAGAACATATCATGGCTCTCTTGAGTTCCCCGTTATTTCTACAACTCTGATTGGAACAGATACTTCTTTGTCACAAAAAACATTCATGAAGTTTGGTTCTTTTATGACTTTATTATGGGTTAAC
>JAOVVB010000046.1:20297260-20336366 GCA_028570985.1 Heterobranchus longifilis
TAGGCTACTGGACTGGTCACTTATTTCCATTTAAAATAATAATAATAAAACATAAAAAATAGCATAATGTGTAGCCTATCACATGAAGGTGGAGTCTGTCTAAAATTATAGTCAAAATTCAATTTAAATAAACTTCATTATTTATTATTATTATTTATTACATTATTAATCAGATGCTTTAGAATAGTTGATGAATTAAAGAGGGGTGCACAGATAGTTAGCAAACGGTTTTATCCAAAGCGACTTAAAAAGTGAGGAAACTATTCATCCTTATAAGTAGTAAATAAGACAAGCTTACATAAATACAACGTTTAAAAAGGTATTAGAAACACACACACATATATAGTGTGAGTAATGTTCTTATCAAGTATTTGTGTAAAACTACACTATTTGTGGGCAATAAAGCATTATTAAAATAAAGTATTTACGTAATGCCGTTAGTCACAAAAATGGTACTGGCCATGCTGAAAATAATAAATCATAATCATGACAAATATTAGAGAAAGATAAACATTTACTTCCATTATGGTTGAACTTGACATTAACATCCACTTGGTAGCGCTAGATCTAGCGAGGGGGAGCTGGAGCTCCAGCTCCTCCCATTTGGCTCTGCAGCGAGCCCCCTCTCGCAGACAGGGGTACTTGGATAAGGTAGGTTACGACCAGAAGGTGGCGGTAATGCAACATAGTGGTTGCCAACCGCCGGTAAACACCAAAGGAAGAAGAAGAGCGTAAGAATATAACACGGAGTTCTTGTCAACGGTTGTGTGTTGCAAAAATCATGGCATGGTAATAGAGATTTTTCTTAAGTCAATAATCCTTTTCAGTCGCCAATTAAATTAAACCCGATCTTTATGACGCCAAAAAAAAAAAAAAACACCACAACTAACATTAACAGATTATTGGTTGGTTTAATGAGGACGTTTACCAGCCGATTTATGTGTAAGAATGTATACAAGTAGGATAAAGAAAGTAAAAACCAGTGTGATTTAATCTAAGAATGTTTACGCGTAGAGGCGTACCGCTTCATGATTCTTTGCTGTCACATTTTAGGATGGATGTGCAATGCGGTCCGATGGCGTTGGGTCTCCTAGCAGGCGTGGGCTGTGGGCTCTTCTTTGGTTGGCACCTACGAGGGCGAGTTAGAAAACCTGTACGGGAAACTGTTGGAGAGGCCGAAAATAACACTCAAACGAGCGTTATGGGAGAGAATGGTGAATTCAAGATGATCCTGATCGTTCGCACCGACTTAAAAATGGGTAAAGGCAAAGTGGCGGCACAGTGTTCTCACGCAGCAGTGTCTGCCTACAAGCAGATGCAGCGTAGAAACCCAGAGCTTTTGAAACAGTGGGAATACTATGGGCAGCCCAAAGTGGTTGTGAAGGTGCAAGATGAGGAGACTCTGCTTGAACTTTTGTGCCATGCTAAGGAAGTTGGCCTGCCGATTAGTCTTATTCAAGATGCTGGAAGGACACAAATTGCTCCTGGCTCAAGAACTGTTCTTGGAGTAGGACCCGGGCCTGCAGATCTTGTGGACAAAGTAACAGGTCACTTGAAGCTATACTAGAACTATCAGTTGGCGTCACTTTAAAATTGGCTAATCTGTATATTAAAAGCATTTAAATTGAAATATGCTTAAAAGCATTGAATCAAATAAAATTAATTTAGTAAAAACTAAAGTATTATTGTTATTATTATTATTATTATTATAAATAAAACACATCCATTTTTTAAATATTCTATTTAATTCTAGTGGACATTTCAAAACCTAGCCCACTTTCAGTTTACAATTAAACATAAATAAATTTTACTGTGTAATGTCCAAAATAACTGGTTCTTTCAATACTTTATTCTAAAATGATAATTTCAAATTTGTGTGTACACATATGCATACAGTTGTGCTAAAAAGTTTGCATACCTTGGGAGAATTTGCAAGATGTGTACCACTTTTTATAGAAAACATGAGTAAGAAGGCAAAGCAAATGTATTTTTTTTCTTATCGGACTCAAGTTCATATGTAAGGCATAACAGAATGGCACAATCATCAAACAAAACATGACAATTACTATCTATTCCTCTTGGCAAAATGCCTTATGTTCCTGCAAATTATTTGGTTGTCTTGCATGAATTGCATGTTTGAGATCTCCTCAAAGTGGCTCAACAATATTGAGGCCAGGAGAATCATGCAGGTCATTTGTGTTCAAGTACCTGCTTATTGTGCTCCTTGAAACAACAACCACTTGTTTCCAGAGCAGCCTGGTTTGTGGGTTTTTTCCTTGCATCCCGAGCAATTCTTCTGGCAGTAGTGAGTGAAATCTTTCTTGGTCTACCTGACTGTGGCTTAATATCAACAGAACCTCTTATTTTCCAACTCTGTCAGAGTTTGATCAGTACTGACTTGCATTTTCAAGTGTTGAGATATCTTTTGATATCATTTTCCTGCTTTATAAATTTCAACTACCTTATTACGCAGGTCTGTTGGCAGTTTTTTTTTGTCTTCTTCATGGTACAGTATCCAGCCGAGTCAGTGCATCACCTCATGAGCTGAGAAACACACTGACTATTTATGTACAGACATTATTTACAATTACAAAGAGTCGCGGGTGTGGAAACTTTCCTTTAATAGCCATTTAAACCTGTGTGTGTGTCAACCTGTTTGTTTATAATGCGGCCAAACATTCAAGGATATATAAACTAAAATCACCCTGATCCAATTTATCATTAGGTTTTAAAAAGGAGTCAGAAAACTATATGATAATTAATGATTTCACATGACCACTATCCTTAAATAGGAAAAACTTGTTTTGCAATATCAGTCATATTTTCCAAATAAATGGTAATGATTTACAATTTCTCTTCTTTTTGAGCACAACTGGGCATGAAAACTTTGACAACTGTATACAGCGTATATATTAGGAGTGTGACGAGATCTCGCGAGCAAGTATGCCATCCCGTCACGCGCACATTTTACTCGCACGGTGGTCCCGACCCTCTACAAGGAGTGCAAGGTAAACGTTGTACAGGCTCTGAAAGAGGCAGAAACTATCGCCATAACTACATAGGTCTTAGCTCTTTTTCCATGCTTAAGAAAATTTTGTTCATTGTTTTGCACTCTGAGTTTTAAGACAGCACTACTTTGATAGTTACACTAATTATGGTTAATTGCACGTAAAGGGATATTTGTGTTGTTTATTATTTATTTTTATTTATACTATTTAATTTTATTGTGCAATTAATTGCCTGTCAGTTTGTGGCAAAATATTTTGCAGTGTTTACATGTTATTACTGCATATCATTCATCAAAATAGAAGTTTTATTTCATAAAGTTGATTTCAAAATGGACATGCATTTTTTGCATTTTGTGTTTTTCAGTTAAATAAAATGCTATTTTTGCTATATATTTAAACATTGAGGATTTCTTTAAAAAAAATGTCTAAAAGTCTCGTCTCGTCTCGTGGGAAAAGCGTCTCGTCACACCCCTATTTTCTTTATGTTCTCAGGAAAAACACAAAAGATTAGATGGTTTTCTTTATAATCATTATAATGTCCTTTTAATGACTGTAGCACAGATTAATTCGCATTGTCTTTTGCAGACAATTTAGATTTTTTTTTTTATATTCTCAATTGTTTCAGTGGGAACCCAGCCTCAGGCTTAGTCAACGGTGATGAGGGGAGTCAAGATGAAGTCATAATGCACTGTGTGTGTGTCAGGGAGACATTGAATGGATCTACTGTGTATGCCTCATCTATAATGAACTGGCAATTGCTAACAAGGTCCAGTGTTCAGTGCTAAAGAGAGTCACATAAAACCATACAAATAAACCTCTTAAGTGCAACAGAGAACTACAGTATTGCCTTTCCTTCAGGGGTAAATCTTTCAGTCCTACTGCAGGTTATCCTGGCTGTGTGGCCTGGGGACTAAACCTCAGAGAGAGACAGAGATTTAGAATTAATATTATACTAGCCTTCAGTATGCTTGCTTTCTAAGGCGCAACTTGACATGAAGCTTTTTTGTGTATCAGCTGCTGTATGGAGCAGCAAATAGTAACCTATGACCTTATTTTATACAACAGCTTGAAACAAAAAAAAGAAAGAAAATATATGGATGTTTTTCCTGTCCTTTTTTTGCGCATGTGTAGGGCACTGGTTGCTAAATTGGCACTCAGTGTTTGAAATGAAGGAGCGCTCGCACAAACTCTTGACATGTTTTAACCCAGATGGTGTGAGCAAAAATGTATCGATGTGCGCACGAATGCCGTTTCACAGACAGACGTGTCCACGTTAAAATCAGATGAAAGTCACTTGTAATTATGAAAGTTGACTGTCAAGACATGCATATTGGATTGAGCAGTTTGGCTTGTAATGTGAACATAGACGTAGTGTGAATAGTGTGGAATTCAGCAGAAGCTTAGACTGCTGCTCTGAACTCATGAAGCTGTTTAAGGACAGGCAGTTAAAGATGCAGTGTGCTGGGCATCACGGTCACTACAATAGCAAAGCTGGTAGTTTATCTTCATTTCCCAGTAGGAATGTGAAAGTTATTTATTTTTATTGTTCTTTTTTTAGTGACTAAATAAAGATTATATTGTCAAAAGTTTAACGACATCTCAATATTTCCATCACTAATCAGCAACATTTAAACCTTAAATATTAAACCCTCCAGGTTGTAATGTTTTGGGTTCCCCTTCTGCAGCCCCAGGCACCTGTTTGTTCAGTGCAGCTCATGAGTACCCAGTAGGATTGAGGTCTGGGGAGTTTGAGGGCTGGGTCAAGCACTTTGGACTCTTCGTCTGCTGGCCCCTGTGCATGGCTGTTGTGCATTAAGTGTTCTGGTGTCTTTCTGTTATGACCAGGATTGATTTTTGGGCAGTTTGTGAAGGTTGAAGAGCTGGTGGAAGAGGAAGAATTTGAACAGCCCGTACAAAGCCCTGATCTCAACCTAGATAAGGTGACACAGGAAAGGCAAATACTTTTTTTTTAATAGACACCAGCAAAATACAGGCTTAAACCTGTTTAACCGACAATGTTTGATTAACACCCTGCAGACAGGGATCACTCTACTGTTCTGGAAAATAAATGAAAAGCATGAATGTTGCAGAATTTCAGAATTTTGTTCTTGTTGTATTTCGAAGCACCACTGACTGGTGTACTCCATGGACACTCTTCGCTGACCAGATTCATTTCCATTGTTGTCCCACACTAGTTGTTTATTCATCTGTCTTGTATATTTTGTGTGAGGGGGGAAGGCTTCTTAAGTGTTTGCTAACTAAACAGGCCATGGGTAGAGACATTGTGTTTGTGATACTGGGATTTAAAAGAAGAAAGGAGAAGTAGTAGAAGAAAACCACTGCAGGCTACCTCATGTCAACTTAATCTGCCTCAGTTACTCTCTCTCTCTCTCTCCCCATCATCCTCTCAAGGTTTACCAGGGGAAAAGACTAAAGTAGACATCTCGAACACCTCATTTGCATAGCAATATGCCCCAATTCCTCTCATGCCACAAGTGATTTTTATATCATTATGCTATCTCACTTTGTCCACACTAACTCTTCTACTGTTTGTAAAACATCTGCATGCATCCCTTCCTAGAAGACTAGGAACAGTTCAGTCACATGTTTCCAAAGGAATTGTAATAACAATTTCACTGTTCCATTCTTTAATGCTTTTTGATGTTTCAGCTCAGTTGAGTTATTTAGAACAAAACCAAAGTGACTTCATGATGCATTTTCTCCACAGCAGGGTTTAGCCCTGACGCAGACTCGCACAGTCACTTTTAAAACTGGCACTGAGCAAACTGCCATGAAATGCTTAACACACCACCTTACCAACCTCTCAAAGGTCTTCTAAAGTGTGAGGAGGTCCGATTAGATTAAATTAATGGGTGAAAAACTACATGTCTTTGTCCTGTCTTACCCAGGTAATGACACTGTAAAGGAGCATTAGAGAATAAGAAGAGAATGAGAGAGTTGAGAGAGAGAGAGATGAAGGCAAAACTTTTAAATAGAGTCAAGGAATATGAAAGGGGAAAAGAGAAAGGAGAGACAGGACAGGAAGGGAGAGATCGACTGATTAGTGCTGTGTAGTTGGTGATGTGGCTGTGTACATCTGTGCCTGCACTCTGCGGTCCTTGGTTAGTGTCACACAGTGCTGGCTGGAGACCGGGGCTTGGCTCAGAGCCAGTGGGGCTTTTTTAGACCCACAGATTACCACAGTACTCTAAGGGCACCGCGTTCCAGCTCTTTGGAAAAATACAGCATTTTGATGTTTTTAGAGACAGTGCTTGATACCCATTGGGACCCATTATTGTATCTGTGGTATCATTTTATTTATTTATTTATTTATCTATTTTTTTTTTATTCTAGAGTAGACCCTAAGGCAAAGTACAATCACACACACACACGCACACACACAGTATGCAGACTTATCATTCCCACACTCTTCAAAGTCTCATGTTTGTGTGTTTTTCTGTGCGTAGGAAATGACCTGTTCCTGGTGGCTGTTCATGAGCTGGGCCATGCATTAGGTTTGGAGCACTCCAACGACCCCACAGCCATCATGGCTCCCTTCTACCAGTACATGGACACAGAGAACTTTAAACTGCCTCACGATGACCTGCAGGGCATCCAGAAGATTTATGGTAAGAGTTACAGTTAGATCTCATCATGGCTGGTCAGTAAGTCGGCCAGTGGAGCAGATGAGGTCATTTGTCTGAAAAAGAGCTGGTCATTTGTTTTGGAAACATCTTTTTAGATCACGCATTAAGATCAACACAACACAAGTTTGATGTAAGGCGAGCTATAGTTAGTGAGGCCCAGCAGAGCAGAGACAAGGAAATTTAATACCTTACTGTATTTACCAGTTTTACCCACTTGATTTGATAAAGATCCCACAAATAGCTAAGATAATTCTTAAAAAAAGAAAAAGCGTTTCTGACTTTATGAAGTTTGTAGTAGTTACCACATTTAGATTTATCTGAAAATGTACATTATGTTAATAACATTAGTGGGAAAATTAATTTGATTGTATTTCCATTGAGAACATATTACAGACATATTCATATACATATGCAATATAACGATCCTTGGAACTGGAACTAATGATAGACGGCATTTCATGGTAACAGACATTCACATATCTTTTATAAACTGGATTGCGTGACATAAGAAATATAAGAATATGAACAGCAGCACACAAAAAGAATGATTTTTTTCACATTTATTAAATTGACAGCCAAAGTCAGTGTGGTCAGAGCAGAGTTTCACAAGGTTAGCGTTTCCTCTCACCCTCTGCCCTCTTTCCCTGATTTCCTTTCTCCTCTCCACACTGCCCATCCTATGCAACTGCAAGGGCAGGTCAGACCTGGGTTCCTTGGGCAGATAGTCACATCCTCAGGACACTCCCACCCACCCTGTCCACTCTCTGCTCTTCCACTCCCATTTCCTTTTCCAGCCTTTCTTCTGCAGAGACACACACAAGTCCATACACACAGGATGAGGTCTGACGCAAAAGATTAGGGTGTAAGATAATAGTCACAAACAGCCTGTGGAGAGTGTGCACACACATGCAGATATGCAAAATATTGCAACCCAGACCTTTTGAAAGGAACAGGAAGCAGAGTTGAGCGTGATTTAAATGGAGTTTAACATGGAAAATGATTTACTGATGGCCAGTGGGTGTAGGGATGCTGGGAATGTTAGGATGTACTATTTTCCACTGCTAAACATTCCTGATTTATGCTTATAGTGTGACATGACTTGAAATTGTCTTTGTAGGTAAGCTTGTTTGACATGTTAATAACCTGTTAACTTTAATAACTTATTTATCTTCAATCATTATATAAACACGGGTGCACTTCTTGTTACCTATTAAACACAAAAAATTTATTTTAAATAATTTATACATTATATTTATACTATCACACCCATATGTGGGTCTTACCCAAACTGTTAGTACAAATTTGGAAGCGCCCAACTGTGTAAAATGTCTTTGTATGCTGTGGCATTAAGAATTCCCATCACTAGAACTAGGGGACCATGTGCCAAGCTTCCTCACACAACATTAGTGACTGCCCTGACTAATCCTCACAAATTCTCCACAGCCACACTTCAGAATATAGTGGAAAGCCTTTCCAGAAGAGCGGTGATGATTATAACAGCCAAGGTGCGCTAAATCCAGAACATGATGTTCAAAAAAACCCAAATGGATGTGAGAGTCAGGTGTCCACATATGACTTTACAATTATTAGATTTGTCGTCTAACAGCTATCAGCTGTTTGCGAAGCAAACAGAACAAATGTGACTCCACAGAAAGCAGAAATAGTCAGGACCTCCTACTAGCCAAAATACAGCTCTTTAGGCAAATCCTTCATCGGTGTTTGCGTTTCACAAACTCTTTGGCAATTTTTCAGGACCTCATGAACCCTTAATCGCTCTTCCCGAATAAAGAAACCCAGGCCAGTTTTAGTTCTGTGGACACAGTGGACACCTTTTTCTTATAGTCTCTCTCTCTCACTCTTTCACTACCTACTCTGTTCTGCTCTCATCTCTAATGTAATACAAGCTGGGGCTTTCTCTTCTAACCCAGACTCTATTTTAGGAGATTATTTCAGTCAATGAATGAAATCCCTCTCTTCCCTCTGCTGATTCGACTATGCTGGGATACCCAGAAGTATAACTATCCCTTTAATTGTCCGACCTTACCTCGAAGGCAACACTGCGGGATTGTGATTTTACTCACCCATCACTTTCTATTACAATAATTTGACCACTAATGGCATTTTTTCGGACTGTGACGCTCAAGTTATAAAGATTTTAGTTTAATTGGTAACAATGTAATAATGTAATGTAACAAATTATAGCTAATACCCATTTTATCGAGAATGATTCATTTTATTCTACCTTCACATTACATTACGTTAATGCACAGTTATAGAATTAGTGCACTGGAATGTGTTTGATGCAGTAGTTATGATAGCATGTCATAATGTGTCTAGGAGAATGAGGTGACTGTGTTCCTAAATTTTATTCGCTCTTCTTTTAGGACCCCCAGACAAGGTTCTTCAGCCTACAAAACCTTTACCGACAGCACCCCCTCCACGCTCTCACCCCCCCTCAGACCCACGTAAACACGACCGTCAGACACGTCCACCACGTTTACCAACAGGGGACAAACCAAGTCATCCTAACGGCAAGCCTAACATCTGTGACGGTGACTTCAACACGCTCGCCATCCTGCGCCAGGAGATGTTTGTGTTTAAGGTACCTTAACACACACCATTTCACATGGGGCAAATTCTGACCAAATACCTAGTGCACTACAGAGTGTAATAAAGAGCCTGTCTTTTAAGGTTCAACTGTTAGCCCATTCAACTTTCTCATAATGTATGGGGCAGCAGTTCCACTCAGGGTCCCCCTGTATGAAGGCCTTTTTCTTTTCCTGTGTTATAAACACCACTAGCTATAAATGAACACCACACAGTCTTACTCCTGTTTAAGACAGGCAATGTTACAGCACCATGTGTGAAAGCAGTGTGCTTTACATGTGTTCCACGTGTTCGGTGATCCATGAAAGGAGTGTCTTTTCTTCCAACCCACCAAATCTTCTACTTTCTTTTTACCCCTTATAGCAGTAAGGTAATATGTAGTTTATGCTCTCTGATATTTTTTTCTAATCTACCTGTAATCATCAGAGTGTTGTTCAAATGAAACAAGTGCTATGTATGCTAAAGAAGGCTCTGCATCTTCTTGGTCCTCCAAACTAACCGTTGAAGCCCTGAAGATGTTTTAAAGTGTCCTGATTTGTGAGTCAGCTAACAACACCATAGCAACCCATAATCCCCTCCTTAAAGACACACACTTTCTCCTCACTAAACCATTTGTTTATTATTTTTACTAGGGATATGAATATTCTGAATGCATGTCAATGCATGTCTTTTGTGAGTAATGTGAAGCCATTCTGGAATATGGTTTATTTTCACTTAAAAATTGTGCCTTTGTTTTCCAATTAACTTTCTTAATTAGAGCAGTGCCTTAAATGGGGCAAAGAGTAGTATCTTATAAATATGTGGATGGACTCGTGTTCGGGTGTTAGGGGAAAATTCGGGGCAAAAGGTTTAAACCTGATATTTTGGATTTTTAAATTGGCAGTTGTTCCTGTGGAAGCTTTTCTGGTTCATGTCAGTGATGCCTGAAAAGAAAACTCCAGGCAATGAAGGCAGCCTGCATATCAACATTCTTTTGTATTCAATGCAGAAATACTAGCATATTTTTTTTGCCTGCAGCCCCTAGTCTGATGTGTATCTTGCAATTTTAAGATGGTTGAGAGAGAAAGCAAGGAATTGTAACAGGTTATGGCGAACTAGGTGATCTTTTCGTTTTCACACCTCACAGCTAAGAGCACTCCAACTACGAGTGTCAGAAATGGTCCACGATGAGAATTGACTAGATGTTATATCTCATGGCTGATTGTGTGTCATTTTTCTTCGGGTTCTTCTTTCAGCTAGTTGTAGCTGAATTCCATCTCGGCTCTGCCAGTCTGCACTGTTTCTGGAACAACCTAATTTTCATACAAGACCTTTTTAAAAAAATTTTTTTAATTTCCATCACTTAAATACATTATCCAAGCTTCATCTTCATCATATGGTATTAAACTGTGACACATGGTTATGCATATGAGGGGTGTTCAAGTCAAACTGGGACCTTTGAATCAGCAGCGTGACAGAACATAATTATGAGAGTAAAACTACCTTTATTTCTCTGAATATTATTCCCTATTACACTAATGCACTTATCACAGAGTTTCACTAGTGCTTGGATACCGTCGTGGTAGAAAGTTTTCCCAGTTTGCCAAAGCCCTGGTTGGACTGGCTCCTTCACGTATGAACCACTGGCCTCCTTTAATAGACCAAACATGTGAAAATGTGGCTTGGAGTGAGGTCTGGACTGTAAGGGGGGTGAGGCAATAACTTCCACATTCCTGTAATCTGCATGAGGTGTTTTTGAATGATTCTATGTACGGTTTCTACAAACAGCTTCTTCAGCAAGTTGGTGACAAGTTCTCTTATTCATTTTCAGTGATCAGGCATTTGATTCATTGAATGTTCACTGAAACGACTGCAGTGGACTCAAACAACTCACTCAGTATTGTCATTTGTGAACATATGGCCTTCTTTAAAACGTTTCGTGCCATTCAAATGTTTTACTGCTGTTTCCTCATTAGGGACCTAAGATCATTTCCCAGAACACTTGAACCCAAAGTCTGGTTGATTTTTTTATAATTGAGAACACAAGCATTTCCAGCTTGGGAACCATGCCCAAGTCTGCTTTATAGAGGTGGATCGAATTAGATATGGAACCCAATCATACCTGAACACGGACGTGGACTGCCGTTTAGAACATGACGTCATCTGTGCCGCAGATGTCCTCCGAAATCTCAGTGTGCACATGGCGCACACCAAGGTCATCTTCTGATGTGCACAGCCATAGCTGATAAAGTAGAAAGCCACAAAAGAGTGTTGCTCTTGACATCTCTTGAAATCTCAATAATATTAGGCATAGCACAAAGGTTGACTTCATTGTTTTCTTTTTCTCTTTGGGTTTAAGGCGGCTCGCAAACCAACTAGGTGCGTACTGCCACTTGCTGTATCGGAAAATGTACCCAAGTACTGAAAGAAAAATTGTTGTGGCTCTCCCCGGCTGGGAGCATTTTTTTATTTTTTGGGGGGGCACAGTACAAATCAATCATGTGTAATGTGAAAATGCTCTAAGAGTCTCATCCACTACTGTGCTTGAAGCCTCAATAAATGTCGATTGGTTTTATGCCTTCACATTTAGTTTTTTTCATTAGTTTATCACTCCCGGTTTGACTTGAACGCTTCAAAATCTTCCATTTAAAATGGATCTTTTTGGACTGGCAGTGATATTGCTTGTGTTCAGGGCCAGCAGCGGTGGTAATTGACTTAGCTCATTAAGCTGGACTTCAGTGGTACAAACGCAGCAAGCCGGAGAGTGAAGGATTATATTAGCCCCATTTGGTGAGCAGCAGGAGAGACAGAAATCTGCTGTTGCTACCTCATCAAACTTAAGAATCAATCCCCCCCCATGCAAGTTTCAATAACACACACACACACACACACACACAAACACAAAGTGACAGTTGGAGTCCAAAGTAGTGGAAAGGGAGAAAAGAAAAGAGGCACTTCATCATGGCTTTACAGCCCCAGTTTGTGATCCACGCTATAAGCTGAAAAAGTTTTGTGTCTCTCTTCTTCCTCCCACAAAAAGAATTCAATTGATTCACTGTGAACCAAAGACGTGGGACATTAATTAAAGATGAGGGCCCTTCCTCTTGAGGCTCTCTCTTCAGAAGTGCAGCGTATGCAATGGTTGCATGATAGAGAAATCTTAAAAGACTTGAAGCTCTCTGTTGACTCTGGATTTTTGTCTGCACTGAAGAGTGAAGTAGCTTTTTTACATATCCAAGTTTGCCATCACAAGCAAAAGTTTTATATCCATGTTCTCTAATGGGCTTTCAAATGTAGCTCTGAAATTCAAACAGTCATTTAAATCAAGTATTTTTTCTGAAAAGGTTTTAGAATTAGTGCCTTCTAATAACATGCAGTGAAACCTTGTATTGCGAGTAACGCGGTTTGCGAGTGTTCCGCAAGACGAGCAAAGATTTTTAATAAAAAAATTTTTGGAAAACGAACAAGTCTTGGTTTACGAGTATCATATATCACGCATGCGCTTCAAATTTAAATTCAAATTTTATTTGTCACATACACAGTCATACATAGTACGATATGCAGTGAAATGCTTAGACAACTGCCCGCGACCTTAAAATAAAAAAGACTATGAATAGGAAATAAATATGAAAATAAAATAAAAGGTAAATTTAACTAAGAAAGAATAAAATAAAATATAAAATATAATAACTGTACAGTACAAAATATACAATATAAGAAAAATATATGAAAAATAAGAAAAACAGCTGTACAATATAGAAATATAGAATTTATGGAATTTTTGTGTGGGAATGGAGGTAAATATAAATGGAAATGTCCAGGGGGTGTGCAAATGTGCCTGAAATCTACTTCTTGTTTTGATGCCAAGCGTCACGTGATCACAACTTAGCCAACGGTTTTTCTCTCTCTTGCGCTACGGAATTGTGGGTAATAGTCTCCCCTGCTGGGTCTTAGTGCGCGTCTCTTACTGGTATAATCAATATCCGTGTACTGTTTACTATAACACTGTGACCAGATGTGTGCACATAAAACATATTTTATTTTGTGTCTGTATGCGTGTGTGTACAGCCCGTGTGTAAAGCAAAAGCAAGTCATCACTCATTAGAGAGGTTAAAGATCCATTTTCTCTCTCTGTACCAGCCTGCTCTTTGTCTGTGTGCGTGCGCGTCATTTAACACCGTGCTACACACACACACACACAGACTCCTCCTACTTTCGCCTTCACAGACACACGCACAATCTTTCTCTCTGCTCTACACAGAAACACTGCTCTTTCGCAATTCTTTTCAAAGGTAAAATGCAGGTTAATTGGTTTTATTGGGTAACTGTGTAAGACAAGAAGGGGGAAAGGGGGGCTTACTTAAGATTCACACACACACAGCGCCTGTGCGCACAAACGGAAATACTTATCTGTAGGGATTTTTAGTTTTTTTTAAAGGTAAACTGCAGGTTAATTTGTTTTATTCTTACTTTATATTTTGTATTATTTATTTTTTTGGACTGTGGAACAAATAATTTGAGTTTCCATTATTTCTTATGGGAAAATTCGATTTGGTTTACGATTCCAGTGTTTTGGAATACGAGCCCGCTCCCGGAACGAATTATGCTCGTAATCCAAGGTTCCACTGTACAGTTAAATCACATTGGGTTATGTAACTATAAAGTCAAGGCACATGGACAAAATTCAGCTAGTTCATTCAGTACTTCATTTCAGTTTCAAATGCATGTGCAATAAAAAAAAAAACATTTAAAGCGCTTTTGGCAACTGCAGAATTAATGTGGTGTTCAACTGCACTCGAATCCATTCATGCCAAATCTTTCCCCATACTGTTTTCCCTCTCTTTTTTTTTTTTTGGTCTCTTTGTCAGCAAGATGCAGATATATGATCCTCATGATCAGCCAAGAGGAAGAGATCCTACAGGCATACATCTGGCTTATGTGATTACCATGCTCAAAGTTACTTCTTCATGAGCACACACCCACACACAAAACCCCTGCTCCTTGCTTTAGGGCCTACAGACCTCATCTTCCAAATGCCTGATGTAGATGAACATCGAAAGCTGTTTCTTTTCTGGGATGAGAACAGCAAGTGTTTGGGCAGTGCATGCCAGCTGAATAAAATCAGTGGCATTTGATTGGCAAGCAGCTTTTAAATAACACAGACTATATTTTGCACACTTCCTGTATACTGTTTTTACAGTTGTTTTATCATCATGTTCAGAATCAAACAGCCCCTGTTTATATCAGTATAGACAACCATCTTTTAGGATGTTGCTACAGTTTCCTTCACTTACAGTAGTTCCCTCTAGATAGTTGTCCCCTGCTTGGAAGTGTGTATTTGAAGTGTGGAAGTGTGACATTGTGCTGGCAGGATGTTGTTTGATGTAGCTCTGGCATGTGCTGAAGGATCTTCTCTTGAACTGGGAGTTTACCTGTCTGTGTTTTCACAGTTTCAGTGGGATAAGAGAGGCTTAAATCTGCACAGGGTTCTCTCAACCTTTGTTGGTGCCATGCACAGCCCAAATTTTTCACGATTCGATCCCTTCAATCTGTAGTTAACTTTCTCCTGAGCTAACCCACCTATGTAGAGTACACAGATGTACAGTGCTTCTCTTTTTCCACATTACAGCCTTATTTCAAAATGGATTCAATTCATTATTTTTCTCAAAATTCTACAAACAATACCCCATAATGACGATGTGAAGGAAGTTTGTTTGAAATCTTTGCAAATTTATTTAAGAAAAAGAAAAATATCATATGTACACAAGTATTCACAGCCTTTGCTATGACACTCAAAATTGAGCTTAGGTGCACCTTCTTTCCACTCATCATCCTTAAAATGTTTCTACAACTCGAAACATTTTTGGAGTCCACCTGGGGTAAATTTAGTTGATTGGACTAGGGATGTGCGATTAATTGAAATCATATCAAAATCGCGATGTGAATATGCGCGATTTCTAAATCGCCTTACAGCACAATTTTTTTTGCACGCTTCTGACCTTTCCCGCAGTATGCTATTTGCTCACTTTGGCCTAGGAAAAGTCCTGGTGGTTCCTAACTTCTTCAATTTATGGATAATGGAGGCCACTGTGCTCATCTGGACCTTCAACGCTGCAGAAAATTCTTGGTACCCTTCCCTAGATCTGTGCCTTGATACAATTCTGTCTCAGAGATCTACAGACAATTCCTTGGACTTCATGGCTTGGTTCGTGCTCTGACATGCACTGTTAACTGTGGGACATTATTTAGACAGGTGTGTGTGTCTGTCCAAATCATGTCCTATCACCTGAATTTACCACTGGTGGACTCCAATCGAGTTGTAGAAACATCTCAAGGATGATTAGTGGAAGAGGATGCACCTGAGCTTAATTTTGTGTCATGGCAAAGGCTGTGAGTACTTATGTACAGTACATGTGATTTTTTTTTTTTTTTTCATTTTTTACTTTTAATAAATTTGCAAACAAACTTGATTTCAAACAAACTTCTTTCATGTTGTCATTGTGGGGTATTGTTTGTAGAATTTTGAGAAAACTAATTAATTTAATCCATTTTGAAATAAGGCTGTAACATAAAATGTGGGGAAAAGTGAAGCGCTGTGAATACTTTCCAGATGCACTGTAGCTCTGAAATTCAAACACAGTCATTTGAATTAGGTAGTTTTTTTAATAGGTTACAGAATTTGTGGCTCCTGTTAACATACAACTAAAGAACAATTGTTCACTGGTCACCAAACCCACCAAGCACGGGGAGAACATGCAAACTTCATGCACACAGATTCCCGAGGTGGGAATCGAATCCTCAACCCTGGAGATGTGAGGACGCAGTGCTAATCACTTTTCAATTGTCAGAGGTTGTTGGTGCCTGTGATGAGTGTGTATAGTGAATGTAGTTGGCTTTCTAATAACCCACTAGGCCAAGCATGTAAAATGTCATTTAAACAACCAATTTATGTGCTGATTTATGGTTATCTATTGAGCTTTATACACATTTAGTTTTTTTGTTACTAAAGTGTCTCATTACATCTAAAAAAAACAAACAAACAAAACAAAAAAAAAACACTGCACGGTCAAGTGACACGACTAGCAGACATTAGATGTCAACAAGTGACAAACAAGACGAGATATAATTGACTCCTTGCTTGCTGTTGTGAAAGTAGAGTTAGATTTTATCTGTACTTAGTATATGTTCTTCAAATGAATGTTTATGCACAAGGCTAAACAGCTGAAGAGCATCTGCCCCTTTGTCTGTCTTTCCTTCTCTGTTTCTGTGTGTTGCTGCCTCTGTATCCATTTTTTCTCTGTCCATTTCCAAACCCTATCCTTGTGTGCTTCTATATAAACTACAACCCTGTTTATTGCGGTGGACAGACAGGCACTGGTTCTCAGTTCCTTTGAATTTGTGGAAGAGATTATGAAGCCACTGACTGGGGAATTGCAGCCAGGGTGCTCTAAACAAAGGAATAATGAAATGATTTGTATTGTGTGTCCAGAAACGGCTCCCGCTTTGTAAAAAGGTTAGTGTTGTTTCTGCGGGTGTCTGATTACTGAGTGCCAGTTGAATTTGTCCTCATCACAGTCTGGCTCAGTATTTCCCGGGAGAGAGGAAGGGAGGCACTATGTTTTCTCTTTACAGACAAAGAAAGAAGGTTTTAATTTCACAGTTTAATCTGCTTTCAATTATGCCGGCATGCCATATGAGAGAAAATGTTAAACAACTAAAATCAGTCAGTGCTTTTGAGGTGCACTGGGGGCGAACAGCTGCACCAGAGGACACCGATCACTGGAGAGCACTGTGTATGTTGTGCATGCGAGTAAAAGATTTTAGAGTTCAGTGACAGACATGGGGTTGTTATAAAAAGGTTCTCTCTCTCACTCTTTGTCTTTTCTTCTTTGTCCTTCTTCCTATATTTTACTACCATTTAGAAAGATTTTAACTTTCAGGTTAGAGATTTACTTCTTAAGCTAAGACAGAAAGTGAACTCTACTACTATGCACACTGTATACCAGAGCCCTGAAGTGAGCCTGAGGGTGCAGTGTATATGTGAGCTGTAATGGTTTCTCCAGCTCAATACCCTTCCTGTGAGTTTTGGCTCACACCTTACATCTTAAGGTTACTGAAAGACTTGATGACAAAGCACACCTTTAAAGAAGCCTTTCACTCAGTGGTGCAGGATCAACTCGAAACATCCTGTATGCTCTCATTTAGAGTGAACAAAGGAGACCAGCACAAAGGGTAATAAAAGGCTTTGGCAGTTTAATAACCAACTTTCACACATCTGTGTGTTTTACGATTCTGTTCAGTGTGTCTTGTAAGGAGCCAAGTTAAGGAAATATGTTTGGCTTCTTCTAAGTGTTAAGCAGTTCCCAAATTGCCCCAGTATGTCTGTTAATTTGGTACAGAGTGCATTTTGGGTTATAATCTCCAACCTGATAGCCTCCTGACAATTACATTTAATATTAACAGCAGGGATATTAACCTTCAGGTCAGTGCCAAACCCATTAAACTTTAATATGAAGTAAACTATACGTGTGACCTCATATACTTTGTGTTTTGGCAACCACTTTGCTCACATTGCTAGGACTCAAGTCATGCAATGCAGCAGACCAACGAAGGCCGACAGCTTCATCTCAAAGCTGCCATGTCTTTTAACTTGTGAAAGGAGGCACGGATGAGTCCCAACTGTAAAATCAAATCCATCGCTTCCTTTCATTTCATCTTGGTCTCATATTTTAGTGCGTTTATCAAGAGTGACGGGTGTTAAATGACAACCTCCCCCCTGTAATGGAGGTGATAAGTGTCACGTGGGCTCTGCTCTGCTCTAATGAGGTCAAACTAGATGGAACTCCACAGGGAGAGAACCACTGGGAGAGTATACACATCCCCGGCTTTGCACAGCAGTCTATAGTGTTAATGAGTTGGTCTGGGGCCTCAAAATAGAGCACTGTGATGCACAGCTTTATGTTTTCCCATAGTTCTGCGGGATGTCTTTAATGACTGTCAGAGATGCTTACTTTCATCATGATCGACTGTGTTTCTGATTCCTTGAATTTCGTTTGCCGGCTCTTTTGACCATGTTGCAATGTATCTCTCTTTTAGGATCACTGGTTTTGGAGGGTCCGAGACAATACAGTAATGCCAGGATATCCCATGCTCATCAACGTCTTCTGGAGGGGTCTGCCTGCCAAGATAGACGCCGTCTACGAGAACAGCGAGGGCAAGTTCGTCTTCTTTAAAGGTAAGAGCATGAAGTAAGCCAGACATCCAGAGAGCAGGATGATTGTACGGTGTTTGCGCTTGGGTTAAAAGCAGTAATCAGGCTAGCAACAGTGGAAAGAGTGGTGTTATGATGAGCTGTAACCTCATTTCCTTTGGAACAAGAGCTGCTGAAAGTACAATGCCTTACAGGAAAAGAATTAAAGCAAGAGGGCCTTATCTATAGAGCATCTGATTGTCGTAAATGAAGCAATTCAACACTTAATCTATGACGGTAATCTATGTGGTCTGTGACTGCATATGTGTACACAATTTCATGCCAGAAACTACTCTGCATATCTTTAATTTGCCTTGCTGACTGTGCAAGTCTTTAATCTTTAATCTTAAGTCTTTGTTTTAAAAAACATTTCACAGGTGGATATTTTGAGACTGTTTGGAAAAAGAAGGAAATACACCAGTCTGTTTTAGCAAATAACAGATGTGAGTGTGTATATAGAGCTCTAAATAATGTGGGGGAAAATTTTTTTAGTGCTTTGGAGGAAAAAAGAAAATCTGTAGAGCACAGGGTTTTTTTGTTTTTTTCTTTTACATTTTTTTTAAAATAACTTTAGTTCAGGTACCTGAGAAACAAACTAATGGTTGCTGGCCACAGGCTTTCAGGATCATTTTTGTTTGTTTTGTCATATCTCTTTCCTCCACGAATGCTCCAATTTAATGCTGCCCCCTGCTAGTCACTGGTTAGAAGTAGCTCCCGCATCACACATTGGAGCTGAGGGTGCAGGAGCCATGCAGAATGATCTCATTTGGTTTGCAATTTGCCATTACTGCTGATGAGTTTCTTTTAATGAGCTCCTTTCATCTTGAGAGCAGAAGCTCAGACATCCTGTCATCTAGTCGTTTTACAGCCGCGTTCTTGCACACAAGCACACACATGCGTACACAAACCCCCTAATGCCCATCATCTAATGTCTATCACTTGCGCTCATTAATATCTGTACCTACTACATTGCTTGCAGTTTAGATGTTGATCTCAGGATAAAAGATGAGAGCATCTGGTTGTTTGAAGCATCTTGTAACTGGAGTGTATACTTATAAGATGTAACCACAGGCATTTACCTCAAATTATTTGGTATCTGTCAGACGGTAACATTCCACACATTTATGTAATTGTATTAGGGAAGGTTCTGTATGTTACATATTTCTTGTCTATTTTCTGCTAAAATGTGTCTATAGCTTTTCCTAAAATGGTTTAAATTGTCAAATTTAAAACTGTAACAGATTTTTTGTTTTCCACTTTAATTTTTAATTTGATCGTTTTTTTATCCAAATATAATCCTGATATTCATAATGAATGAAACAAGGTGTAAGTGGAGTCAAAATGGATGTTTCTATCAGCAGCTTACTTGTAGCTGGGTTTCTAGCATTGATTTTTGTTAAGGGCAAGATTCTAAATGTGTTTCTGCTATAGACTGAAGAATGGTATTTATTCTCATTCGCTACATTTCCAAGTCTGACAACAGACTATTTAAATATATTTATTGGAATAGGAAATGTGTTGCAGTGTTGCAGTGTTTGTGTTCATTGTTCCATGCGAAACTGGCGGAAAGAATTAGTTTTGGAAATTGGCTTAAATTAAAATAATTAATTGTAAACATGTAGTGAAACAAGTGAAGGAAGAAACCAAATTAAGATGTATTCCAATCTGGTCTCACTGACAGATATTTAGCCCAAAGCCTCTACATGTGGTGGCATTGACTTCCCTTAACTTCTGCACCATAGTTCAACCATTTAGCATGACAGCATCTTGCCTTCTAGAGCAGAGCTAATCCTGGTCATTTGGTACAAGCTACCCGAGTTCTTTGGTTTAATGCTTTTCAGAAATTTGCTATTCCTTAGAGCACACTGCCATGCTCTTGAAAATGCACTGAAGGGAGCTAGAAGGAGAATTGAGTAGAAAAGGAGCTAGAAAAACCTCCCAATGAATTTGGGACAGTGGACAAATCTTAAACCACCCTGTGGTCTCTGTGATGAAAAACAATCATGACCTACTCCTGGCATCTTATGCACATGTACACTGGCTCTTTATTTTCTAATAATCTAATAATATGCAAAATCACATGGTCTGGGTAATTGTGAGGACATTTTGTGATTTTCACAAAGGGCTAAACCGAGAGAGAGAGAGCTTGAGAGGCCCCCAACCCTTGGCTGGCCTCTGTCTGGCTTCCAGGGCTTTTTGGCACAGCCAAGCGACCCTGCCAAGAGGAGCTTGAGAAAGACCTCAGGTGAAATGATAGGCATTTCCTGTTTTAAAGGAAATTGTATAGAGCCTGTCCTCAGTTTCAGCCCTCACGAAATAATCTTCTTTTATGGCAGTTCTTATCATGTTAAGGCAGCACTGATGCTTCTTAATGATCCAACATCACTGGTGCGCCTGGGACTATCCAGTTCTAGGGGAAAAAAAACACTTGCTTTCTGTAGAAATGTGTTAGTAACTATTACTGTAAGAGAGAACTTCCTCTACAGCAAGCTCTTCAGAACCCTGATGTTTAAGAGTGCATGTTTTAATGGGTATGAGCTGGAGGGTGCTGTAATGCGAGCCGGTTGAGGCAAATTGAGTGTAATTAAAAGCAAACAGTCCAGCCTGAAGTGTGAAATGAAATGTCTGTTGAACAGAAAGGAATGTTTTATCACAAAATAATGTAAATAGAAGAGAGTTTATATCATAACGATAGTTCCAGGCAGGGCGTCAGCAGTTTGCCAATGTTGTGCTTCACTGGTTTGCTTACTATAAAAGAAAACAATTTACTGTAATGGCAGGACATCTAAAATAAACCATTACACTGAACATTGATTTGAAAATATTATATGTGAACAATAGCGGAATTGCTCAGGGGGCTGTACGGTATTACAGAATCAACAGGAAGTGCTGGTAATTGATGTACAGCAATTTGGTTACCAAGCTGTCTCTCCAGCTCTACATTACAGTACTTGCAATTGTACTTAATGGTATTTAATAGTGGCTTTAATTTGTATAGGAAAGCAGTTCTGGGTGTTCAAGGACACCATACTCCAGCCTGGCTACCCAAAGGACATCTCCATGTTTGGGAACGGCATGCCAGCTCAGAGTATTGAGACTGCTGTCTGGTGGGAGGATGTAGCCAAGACCTACTTCTTCAAAGGAGACAGGTCTGTGTCTGTATTTGTGTTTGATATCTTAATATGTGGGTTTTTTTTTTTTTTTTTTTTTTTTGACTACATCTCTGTGCACTAATTGTTTCCGTGCAGATACTGGAGATACAATGAAGATATGCGGACCATGGATCCTGGTTACCCAAAGTCCATTGCAGTGTGGAAAGGTGTTCCAGATTCTCCTCAGGGTGCCTTCGTAGACAAATCCAATGGTACGTTCTGTTCCCTTGACTGATTGCTTCTTAATACAGTAGGCTGTTGGTTAAATATAAAGTCTCTTTTAGCTTTCCACTAGTGTTCAGCACAGTGTAGCCTTGTCTACGCTGTCCTGCTTTCATTCTATCCAACTGCACAGCTTAAAGGAACCACAGGAGAGAAATGTTGTTCTCATTTTTTACCTCTTCTCATTGGCTGCCGAGAGTAGGCGTTGCAAAATTCATTGGCCGAGTCTGTTTGCTGGAGGTGTACAGTTTGAGAGCCACATGCACGCCATCTGTCCTCATCTTCGCCTGCCAGATCTGCACAATAGCTCCAGCATTCATCTAAGCGTGAAGGGTGAATCGATATTCCTGGGAAATCATTTGGTTGAGCACACTCTCAATGTAATCGTTGGCTTGCATTCAGCCACAGGCCCTGCACATCACCCGGATGCCACAGAGAACAAAAAGGTTTGATGGTGATAGCAGGTATTCTCACCAGCCATGCCAGCAGTATAAACATTCGGTAGTCAGTGGATCGATGAATGCAGTGTTCTGCAGCAGGCTTCTCCCTTGCCCATCAATCCCTCACCGTTTCAGATTAAACAAACCGCACAGTTCTGCCAAAATACTTACTCTTCAACTCTGATATTGTAAGAAAAAAAAAAACTAAGCAAAAAAAGTTTAAAACTAGGAATCCAGAAAAGTATTGAAAAAAGATGTGTAGTGGACATCTCCGAAGCCTTCTTGCACAATTGCTTTCTTGGCCTCTACAGTTAACTGAACCTGTGATATCAGACGGGCTCAGCTTATCTTTTTTGGGGACTCTGCTGTGTTACCCCTTACTTCAGTGATTTCCACCTGCCTCACACACTTCACTGTCACCTCAATCAGCAGGACACAAGTGGCTGGGTTTTTTTGGCTCCTGCACTGTTGTCTTCTCTTTTCCTAGAGAACTTGGCTGAATAATGCATGCAGTGAGAAAGGATGAGTGTAGCCAGATTGTCCTGCTGAGGATGTCACAAGCTTACATTTACTTTATCCACCAGGGAGCTGGAGAAGCACACTTGTTTCTCCATGCAGAACAGTGCTAGGAATATAGGCTAGTGGGCTAAAGTTATCCAGAGGACAAATCAAAATGTTATCACATCTCTTGCGTATATAGTTAGGAATTAAATGTAGACAAATAGTTTTGAGTAATAAGTCACCTATCAAGGATAGACTTCACCATGACATGACGTAATGTCTCTGAATGTTTTGCAGGTTTCACATACTTCTACAAAGATAAAGAGTACTGGAAGTTCAACAATCAGAGGCTTCGTGTGGAGCCTGGCTACCCTCGCTCCATCCTCAAGGACTTCATGGGCTGTGATCTGACACCCATTGACCCCGAACACTTCCCCACAGAGGATGTGGACATCGTCATCAAGCTGGACAACGAGGCCAGCACAGTGAAAGCCATCGCCATCGTCATCCCCTGTATCCTGGCACTGTGCCTGCTGGTGCTGCTCTACACCATCTTTCAGTTCAAGAGAAAGGGCACACCACGCCACATACTGTACTGCAAGCGCTCCATGCAGGAGTGGGTGTGAGACAGAGCCCTGCCCAGGCCAGACCCTTTACTCCCGTTCCCCCCTTGGCAGATGCTGTGGTGGTACAGCCCACCTTAAACCTGCGTACGGCCCTGATCTCCCTTTTTCTCTCTCTTCATTTCTCTGAGGAGCAGAGAGGGCCTTTGCCTAAATCTACCCCCTCCAGGAGAGGAAGGGTGAATCATCCTTACTACATTTCCTTTCCTTACAGCTCAGTGCACCTACTTTAAGACTAAGAAGGGTTTCAGATAAGACTCCCAGTGCATTGTGACGTCCTGCGTCAAATCAGGTCTTAACTGTTTTAAGTGGGGGAGGGGAAGCTGATTGCTATAGCCCTAGGCTTTTACTCCCAACTGCACGCTTGATAGAAAGAACGAAAAAAAGAATAGAGAATGTTACTTGAAATCAGCAAATTCATCTTAAACTTTACTTTCATTTTTATTTTTTTAGCCTTGTGTTAGGCGTTGACCCATTAATATTATTTTGAACCAGATATATTTACGATTCCCTTTAAGCACTCCTGAAAAAAAAAATCAAAACCAAATAAAGATTTCTCTTCAAAAAATTTTTTTTTTATTTATAATTATTATTGTTATTTTGTTACTGCTTTCATTTTTTTCCTCTCCCTGCTCCTAAACGTACAGCGATAAGAAGTAGATAACTCATGACTGTTCTGGCAAAAAAAAAAAAAAAAAACAGGGGCCAAAATATTCTGCAATATTTTTAACAGCCTTAATTGTAGATCATGTTTTTCTCGTTTGGTCTTTTTTGAGCTTTGCTTTGTCAGCAAGCCAGTGGGTGGTGTCTGTTGCGTTGCTACCTTTGTCCTTCATTAAGTTTGCCACTGCGCGGTTCTACCAAGTCAATGGATCAGGAGCAAGCAGTAGTGAGCACTTAAAGTGAAACGTGTCAGTGGGAGAAGAAGGAAAGATTCTAGTCACTACATCAGCTAATATGTTACTCCTACTATCTGATGTGTCTGTCAGTATATCAGTCAGATAGAATAACCTGTTTGTTCCTGTTTACCTGCCCTGCAACAGAGCCAGGAGTGCTGGTGCTCCTCTCTGAAAGGAACTTGCAGTCAGCAGAGAGTGTGGCAACTCTTCTGGACTGCCTTGGTGTGGTGTTGATATCCCAAAGCCTTGGCACACACTGCACATGGACAAGAGCATCTCAGGACACTGCTTGTGTATACAAGCATTCATGTCCACATTTTTTGTGTCCTCTGCGTGACTACAGAGAATAAAAGAAAAGAAATAAACAAATCATACGGTCATGATAGGATAGGTTAAAAAAAATATTAATCTGGAAGGAACCAGAACTGTTCATACGCCTTGTGGCATGCAACTTGAACTCAGCCTATTGCATTGGAAGGACTTGTTCAGAAACTCCTAAATATACAGTACCTTGCTTGCAACTGTCTTTTTATTTGTTTTCTTATATTCTTGGTACAATAAAGAACAAAAAAAAATGGTGGCCTCAACCTCAAGTTGAGACTACAAGTGGTACTCTAAAGAGCTGAGCAGTCATCAGGAATTCCTATTTTTGGCTGATGCTGGTCATAAGAGATATCTTGATTTGTTACTAATTAATTCTAACTGACAGAAACTGACAAACTTTGTTGCTCTTTTGCAAGCATTGTCTGAATATGGGTCTGTATCATGCTAATGTTTTCTTTTCTATTTGTTTAACAACAAATGAGACAACTATATGTAAGATTCCTAATGGGACGAGGGATCAGTCCTGAAAGAAAAATAAATTGATTAGTATAACACTAATGGCTTTATGCTTTTTGCTGATATATATGCACTTTTTTAAACTGTCTAAAGCAAAATGTAACTGGTCTTCCTTTAACTTCCTTGCTATTATTATTATTTTTTTACACTTTTGTTCATTCCTATCCAAAAGACTAATTCTTTTGTCTCATTCAAAAGACGTTTGACTTTCTTTTTTTTTTTTTTTTGGTCCTTCCCATATTGTTGCTGACTCTCCGTGCATGCGTGTATGCATGAATGCGCACCTCCATATTTCTTAAAGGTTTAACAAGACCCAAATAGTACTTCCTTGATGGCAATGCAATGCAGTCTCATGCTGATTTTTTTTTTTTTTTTTTTAAGTTTGGGGAAATCATGGACAGATTAGCTGCTTTGGATAAAAGGCTCGTTTAGTTTAACAATTTTAGGTCTGTTAGGACACTGCAGTGGTTACAGTAGCTGTACAGAAAAAATAACTATAAATGGGTTTCTATACCTAGGACTCATTTGTGAAGCCTTGACCTGTTACTGTTTTTGCCTTACACTTAACCAGTGCTGTTAATAAGCTTTTAAAGATGGGAAAGACCTGTTCCTGGTTTGCTAGAGAACATTGAAGAATTGGTGCTAATTTGACCTACACTGGCAACGTAATCTTGTGGTGCTATTCTCTCTTTTTTTTTTTTTTTTTTTTTTTTTTACTCAGTATGGATTTACACTTGAGTGACTGTGACCAAAGCAGGAATAATCCACTTTATTTCAACACCAATCCACATTTGTACATTGGTGTATTGTCTGATGAATCACAATTTCCAGATTTATTATCAAAATCCTTTAGGGGGAACTCATTTTAAACCAGCCTTACTATTGATTTGCACATTGATTCATATCGATTGATGCAGAGGTTAACAGATGACCTCACTAGCTTTACATGTTTCTCTGTAGCAGTGTTTCCAGGAGTGCAATTTATTTTGCAGACAAGTCTGGTTCTTTTGTATTTCTTATGTTTCGATGTTCTCAGTTCATGTTCATTATCATGACTTTATCTATACCTGTAAAAATAAACATTCATACTCTTTACATACCAGTTAGATTTAAACATTAGGGGAACAACTAAGAACAAAAACTTTTCTGCTTTCTTCTTATATATTTTGTTTTCATTCTCGCATCACCATGGCATTTTTTTCCTTTTTTTTGTTCTGTATCATTTCATCATTCATTTCACTGATCAATAAACACAATTGAACATACTTTCATGAGTCATAATCATTTGTATGTACACGTGCATGGTGGATTATTTTTTCACACCTCCATATCATTTATTCTGTGCATAAATTTCATCTTATTGTGCATCACTCAGGCCTGGGAAAGTGCTCAGAGTTCCAGCTCTGTTTTCAGTGTTGCTCCCATTGGGTATATCACACAAATCTGAAGTAATTTAAATCTCTAAAAGTCGCAAGAGTTTATTTTGAAATAATTTCTTTCCTCTGAAATGAATACCACCGTTAGTCATGTTTGTGTATATGCATGTTTAGTGTTTATGCACAGTATATTCCATCTGTAAAGAAGCAGAGGGGTGTGAAGTGGCAGAGACGGGGTGAAATGATTTTTAACTGCAGGAGAAAATTAGCTCCATTAATCGCTGTATTGACTCTATGGCACAGCTTGTTCTCATCACACACCCCACTGTGCTTTAGTTACCATCTTCGTGGTGCAGCCTACATCCACTTAACAGGCTCCTTCACAATATGCATCTACAGAACATTTCGGAAGGCTTTGAACATAAAGCAGAATAGAATGTGGATTGCAGGTGTGCATTAATTTTAGGTAAAATTGTGAATTTAAAGTGTGAATTAAATTGTATGCTCCACGTCATGGGTGATGCTTGACCAAAAAAAAAAAATTTTGGAACATTTGACTCCCCAGGGGAACCTTAAAGTGTGGCCTATCAGAGAAGTTTAACTAGTAAGAATCATTAACTATTGTATGATTGCTTGAAAAATCTTTTCATAAAACTGTCCTGTCCAGCAAATCTTAAAGTTTTAGGTAATTGTTAATTGAATATATGATTAAATGCCTTATTATCTAAAACATCACATATACCAATAACTAACTAATTTAGCTGCAAAGTTAAATACTTTCGGCACATCACAGTGGCAAAAGCTGTAAAAGAGCTCTTCAGGTATAAATTTAAAAAATATAATTTATGTTTTGTTCTACTCAATCAAAAGCAGCAAATTTTAAGTCATGCCAAATGTAGACGGAGGTATGTGATTAAGAGTCTGTTTAAAATTTAAAAATGGCCTAGAGTCCGTTCTGGCTGGTGTCCCACTTAGGCTACTGGAAATTTACCTCCGCCTTCTGTTTCACATATCACCTTTCATCCTGGCTGTTCCTCTGGGTAAATAAAACGTTTCTTCTTAATTAAAGCTGCCACCGAGGATGAGAAGCTGGAGAACCTACAGTAACCACCACGGAAAAGAATAAGAGAAACAAAGCAGAAATATAGAAAGGACAACATAAACTACATAGAATTTAGAGTTTATATGATTCATGCTATTGTCCTCTTCTTCCACTGAAGTAAAGTTTCCAAAAAAATCCAGTTATAATTGATAATATTTTAAACACAAATTACAAAACTTGTGATGACTGTCCAGGCCAGGACACCTAGGCATACACACAGTGGGAATTTTTGTTCCACATAAACGTCTATAGTTAAAAAAAAAAATCATGCGGCTACTGATTCTTTACCTCATACAACACTTGAACCCGCTACACTGGGGTAGAGCATCTGATTTATAAATGATTCACAGCAGCCAAATACATTTGTCACATCATTATTGTAGAGCCTGTTTGAGCTGAACTTAACCCAAATTACAATACATCATTTGCCTGTAATTCCCGTAATTGCTAATTTGTTGTTACCGTTAATAAATCTGTTTGCTTTTGGGTTTTTTTTTAACCTCTAGTGTGATAAATGAAGAGAAACTAGTCGAACACTTTCTTTTCAAGTCAGCAGTCCAAGTCAGCATTTCTATTTGGAGTAAGAATGCTGAAGGCGCTCTGCTGTGTTAAGGAGCGCCATTTTAAATATTTAGAATCATTACGCATCGCCTTCAGTGTTGATCATCAAAAAAAATGTGTTAAGGTTAAATATGTTAATACATTCCATAGACATAAGACATATTGTGCCCTATTTTATGTTGTTTTTTGTGTGTGTGCATCTGTGTTGTCCATATTGAGCGTTTCTCGAGCCCTGCGACACAGCGATGCCTGAGGCCAGCCTGTGGATTCAAGTCTTTATCAGATCTCATGGCAGGCTTTTTTGATTGAGCTGTCACTTGTACGGTTACCAAGCCACACTATATTACAATTACCTCAATGAAGTTCATGCCTATTCAGCTCAGCCTTGTTGTGGCTATGTAAGTAGGATGTTTAAATGACTGGAGAGAACCCCAGGTTATGAGGCAGGAACTTACAACAGTCCCGAGAGAGATAGAGGTCAACCAGAGTCCAGAGCTTTTTCTGAAGTCTACGTGTCAGAGACTGAGCAGCAGCTCCCTCAAGGGTAACTGTACCAGTCTTTTTATAGTCAAAAACAGATTTATATGTTGTTGTTTTTTCACAACATCCTTAGTATTCACAATAATTAACACAAATGGGTTCCTAGCCAACTTACTTACTGAATCATTTTATAATTAAACAAATTAGAATATAATCAGTATGTACCAGTACCAGTCATCAGCTGCCCTCAATTTATATTTACATAATGTTGCTGAGCCTGGACCTGACCAACTGAAGCAAGCCCAGATCATAACACTGCCTTCAGAGGCTTGTACAGTGGCCACTATGCATAATGCGTACATCGCTTCATGTGCTTCCCTTATTACCCTGATGGAACCATCACTCTGGAGTAGGATCAATCTGAACTCATCAGACCACATGGCCTTTTCCCATTGCTTCAAAGTCCAATATTTATGCTCCCTAACAAACTAAAGCCTTTTATGTGATAAGTGGTTTTCTTATGGACGCAGCTGTTTAGTCCCAATTCTGTGAGTTCTTGTTACTTTGTGCGTACATGGAAATACTTTTATTATCTGTTCTAAAACACATCAACATGGTTTCCCTGACCACAGATACATCTTCCTACAAGGTTGTGTAAGAAATGAGAAGTTACTCACTGCATCAGATAGGGTTAAAAGAATTTTTGCCAGCTGAAGCATATTAATCACTGCAGTAATGAGGCAATCAAAGGCTCTGAAGCATTTGCTCATTTAAATCCATGACTTTGGGGGAAGCAGTGAATAATTAGTTAAGGCATGATCTACTGTACCATCAAATATTTTTTCTATACTGACTAAATTAAAAGGTATAGTTCCTCTAAAATGTATTTTAATACCATGCTAGTAGGGAGAAATACCTCCAATAGGGGTTAAAACCTCCAGTACTTGACCTTAGGTCTCCTTAAGATACCTATGTGGGTTTTTGTTTTTTTAAACCTAAATGGAATTATTTGATATAGGAAGTGATTAAATATAAAAGTATAATTATTTTCTTGACTGTTCATGTAAATTGTTATAGCACAACTATGCAAAACAGTGCTACCCACCTAGGGATAAGTATTTGCAACCATCATAAAATGTTTTCCCTGTAGCTACACCTCTGCTATGTGTACTTTATATCCCTGTACTCTACATCTGACTCATACTAGAGTCATTTTGATTTCATCTGAGATTAAATGTTCGCAGGTGTATATTGCAATGTTGTCTGAACAGCACTGCTTAAAGGCAAGAAGTCTAAACCAGTCAAAGTTAAAGCAGATATGAAGGTATATAAAAGTAAAGTCATTGTGGTGTTAATGTTATGGTAAAAGACATGGGAATACAGTGTCCTCTTCTGGAATGCATTAAATTATAATGCGAGTACACTTTTTTTTCTTCTAAACTTAGGTCTTTTCCCCTCTAGACAGATCAACCCATTTCTATCATGCACAACAAATTATGGGTTCATTCAGTTGTGGTTCCAGCAGACCAGAGACAACATTCAACTACTGTGATATTAACAGGGGAAAGCAATCTAACATTATACTTTAATTGACGCAGAGTCTGATCACTGCAAAGCAGCAATCTCACATGGAGCTCTTGGGTGAGGTTTGTATTTTTAGCTACACTGGGCTGACATTCAGACTCAGTAGGTTAATTCATTTCCGATTTGCTCTCAACATGAGGAATAATGACTAAATCTCAGCCATTACTGGTTTTGGCATCATGAGATTGAGCTCATACTGAAATCATAACACTCACGAGTAGACAGTGATACTGGGCCTAGAGGCCGTTAATGGGAAATAAATGAATGCTGCTTCTGTAAGGCAAGGATAAAACAAAAAGTGTGTCCTTTCCCAGTGTTTCTGAAAGGAAAGGCATAGGGGTGCGTGTGTTTGACCAGGAGTAGGAGTGCATTTGGCTGAAAAAGTAAAGTTAATGTAACAGTTCTTATGGAGACATACCAAAACTATTTGATTAAAGACATTTAATGTATTGCCAAATTGAAGCCTGCATTAACATCAGTCTCCACAAATCCATGGATAGAAATTCCCAATTGGACTTCAGATGAACTCCAGTTCATTCATTTATTCATTCATTTTCCATCTTCTTATCCTCTGTAGAGTCGCAGGGGGCCTGGAGCCTATCCCAGTAAACTCCAAGTCAATCCAGCATAGAGCACAGACACACACACTTACACACCCAGCCATACAATGTGGACGATTTGGGAACTCCAATCAGCCTACAATACATCATTGCATTGTGTTTGTTATGGAGTACCAGAAATAAACCCCAAAAGCTGGTGAAGAACATGCAAACTACCAGCACACAGACTAAAATACTAATCCCCAACTCTGGAGGTGTGATGTAAGAGTACTGTCTACTGAGATGAGCCACAGTACCCTCCACTCCAATTCAACTACAATAAATTGTAATGCATTATAAATTCATGTTCCGTAACCTCTTTATCCTAATCAGGATCTTGGCGGTTGTGAAGCCACACCCTGGATGACAAAAAAAAAAAAAAAAAAAAACTCTGAGCTACAGACCACACCGTGTGCCATGTGCAATGGCAATGCTACTCCACTGCAGCACCACGCCACCCAGATTCTATTCTTCGTAGTTCTGTAGTTCAAAATGATGCTTCCATGATGGAGGCTAAAAACATTAAGCATGAAGGATGAATGACTGGTGGTAATTTTACATAACTCTGTAGCAATATGATGGTTCTTGCATGACTACTCTCAGTAACTCCTATCCTAGGAGCCTTTGGGCATGAGGTGGGGATGCCAAACCATCGCAAGTCACAAGCGCACACACACACACACATTAATTCTCTCACTACAGGCAATTTGCGAACACTAATTAGCCTAATCTACATGTCTTTAGACTGTGGGAAGAAACCAGAGTGCCAGGAGGAAACCCATCCATCACGGGGAGAACGTGCAAACTCCACACACACAGACCTGAGGCGGAAATCGAAACCCTGACCTTGGAGGTGCAAGACCACAGTGCTAACCACTGCACCCCTGTAAGGCTAAATAATTTTTCATGCAAATGTAAATGATAAAGTTTTTAACAGAAATCCTTCAGTAAATTTGACTGACAGTCCACATGTAAATCAACTGGAATAACATAACAATGCGCCATGGGACATAGCCTTTTAAGCCACCAAGAAGCCTCACTTTGATTGGCTACATTTCTGCAGGCTTATTCATCAGCAGAACTGTACACGGTGATGAATCATCAGCCCCTTAATCGGAAACTCACTAATTGCAAATTCCAGGAAAGAGATAATGAGTGCCAATTGCGCCTTTTCTCTTATGATTCAAATAACACCATGACTACATTTACAAGACATGTTCTTAACCATATTCTTAATAATGCATAAATACCAACAATTTTATGATTACTCTAAACCTCTAAATCATTTGATGCAGTAATCCATGCATCAAAAGCACCATATTGGCTTTGTTGACGGCAGAAAGCACTAACACCTCTATACTCATGTTTGTGTGGGAGTGATATTTATCAGCTCGTCAGTGCTACTTCAGAAATCACTCAGCAACTCATGACTCATTGATGAAATAAATTAGGAAGTGGTATGGTTATCACAGTTCATGTTTTTTTATGGTTTCTTCAAAGAAAAATTTGAGTTTGATTAAAATTTAAAACGATTGCTTTGTGCTTTTTATTGCTATGTGTATATACAGTAACTGTACTGTACATCACATCTGAACTTACAAAAGCTATTTATTTCTTTGATCTTTAATAGTATGCCACTGGGATTGGTAAAATGTAATGTGTTTTTACCCTACAACAAATGAAACATTCTTTTTCTGAGACTCTTGTTAGAACATTTTTTTTAGAGTGTTATAAAATCAACCAAGCTTTGATGAAACTCACTCATTTTAATTGACACTTGTGAGTAGGGAAAGTATAAATTGCTTCCCCTGGGTTGCTGGTGCAAATGGAGGAAATCGCTCTTTCCATTTGGAACTTGTCTCACTGGCTTTTCTTGTTGTTTGCTGTAACATGATTAGCTTAATGTCGTAGCAAAGCTCATTTGAATTTCAAATTCAATTTCAAATTTTCATTTTTTTTTAACAGGTACTCAGTTAAGTGATTCATGGTTTATGTGAAATGCCCATGCCCTACAGGTAAAGAGTTATCAACACGCTGGAGGGTTTTTTATATACAGTATATACCTGGCACTGAAAATTTGTCAGGATAATGAAATCTTTGCCTTGTGTTAATAATGGCATATAAAGAAAAGGAATGATTTATAAAGGACCAGCACTCGGGCCATCTCCTACAAAAACAGCTATCCCATTAGCACTCAGCCTTGACTCATCACTCAAATTGCCGTTTTAATCTGAATGAACACATCTTTGCTGCTGTTTCAGGCTATTAGATGAGAAGTGCTTTGTTCGTGACTTGGGATGCCCAAAAGTATATATACACAGAAATGTCACTCTTTTACTTGGGCTTTTCCATTTTTATTCTAGGAGTCGCCACATCAGATCATTTGATTTGCAAGATCTGGTACAACCGTACAGATTTTTTTCTGCTGGATGCTCCTTCTGTCACAATTCTCTGATTTTCTAACCAGGCCTGAGACCAGCACTGCATGTAGTGGCTGGTTTGTATGAAGTGTCGCGTTAATGACCTTGACCCAGCAGTAGCGAGGCTTCAACTTCCAACTCTCAGCCACCCAGAGCTTCAGCCACCTGAGAAACCACTGTTTCACAGAAATGGTACATTATATTTTAAGCAAGGTTTTTTTCCCTTTTAGTACAGTCTTCCAACAAAATTATTCTGTGCTTTTAATGGGCTTTCTCTAACGTTTGTTATCAGCCATTATCCATGACACTTTTATTAGACTGCAAATACAGGATTAAAATTCACATGTGAGTCTGGTCATCATTCACATGTATAGCTAAAATGAGTTTCCTGTAAAGACTGAAACAGTTAGAAGACTGGGGAGTGTCAAATAAACCGCACAGTACTCCCATATGTGAGTTTGCTTCATGACTGCAGGCTAGCTACATCAGCTTTAGTTGTCCCCTTGAGCTATATGATTCTAATCCTTTAATGACAAACCCAATCAGCTTCATGAGTAACTGCTCTCATGCTCCATGTGCCTCATATTCACATGGCCCCAGACCTTCCCTTCCGCAGCAAAACTCCCCATTATTATTCACTTCATCTAGAAGCCTGAAGTCAGAGCTTCTGTTCTGAGTCCACCACCACCACTCCCTAATGCTCCCTCCCACTCGGATGCAGAGGGAAAGATGTCGTAATTCAGCAGCTGCTCAGAGGGAAAGCAAAACTTCATCTGTGTTTGTGTGCACGGTACGTGGGAGACTGTGTGTACACTTTAACACAGGACCGATAATATTTTCCAAAGAAGATGATTCTGTTTTTCTTTTTGTGGTCCTTCTGGGTTTTGCTGAGCTAGCAGAATAAAAGGGGCATGCATTGTTGCTGCTGGCGTCGCGGGTCACCTTGGCTCAGAGACATAGCAAGAAAGCCGGGTGCTAGGGCAGTATGGGAAAGATGAGTCAGGGCAAGGAAAACCGCTCAGCCTGGAGAGACCGAAGCAGATATTTAGACTGAGAAGAAAATAATAGTCACAACATGGTCATAGCAAAGGAGGATATAGGCCTACAATACTAGGATACACAATAGTAAGGTGACACATGATAACAATTGAAAATATTTTTTCTTCCTAAATGAACAAATTCAGACCCGCTCATCTAATGCGAAAATTAACACTCAGGAAATGCATGAAAAACAAAAATGCTTTCATAGTTAAAAACAGTAATCACTTTTAGCAGAAAATTTGCTTTAACAATGCAATTTAAGTCCTTAAACATGACTGAGAAATCTGAAAGAAAAGAAGAATTGTGTCATTCTTTAATTCAATATTTAACCACTCGCCAAAGTTCTGCACCCCTGGAAAGAAACAGTACAGCATGAAAAATGCATGAAAAAAGAAAAATCAGAATAACTATAGAAAGCTGTACTGCAGTCATGCATTCCACAGTCATGGCATCAGTATAAGCGAAATAAAATGGCAATGTATTCAAACTTAAAAATCAACACCATTGGTGAAGCATCCACAATATGGTAACAGCATCAGGAGAGTGGATCTGCTTAGATGGCAGTAATCGTTCAGAGATGTAGTAAATACAGTACTTGTCTGAAAAGTTGTTTTTTAGGGATGAGTGATGTGGCAGAAACAGAGAGCTCATTAGACAAAGTTGTGGCCCGTGAATAGAGCCCATTCTGATTATAACGCTTTCCAGTGGGGATATGCTGAAGGGATGCAGAGCTTATCAGATCAGACTTCTAAGAAAGAAATGAGTTCCCATGACCATGTTCCTCCTGAGAGAACAAGTTATTTCTAGCTATTTTTCAATATGAAATGGTTGCGTTTTCTTGAGAAAAGCATCAAAATCATGAGACCTTACAAAATTCGGGGTAAACAGTTCAAATGGATCTTCAACAAAACATATCTTCATGTCTTAGTTGTGATGATGCCTTTATCGAATTAGAAAGCTCTTTCATTGGAAGATTCTCTCTCTCTCTCTCTCTCTAGTCAGTCATATTTCTTATAGCACTGTCTTGTATCATTGTCAGGGTCACCACTCTAAATTTTCTTTTTATCTTTTTTCCTTCAACTTTGTCTGGACCATCTGGTTCAAATGAGCAAGATGCTGTCAGAAGAGCCAATGATGAGGACAGTGAAAAAGCAGGACCAGATGTATCCTATTATATGGACATGGTTCCAGAAGAATTGGTTTTGCTCGTCGGCATGGTGTGTCTGTGATGCTGCAGCACAAACACCAGCTGCCGCACATTTCACAGGCCATTGGGCTCAGTGGTGTACTCCCACACTCCCATCATCCACCACTTCTATGATGGAGCAACCCTCTACACTGCAGGGGGATGACACACGACTCTGACAGTCTGCTTTAGGAAAAGGGAGAACTCAAAACTATTCAACAGCTGCAAATTATTCCTCTCATATCTACTGACCTTTAACATGAAACTGAAGCAGCTGATTACCTCTGTCTCTTCATTATGAGGGAAAACACTTTGATCCAGCTGGTAATGCACTGTAATGAAATGGTAACTGACTGGTTATGTGGGTGTTTGGTCTTTTAGTCACTCCGTGTGACAAACATGCATGTTTTTGTGATGCGCAAATGGCAGAGCACCCTCGCTGAGTCATGTGTTTAATTAAAAGACAATCTGGTATGCGTCAGAGAGAATCAATAATTACTCTCTTAGTTATTCAATGTAAACAATTTTATACTGGCATTACATGGCAGCATATTGCTTAACGATTTTGTAGCTGTACGTTGCATAAGCAGATGCTCCTATTATATACACTTGTGCATCTCCATTAACTAACTGCTGTGATCCACAGTTATACAGAGTGTGAGAGTTAGCTTACGGGAAGACAAGAATAGATGGGGCACAACATGGTACATAGTACACACCACTGTGCATTTCATTTCTCTTCTTCTTCTTTTGATAAATGCCCTGATCTCATGCATGCATCTCTTAGGGAGCGGCGTAATGTAGTGGAAAAACCTCCTCAGTGAAGATGCACACTTTCCCATGCATTTCTGTTCAGTGTAAGATGGCAGATGGATTGATGGATAAAGAAATGCTGCCTGATGGCTTGAGGAGATTGAGCTCTTGGCCCACATGTTCTCTTCAATTTATCAGCTTAAGGACAACTACAAAAGGCATACAGAAGCAAAGATCTTCGGTATGTTATTGGCACCTGTGGGGCTGCTGAGAATGAGGACCAAGGATGGAATAAGTGATAACAGAGGGGATGAGAGTTTCTATGACTCAATTGAAGATGTAGCCAGGAGAGAGCATCAGATACATAGACAGCAAGATGGTTAAGAGAGGAGTGTTGAAGATTAGGTGTGAAGATGAAGTAGCCAATTATCAACACAAAGTGGCTACAGAGATGGTAAATGAGTCAATGTGCATTCAAAACAGGTCATAAAGATCTGACAAATGCTGGGAGTTTTTATATGATTTTGTTTAAACTAAAAACTAATGAGTTTTCCTGTGAGAGAGATAAAGAAAGTTTTATTTCTTACCAGATGTGCATGGCTGTCAGAATGGAGAGTAGTGCCCAGTGTAACATTAAAGGCCAAACATGAGCTCATTTCTAGAACAAGACCAGAGAAATAGAGAGAGAGAGAGAGAGAGGGGCTTTGGCCCTGGACGACTCACAGGAAAGAACGTGATAGAACTTGATCACTAACAGGTGGCTAATGTTGATTGATTCCTTTGAGAAAAAACAGAATCATTACAACTCTTCCAACTCCATGACCCCATAAAACTCCTTTGTTGTGATGTTCAAAATGGTTGGACACAGTTTAATTTCAAGTTCCAAGATAAACTATTTTTTGTTTTGTGTAAAACCAAAGATGGATGGAACTCAAACATTGTTTTAATTTAAATCCTTAAAGTTGTTTTATGGTGTCGTCAAATACGTTAATCTTAGTCAACAGTTTAAGGATGTTGTGTAGTTTCCACGTCTTGTTGGAAAGCAAATATTTATACAATAAATTGGTAGGAAATATGGAGATTTGGATATAAGGGTGGGGAGGCCAGAGGGTTGATGGCTCATTGCTCCAGGGATCCATGGTCCTGAACTCCAGTTGTCCTCTTTGTGTTCCCCTCATGACAATGTAGTGATGCCTCCATGTACTCCAAGTTTTCTCACAATTCTCAGAAATGTGTCGATAAGTTGTCTGTGGGTGTGAACATGTGTATGTGTGTGCGAGCCCTGAGACAGACTCCCATAGGGGTCATTCCTGCCTAGTGCTCAGTTTTCCCATCAGAGACTCCAGATTCACAACAACACTGATCATGTAAACCACTTATTTAGATGAATAGTGGATATGATTCTGGACAGTTAGTTAGCAGAGTCGGTAGGTGTGTACATCCTGTGATCAGTTTGACCTCCTTCTCTTAACTATCTGAACATGAGTGCTGGGATGAGAGGCCCAGAGAAGAGCAACAGGAAAGGAAGAATGGACTCTAATAAAGACTTGTTAAAAGATGTCAAATTAAATTAAGCTGATTTTAAAGAAAAGTTATATTAAAGAAAAGTAATAACTGGCAACCTAAATCTCCACTTCAGCATCAAACAATATCTCTTTCATTTTCTCCTGGCATATTTCAAAATATTCTTTTCATTAAACAGCATGTTTGCAATAAGGAACAATTTGTACCTGGTTGCCATAGGGGCCGCATCGCACTAGGACTCTGTTCAGGCAAAAAAAAAAAATCTAAAATAAGTCACACATAGTGAACTCTGTATGGAGTATTTAAAGGGTCTGAATTACACCTTTTTAATGTCATGACCTCAGGCTTATTACATCATGAATAATTAGTATCCAGACCATTAGTTCAAATATCATTTTTGGAGGTCTGGGTGTGATAAAGTGATTGAAAAAAAAATAGAGATGGGTCTGCAATGGCAGGATAACTAATTCAGTGTCAAAAGCTCAGGGTAGGAGGGCATATAAATGACCCCATTTTCCACATGTATGAAGAGGATAATACTAAGGGATGACAATGAGGTCCATGAAATGCTTTTTTGCAAAACGTGTTCTGGTCAGGTGGTATATCATTAAGTATGTGTGTGTGCCCTGCGATGGATTGGCACCTTGTCCAGGGTGTACCCTAAGCCTCCTGGGATAGGCTCCAGGTCCCTGTGACCCTGAATATAGGATAAAGTGGTATAGAAGATGAGTGAGTGAGTGAGTGTTCTGGTCCCATTAGTCTTATACTTGTCAGCTCTTTTAAGTATCAGCTCATCTGGAATGACTACTGGTTAAAAAAAACATACACTAGAGCTGAAGGCAGAAAAGACCTGACCAGTATGTCAAAAAAAATCTGAGAGAAATATTTAAGCTGGGGTCAGAGTCTGCCCTTCTCCATCACTAACTCTCAGATGAAAAGATTCACTTGTCCAGAAGCAGCAACATACCCAGTGGTGGTTCGTATAAGCTTTGTGGCAATGTGTTTGATTCATTTTACAGGTTTATATCCAAATCATATCACAGAGTAAAGATATTGTACATACAGTGCGTCCGGAAAGTGTTCACAGCACATCACTTTTTCCACATTTTGTTATGTCACAGCCTTATTCTAAAATGGATTAAATTCTTTTTTTTCTTCTCAGAATTCACATTGGTGGATTGGTGCAGAGATGGTTGTTGATGGTGGATTGGAGAGTGGAAGGTTCTCCTCTCTCCACAGAGTGACCATCGGGTTCTTGGTCACCTCCCTGACTAAGGCCCTTCTCCCCCGATCGCTCAGTTTAGATGGCCGG
>JAOVVB010000046.1:20346110-20361324 GCA_028570985.1 Heterobranchus longifilis
AATTAAAAGTTATTATATGGATATGGAGCTTTACTCACTTTTTTCAACACACTGCTATTATTTTGAACACCACTGTATGTGGAACTTGGAATATAAAGGTATTTGAACATTTTTTTGTATATAATAATTATATTAGTCACATAATTTTTTTTTCTGACACGTTTATTTTTTATATGCCTTTACTTTGTTTCGACTTTTAAAGGGTAAGGTTTCATCTTTTTAGGCCCTTTGCCCTTATATGCTCTGAATATACACTCATTTATGAACATGGTAATAGCTTCCACTGCTATGCTAATGACACACAACTGTATGCTTCATTGAAGCCAGATGACAGACATCAGTTTAATAAAACTTCCATGTGCAACAATGAACAACATTTCCCTGATTCTTAACTCCAGTCTGTCATTAAAAATTTAGATGATATTACTAGAATAGGTTTTTCATTTCAGAAATATTGCTGAGAGAATTTTTTACTATATGATGCAGTAAAACTAGCTCATTCTTTTATTACATGCTATTGGACTATTGTTATTCCTTGCTGTCTGTTCCAGGAGGTGTAGCTTTACTTACTACAAACTGTACCTGCCAAGGTCCTTAGTTAAATTTACAATGATTCCCATTTTATCAACACTACAGTACATTAGTTCCCAGTAACAATTTGCATTTAACAACAAACACTACTAATGACCTTCAAATGCTCCACAGTATCTGTGAGAATGTTTGGTCTTTTATGATCTGTCATGCTCTCTTTGATCTAAAGGTTCAGATACTTCAGATACCAAGTGCAGGACCAACCTTTCAATAATTCAATTCAATTTTATTTTTAATAAGACTTTGAGACCCAGACTTTTTAGTCTAAAACTGAGTCTAGTCTGAAAACATACCTGTTTAGTCAAGATTTTTGTTAATTTGTTCCTGTCGCTCACTTACTCTCACTTATTGAATCATTTTGTTAACAGTGGTAGGAGTGAGCCACTATATGTCCCAGAGTTCCCTCATGTCGGTTTTACCTTCTGGCTCTCCTTTTAAGCTACTTTGTCATAGCTATATCTTTCAGACTGTCTGTTTTCCAGAGTCCTTGCTTTTATTAAATAAATCACTTTAAGCATATTTGCACTGCATAAGTCACTTTTAATATGTGGATTGAACAACCATGGACATTACCATTCTTTTATTCTTTTATTACCATTTATTCCGCTGCTCTTATTGTTTTACATTTCTTCATATATTCTCCATATATTTTCTATATTGTGTATTTTTGTGTACAGTTATTTTATTTTTAACTTTTATTTGTATATTTTTATTTTATTCTTCCCTAGTTAAATTTACCCTTTATTTTAATTTTCATATTTATTTCCTATTCCTATTCATATTCTTTTATTCTTAGGTCACGAGCAGTTGTCTAAGCATTTCCCTGCATATCGTACTGTGTATGAAAGTGTATGTGACAAATAAAATTTGAATTTGAATTTTATTGCACTCATGCTCCTGACTGTATTTAAACTTACTTGGGTGAATTCTAACTAATGTCAACCACTTTAATCAACTTCAAATCACATCATTCACATGGATAACTGAACTTTTATATATGAAATATAATGTCAAGTTTAAATAGCCACCAGCCCCCCTTACCCACAGCAACTATAGAAGTGCTCATTCTAGCTCACAAGGAGACAGAGGACTAAAAATTTTATGTTATTGGTATTAGTTAAATAATATAATAAATAATGAATGCAAGCCAACACTAACCCATAAATCAAGACAAGTAGAACTAAGCACTGAATCCTTTGTTCTGCATATAGCAATAAACCATGATTTTAAAAAAATGCATCTTCTAAAGGAATATTTAGTGGTCGGTTCTTCTTCTTCTCCTTCGTCTTCTTATTATTAAATGCACAGTTAGCACTGTTGCCTCGCACTTCCAGAGACAAGGGTTTGATTCCCACCTTTTGGTCTGTGTGTGGATCTCACATGTTTTCCCCATGCTTGGTGTCTTTCTGCTGGGTAGTCCAGCTTCCTCCCACAGTTTAAAGATATGCAGAGTAGGCTAATTAGCATTTTCAAATTTCCCATAGTGTGTGAGTAAGTGCATGATTGTGTAACCTGGTATTGGCACCCTGTCCAGAGTGTACCACGCCTATGCCCGGAGTCACAAGGGACAAGCTTCCTGGACAGGATAAGTGGTACAGAGAATGAGTACAAAATAACTACTGCTTCTGTTTATTCAGGTTTTACCTTGATTAATTTTTTGGAAAGGTGACACAGTGATGGTGTGGTTAGCACTGTCACCTTGCATCTCCAGGGTTCCGGGTTTGATTCCGGGCCAGGTTCAATTCCTGTCTCTGTGTGCATGGAGTTTGCATGTTCTCCCTGTGCTTGGCGTGTCTCCTTCCAAAGACCTGCAGATTAGGCTAACTGGTGTTCCCAAATTGCCTGGAGTGTATGTGTGTGTCCTTGCGATAGCAATATGTAGGTGGTATTATTTGCAAATCATCTGTGCTGATTGACATTTATCATTATACTGTACATGCACACTTAGGGGGGAAAAAATTAGGTTTCTGAAATGTTTTGTTCAGCTTGATTTACACAAATATTTATGCACAAATTGTTACTAAAAGATATCTAATGGGTAAATTTAACCCATTATACAACTTCCTAAACCACTATAGTTAACTGATTTATATTCTCTCTATGCTTTATTTTTGCTTGGAGCATCCTTTATCTAAGCTTCATTCACTACTGCTGAGGATGTCCTCAGAAGTATAGCCTAAAGATTGCTGACCTGCTGTGGATGGCACCACATCATTCTCCATAGATAGCTTTGGATGGTCTCACTTGGATAGCCTGAAGGTTACACTTACTGAAATCAGTCTTTGCTTTAGTCGCATTCATTCTTCAGTAAGATAACTCTACTTGGGTACTACAGGCTTAAAGATAAAAGCTCTAATAAAATCAATACCCTGATGTAGGCAAATTAGACAAACAGTAACAAATCTGTGATCCTGAAAGAATTAAGGGATTTTCCTAGGGAAATAGAACAATTCCTGCAGTGATGTTTACTACTTAGTGCTTAAATTATGCCCAGTGTTATCTGTTGGGTAAAGTTGTAGCTTGTTAAATTATGCTAATATTAGCTTGCTAATGATCTCTTCCCATGTTAGCTGCTAAATAAGGATTCAGCTATTTCAGTAGAAATGGGGAAAACCTAATTGTACACTGACCTAATGTCAGTTCATATCATTTATTTTAAATCCACTCAACTCTACTGCATGTATCATTAGATCATTTCAAGAGGGTGAGACCTGCAGATGAGTGGTTTGATAAATGCTAAGTTTGACCACATTGAAAACCTCTTCTTTACATTGGCAAAGTATCTTCTTTTTCTTGGAATCTTGGATGCTTTCCACTTTTTTCCACGCCTAAAATCTATATTCCTGGATAAGATCTATATATGGATTTTTGAGAGTCTTATAATTAACTAACATATTTACAAAATTATTAATTAAGATATTAAAAGCATTTTAGTTAATGTGTATATAATTTGAATATTAGAAATTCATATTCAAAAAGCACTGTAAGGAATAAGCATTTATTATTATTAGTAGTAGTAGTAGTGGTAGTAGTAGTAGTAGTAGTAGTAGTGTTTTTGTTGTTTAAATTTTATATGGTAGTGCAATAAGTATAAGAATAATTATAATTATTATAATAGTCTTTCTGATTTTTATAAATAAATAAATTATTAAAAATAAATAAATTATTATTACAAACACAATATGCAGATTCCACTTAATATACAGTCCAGTACATTGTTTAAAATATTATTTAAAAGATTTATTTTACATGAAATTATATAGTTCTATCTTCTTTGACCTTATTCAATCCCTCATGGCTCCATATCTCAAAATAGCAATAGTGGTGAGGGAATGCATGGCATTGACTAGCAGACTGGCCATATATACAATACAACACTCCATTGATATTTTCTTGAGTTTGACAAACATACAAATGTACATAGAGGCTATTAAAAAAGATTTTATTAAACTTGCTTTGCTTTCTTTTTTGTTTGTGTAATTTCTTCGACAGAGCTGCTCTGCCTAGCTGGTGAAAACTCAATCATTTCCTCCTTTTTTCATTGCCAGCCACTGACGGATTAACTCCCTTAACAATTGCTAGTGTGTGTGGAATTCTGATTTGAAGGACTTATTTAATTTCAGCATTGTGATCTTGGTATTTGTTTCTCACACCTAAAGCGCCTCAGATTTAGTGGGACAAATATCCCAAAGTCTAAATCAACTGATTTCTGCTAAACTCATATCAATCGCATCTCTTTAAAGTGCTCTCAGTAAATGCAGTGAAGCACTCAGTCTGTGTCTGGAAATAGTGTCCACACTGTAACAGAATGGGAAGTGGCTGTATTTGTTTGGGATTGACTTGAAGTGCATATGGTTCCACTTTGCTGTAGTGCCAAAGGCCTAGGGGCCAGTCCCTCTCTCTGCTTTCCCTTCTCTCTCTGTTTCTGCTTTGTATTTAGAATCACATTTAATAAGGTCCAAGCTTGCATAACCTTATATATACACCGAACCGCCTGTCCAAAAAGAGTAACAAGATTTTATTCAATCACCTATAGATTTGGTTACAGCACTCGATGTGGTGGCCAGTTCATGTGTGAAAATGCTTTCTCATGCTTCCAGAACCACTCTTTCACAATTTGAGTCCTGAAATATGTCTGTGCCATGAGGAAAGGAAAAACTCCATAGATGTGATAACCAGGTCATTCGGTACATTCAGGTCATCAGATGGCTTAATTTTATTTCCATATAATGTTGCTGAGCCTATACCTGACCATCTGAAGCAAACAAATCAAAACACTGCCTCCAGATGCTTGTTGTGTGAACAATATGAATGATGGGTGCATCAATTCATGCACTTCCCTTCTTACCCTGACACGTTTCAAGGGAATAGAGTCGATCTTGATTTATCAGACCCCATGATCTCTTTTCATTGCTTCAAAGTCCAATCTTTATGCTTTTTAGCAAATTGCAGCCTTTTTTCCTGATTCATAGTTTTCCTATGGACACACAGCTGTTGAAATCACAATTCTATGAGTTCTCATCACAAATGCATACATCTCTAAATGGAGGAGGGCGATCCGGACCTGGACCGGATGAAAGTTTAATCTAAACCCTGATGCTCTTCTGATGAGTGAGAATATTTAATATTCCAGTAATCAAATATTTTTTTTCCTCGAGGTGAGAGTGTAGCTATATGTGTAACTCAACAGAGGCATGAACTCAACGTATGTATTTGTGTCATATGTTCAGAAAGTAAAGTGCCATTATGAGACAAAACAGGGGATGTTTGAGCAAATATAACTGCAGAATCCTGTGGGGAGGGCATGAAAAATACCAGAACTGAGAGTCCAGTTTGTCACTAAAGAGTTCGTCACTAAAGATTGTTATTTATATTACATATCTTATATTTAAATATACAAGGCCATCAAAGTTCAATCTGTCCCCATGTTTAACATAGTTACTGAAAATGAACTGAAAAAGGGAATTTTAAATTGATTATTTTTTGGACTTACTGCATACTGCATACATGGACACCTGAGTCCTAACATGAACATGAAATTCGGACCTTGGCTGGAAGAAAATTTGATAGATAAGACCTTATTAAATTTTAAAGTTCCCCTGACATAGTGTATGTATGGAAATAATCTTACTTTCACTATTAAACATGGCTATGGATTTTACTGTTTTCTTCTACCATGCAAGTTCACCAAGCGTTAAGCGATCACTATTCATGATTGTTTCTAACCACGTTTCTTCCACAAAGTTCACGGTTGTTGCGCTATCCTTTCAGCTTTTGATAATGTGTTGAAGGGTTCTTAAACCAGAAAACCAGGCTTGCCCAATTAGGAAATTAGGAATTTTGTATCACAGTATATACATTTTTAGGCATTATACACACACAGTGTATACAGTACTCTATGTGTGTACTGTATATACACTGTATGTCTATTGTCTATGAATGCATCATTGTCCCAAAATGATAGACTTTAAATTTCCTAATTTCTAATTGGACAAGCCTGGTTTTCTGGATCTCTTCATTTAGCACAAAAATCTGTAGAGAAAAATAAACATTACATGCTATTCCTCTCATCAATTACCATTGTAAATAAAAATCCTCTGCTTGGCGAACACAGAAAAGCACAGGCAAACCTAATTTGTGACAGGGGAAACTTAGAATAGCTTTGTAGTTAAGAAAATAAATAAGCTCTTAAACAATATTAATGTATAAAGGCTGACAACCTTTCAGTTCCCATGAATATAGCACAAACATAACTTCTGCCAAATTTAATGACTCATTTCCACAAGCTAGGCTCTAAATTTACAAATGCCATGTTAGAACTAGATCACTTATGTGTGTGTACCTTGGATGCAGACAGAAGCACTTTGCCATTTGCTAGATTTCTCTCACTTTCATCATGCTCTGCAAGTGCATTTCTAAAGAGGCTGAATTGCTAAAAAGTGCACTTTCAGTGCAACAAGCTAATGCAAGTACTGGACCATCAAATAATCATGCTGAATGAAACTGCATGGAAAGGAAAAGGATACTACAATATATAGCAGTTGGACTAAAGCATAAATTATACCAGGCCTGTCTATGTCGATGTCAGAGGAGGAACATTGACCACGTACCATACTTTCATTGCTGCTTGAAAACTTTATTTCTATCATGGAATTCTATATGTGACAGCACAGGATAATATACAGTGGCTAATTAGACTAAGACATGGTGAAGATACTGTCTACATACTGTATATTGAAAGCACTTAAAATTGGGAGCAGACCCATGACCTTAGCATGACCCACTCCTCCTGTCACACATACTTTGGTCTGTGTGGGAGAGCTTTGAAGTTAGCAAGTGTGAGATGAGATCACTTGAGATCTGCTCTCTTTGAGAAATCTGAGCATTATCGAGCACAGTGTTCACAACACAGACAGCTTTGTCACATGTGTCATCCTTTATTATAGTCAAAAGCTGATGTAAATGTACAGCATATGGGCCAAGTTGTATTTAAGGACCTGGAAGCAATATCTTTAAGTACTGTATCTTCACAATTTATCATTATGCACTTCATTTAGATGTGAATTTAAAAAAAGTATGATTAAATTAAATGGCATAACTGGTATTTACAACAGAATAACAATAAATGTATAATATGGATGAAGTAATATCTGTTGCATTCTACATAATAAATAATTTGGATAAAAAGGCACATGTTATAAATAGAATGAGTCAGCATTCTAGCCATCTAAACTGATAATCTATGAGCTAATAGGGAGAAAAGTAGTTTAATTCCCAGTAAGCGAGCCATGAACACATATTTTCTGTCTGTACTGTGAATTAATGTGAGGTACTTGACACTGTGTGTGTTCGTGTGTCACTGGGTAGAGGGGGGTTATGTACCAAGAAAGTATGATGGATGGTGTTCTGATTACAGAGGTTGGCAGTCATTAGCAGGCAAGGCAGACACCATGCCATGGTAATTGTACTATTTATTACCATTTCCGCTCATATATCAGGCACAGAGAAAACAATGGTACGTGTCAGTGGGTGCATGTGTGTGACGTCTGACCACTCTATGTGTCTGCACAGAGCCATCAGCTAACATCCATTCTGAGTTCATCATGGCTCTAACAAACAAATCCAAATGCTAAAATAACCACTGCATCTGTTGCTCGGATGCATAATTTATTATTGCGCATGTGGCCATTAGTCAAATGTCGACACGTAAACAGTAGACCAAAACAGCCAAGTTTCCCATAAAAACATTCTAAGAGTAAGGCTGACCCCTTAATATACTCAAGAATCAAATATTTATTTAATAAGAAAAAAAGACATTGGCATACTTTGTGAACCAGGAAGAGTTTAATCAAAACAGCATACGAGAACAGACGTGCTTTCTTCAGGTTTCATGTCAGCTTAATGAGGCTAGAATGTAGATTAATGAGGCTGCAAAGTAGAGCAGGCCCTCGTGTCCACTGCAGAGGGCATGCTAAGTTCATTCTTTATTTAAAGGCTCATCATCTATTTCCTCCCTCATATCCTGAGATGATAATGCCATTGCTCCTCATGACACCTCTCTGTCCTCAGCACATGCTCATATTGCTTCCTGCGAACACAGGAAATGACCTTTCCCTCACCTTACTCGCGCACACAAATATTGTGCATCTCCAAGTCATGAGGAATATTTCATGGTAATGCTCTGTTAGCATATCACTATATCTCATGCACAGGAAAAAAAAATTATTGAATTTCAACTAATGGTGAACTCTGTAATAGTTTTCTTATGTTCACTGGAACTTTCTTGAAGAAAACCAGAGACAGACACTTACTGTACAAACAAAAACAACCAGACATACCACTAGTACATTGCAGTTAAATATTTGATTAAAAAGCACTATGGGACACCATACACTGTAAAAACTCCATCTAGATAAATGCTAAATAAAATACAGTAATATTGCATTGTTGGCCCAACTTCTTACAGTGGTCTTTGTTGAGACAACAGGTAACATTGTGTTCTTAAAAACTTTGAAGACACAGACTGAATAAACATAAAAAAATTTTTTACCTTTGCTGAGATGCAATCCCCCCGCCAGACTGATGCTATCAAACTGCAAACTCTTTATTCTGGGTAAGTATGTATTCATTCATTTAAATCAAATATGTTTCAGTTATCCTACAGGTTATTTTAAACAGTTAGTGTTAAATACGTGAGGCTAGTGTTTCCACTTATCGTTATACTGAGGCACCCAGACATTACTGAGGTGAGTTTAGTTAACATAAGGCTCCATGTTAGGGAGCACAGCTTTCTTAGCTATGTCTATCTTTTTTCCCCACTTTGACCTGACTTTTGCCTAGCAACAGTTTCCTGCTCCACCACAGCACACAAGACCATGTGACCGCTTGACTGACAATAGTTTGCGAACAGTTAAGGAGTAATGGCACTTCAGTACTTTTCAGGCAGTTTTTGTATCCCTTAACTTACCACTAATACACTAGTCACTAATACACATCTACAAGTGTTACAGTATATCTGTTAACTTATTTGTATGAAAACTGAATTGAGTAAATACTTGGTTGATTTTAAATATCACACCAAACATGTAGTTACTCCTGAGAATGTCAAAGTAAAACCTTTGAAAAAATCAAACCCTTTTGAATACAAACCCTTTTGTAGCTTTAACCCATCAATAAAATTCCAAAACATGGTTGGTGGTATGCAACCATCTCTGGTGGTTTACAGCCTTATCTCGTATCTTTAATTTTTATCATAACTAGATATTCTGTGAAATCAATTTATCTTTAAAAAGAGTTTAAAAAGAGTCTTAAAAAGAGTTTTATTTTTTTCTTTGTCAAACAAAGCAATCTGTGTTGGTGACTAAAAAAAGTTTTCTGAACTAAACTTTTAAATTCACACCTTAGATGTTGTGTGATGGAAATACTTTCTGCAAAGATGAGTGTGTCTTTATGAACTTAGTTAGCTTCCTACTGATTTGACCCAGATTTATAAAGAGCAGTACGTATTTGGGTTGAGTAAGAGCACATGAATTCTGACTGGTTCTGTCACGGTACAGTAAGTGGGTTAAAAACAGCATTATATTTCTGCCCAAATGTCACAGAAGTACTCTGGTGCAAGTTGACTGAGAATAATTGGATCAAGTTTAAAAGGCTTTTGAAAAAGCGAGAAGAAGAAGCAGGGAAGTCATTTTTACGATGATGCAGAATGCAGTTTCTAAGACTTTTTCTATGAAGGGAGAAATGCTACGCTTGAATATGAAAGAAAGATCAAAACAAAGAAATTTCTTCTGCTGACATTTTGCTAAACCTGGAGGCAGTGGAGATTTAGAGTATTATCTCTACTAAATACATCAAACTAAACTCTGACAACACTGATGCTATAGAATATTTTCAGCGCATTCCAGGCACTGACACGATTGGCAGCCCATTGCAGAGCCAGTGCTAAGCTAAAGGTTAAGCTACAAGCTAAGCGGTGGTAATACAAGCCCTCTATTCCATAATTCATAAAGGGAAACATGAATTTGCTAGCTAATAAGACTGATGAGATAGCGGCCCAGGTCAGGGGATATACGGGGAGTGCAGAGTGATGGGTTTTACAAAGACCTGTCTAACCAGCAAGACACCAGACGCCAGCATGGACATTGCTGGTTTCACTGCTGTAAGGGCGGACAGGGAAGAGCAGCAAGAGGGTGGAAAACTTGCTCTGTATATTAATATTTGATTATGTAACCCTGAACATATTACTGTTAAGGAAGTTATCTGCTGTTGGGACATAGAGCTGATTGGAGTGTGCTGTTGGAGCCCCATAATGATGACATTGAGAAGAACAGACTGCATACAGAATACCTCAACTTCTGTATGGGCATCATTGTGCCTGTTTGAACCATACGCTGCTTCCCAAACAACAAGCCTTGGATTACAATGAAGTTAAGCTTCGACTGAACTTGAAGGCTTTAAAAGGCAAGAGCCTTCCATTCTATCGTTGCATAATTACATTTAGCAGAGAATATTTTTCTTACTTTTGTACAGCCTTTACTGTACGTATATACTTTTCTGGAAGCATTTTCTTTTTTTGTTCCACAGAACGCGTGGTTAAGACGCAGTCCAGCATACTCACCATTTCTCGCTGCCTTTTTCTATGGCTTTTCGGAGGAACTGGAGCACCCAATCCATCACCACTTGTTCTGCCACCTCAAATGATGTGACAGACTCTGACGGGAGCCACCTGACTCCAATCTGACTGAGCCGGTCCACCTGTCATAAGCCTACTTGTGAAACTCAAGTGCAGCTTGCGTTTTGGAAAGCCCGCAGCGGACCAGGATCTCAGTTGTCATTGTCCGGCATTAATTTAGTGAGCAGTTGCTGTGCATTATGGTGTAGGTCAGAGAGAGGCACCTCATGTGCCGGTTTGTGGTAGGGGCAAGAGAGCTCTGGTGCTGTAGTCTGCAAGTCTTGTAAGAGCTGTTCGAAAAGCGCTTGCTGTTAAATGCTTGTTTCCAACAGGTGTCACAAGTATTCCTCGAGGGAATTCCACCGTTGTGGGCCCCAGTTCAGTTCCGTGTGCCTGCATTCTCCACCAGTGTAACGGGTCTGACATGTGAAAGAAACACACAGGAACCAGATGTGTAAACAGTGTGGCGTTGAAGGCATTGAAAAGAGTACCGCATGTTCACGGGTCGATGCTCAGGTGGTGCCATGTCGGTGCCGTGTCGGACTGAGGAGTAGGTGAGACAAGAGGCACTAAGCAGGTGGCACAACGCAGGCAGATACAGCAGAGCGTGTGCGAGAGCTGGATGACAGCAACTTTCTTCCTCGCAAATGCGACTCAGAGATTCAAGCCTGGGAAATGGGAGATAAGTGTGAGTACATACACAGGTATGTATATACTTGTGCCATCACCTCCTGGGTGCACCAGAAAGACAGTTTGCACAGTGCACATGCATTTAAAGGGGACATACCAATACCATCATGATATGAGTTTCAAATAGGGCGAATTTTATGTCAAGACTATCAAAAAGCCCTGGATTTTGGGAAAAAAAGCATCACTCAATGTGATATCACTTGATGTGATGTTACTCAATATGATGTTACTCAGGAAGTTATTCGGGCGTTCTAATGGCAGCTGATTCCAACCTATGTGCTGATTCTCATGATTTTTTGACTATGTTAAGACCCCAATAAAGTCCTGGGTGCTATAAAAAAAATATATAGCCACAATAAGCGGGCCCAAGCACCTGCATCATTGCCACCCGAGTGCACCACGCAACCTCTGTGCTTTTTAAGTTTTTTTTTTTCTGGAGATTTTGCTGCATAGCTCATACACACTTAGACCCCATTAACCTGATGTCAGTGCTTGGAACCAAAAAATCCTTAGAAGAACAAGAGGGCCCAGTCACTGTAAACTGTGAATTCTAAAAATATGAAAATTAAAAAGTAAAAAAGTATTTTAAAAAAATATGGAGTGTGAGCATGACAGTATGCTGCAAGTCAGGAAGCTTAGTGTGGATGATGCGTCACACCACTCTCTGTAGAACTTCTCCTGAACTAATGATTTTTGCCTTTTCTAATAACAGTACCCAATTTATAGTAGAAATAAGGCATTTGATAATGAATTCAGTTAAAACACAGGATATTTAAAAATTGTAGATACGTATATTTGAATCTTTACTTCAGCAGCTTAATTGTACTAAATGTTACCCAAATGCTAGCTATAAAAAAATAATAATAACATATAGTTGCAAGCAATGATGAGTAGGGCCAAGCACCCTGCGCCATCGCTACCCATGCACACCAGAAAGACAATGTGATGTCACTGAATGTGATGTCACTCAATATGATGTCCCACAGAAAGTTATTAACCACTTTTTGGAATAAGTTTAAGGCATCGTCACAGCTGACTTGTTTGAGATATCAAAAATCCCTCTACAATTTTGCACCCTCAGTGTCTTTGGATTACATAGGCCCGGGTTGGTGGCGATCGTATAAATCCCCTTGGAGAAGTACATCAAATTCCATCGGGTGCATTTTGGAAAACGACACAAAGTAACTGACTTCCTGTTGAGTAGAGCCCATGACATGCAATGTGAAAGTTGTTCAGCTCAATGAGCTCTAATTGTGTACTGGGTTTTGCACGTGCAATTGTATTGCTGCATAATTCACATTCATAAAGTGTATTGCTGCATAATTCACAAGAGCTCACGAGAGCTATGAGAGCTATGAAGCAAAATCTCCTGTGAGGGCCTCAAGCCACACCCGGGGCCCAGACTCTCAGGCATCCTAACTGCCACTGCCAAAGCCTGCCACTTTTCATGAGTTTTTAAGCATGTTAAGACCCCCAAATATGTGGGAAAAAATCCTTAGGAAAACAATAGGGCCCTTCACACACTATAGCGACATACAGTAGGGCTGATGTCATAGTGCTTGGGCTCTAAAAATCAAGCATATTGAATGAAATGTAATAGGATGCTATATACAGAGACAAACTCTTTTCCACCCTTTTCCACATTTGACCTGGCAGCTTATTTGAGCTTTTTGTTATCTAAGCATTGGATAATGAAAATGAAATTACCTACTTTTTTGTCTGCTTGTGTTCTTTAAAACTTCATTAACAGTTAGGCCATGAAAACAGTGTGATGTAATAGTAACAGTGTTGGTGCTGCCCCCAGTGGATTTTTTACACTACTAAATTCTAAGTAGCAAATAGAAACCTGTGCACTTTTATGTTCTTGCAGTGGTGCACTGGAAATACTTCAGTAGTTGTAATTCATTAATAAAATTTAAGCATTATTTTGTAATATTTATTCTTGAGTGCTATTAAGTGCTAGTGAAACTGAATAAATGCATTCTGAATTAAACTCCCAAAATTAAAACGTACCTTTTATTAAACACATTTTTATTTAGACCTACGAATTAATCATTATAAATATCTCATTCACAGACACACACCTTATATGAGTCAAATTATCTTGTTTTAGCTTCCAGCCATTTAATTTTAGTATCCAATTATTTAACTTATTAATTGGACATAGATGTTAGCACTGTGGTCTTGCACCTCCAAGGTGCAATTATTGCCTTAGGTCTGTGTGTGTGGAGTTTGCAATTAGTGATTCCAAAGTGCTCAGAGTGTGTAAGTTGTGTGTGCCTGTGCCCTGTGATGGACCATCTGTCTAACATGAGGACATTACAAGTAGCAGTGGATCCTTTAGGCTGTGGGTTGTGGGGTGGGCCTCCATGGATCGGACTTTTTTGTTCGGTACATTCCATGGGTTCTCCAGATCTTACATTGAGGTCTGGAGAATTTGGAGACTGGGTCAACAGCATTAAACTCTTTGCCTGCTAAGCCCTAAATTAGGCCAGCAGTGATGCAGTCTGTGTTCTGATGACTTTCTTTCATGGCCAGCATTGACTTTTTTTCAGCAATTTGGGCTAAATTTTTTGTGGTATCCAACCAGACGGTCTAGCTTTTGCTCCCCACAGATAAAGATGACCTTTGGATGCCCATGATGCTGTCACTAGTTTACTGGTAAATAATTAATAATCAGTGTCATTCAGTTCACCTAATGGTGGCATTAGTGTTGTGTATATTGACAGCAAAGTACGAATAAGATCATTTGGCAAAATGTATTTAGTGTCTTATAATAAATGTATAATGTGCTATTTTCATTGACTTCTTTGATGATATGATTGATTTGAACTGATTAATTTGCTGTTCAAGCTAAACATCTTGTTTAATTTTTATACATTTAGTAATTTTAGTTTTACACCTATTTTAATGTACCCGATGTACTGAGGCTTATGTGTTGAACTCTTCTATACTATAAATGTGAAAGACAATATAATAGCTGGATTAGGTAATAATAGTAGCACATCTTTAGGAGTACATAAATCGTCTTTAAAACAATTATGAAACTTTGGATTGTTTCACACTATTGTCACGAACTAACCTGAGTAGACCAGAAGACGTAGCTTTAGCGGTTAGCCCTTTGTTGCGTGGATGGTAAACCCAAATGCGGAGTAACACGAGTAGGCAGGATAACCATGCGATTTGTTTTAAAGACTCTCTCGAATAGGGAGCAAGGGATAAACACAATTTAACCCGCGCCCTATGAACACACACTCAATCTGAAAGCAAACCCAAGAAAGTGAGTACTCACGAATCGGCGAAAAGATCCGAAGCGACATGGGCGAACTCAATGACTGAGCGATGTGCTACGCCATCTTGTCTCCTTTTATGCTTCCTGGTTCACGACCGAATTACTTCCGGGTCCTAGTGCCGGTCGCAGACCGAGTGTGCATGACAGTACTCCCCTGTCCAGGACCGGCTCCAGTGTAGGCGGGACCGCCGTCAATGATTTGGGGGGAGGAGCAGGGGGGTGGGTGGAACCATAGGTGAAGTGATGAAGGGTTTTAGTTGGGATGTGTGGAATACTGGCGGGATCCGGAGCGCCGCAGGCAGCTAGAGCCGGTAGGTGACAGGGTTAATCCATAGAGTGATGCGGTATGGGATTCGGTGTGAAGATGCAGGTTTTTTGTTGATAGCCATACCTTGTCACCTACTTTGTACAACCGTCCCGGAGGGTGTCGACGGCGATGCTGGGCGACGTAGTTGGTGTTGGCACGTTGG
>JAOVVB010000046.1:20420935-20435796 GCA_028570985.1 Heterobranchus longifilis
AGTGGTAGTAGTAGCCTTAATGTGGGAGCCCCCTAGTGACGGGGAGGAATTGGCTACGACTAATATTGGGGAGAAAAAAATAAATTAAAAAAAAACATTATTAAATATAATGAAACACTAACAATAAACACACTAATTAATTAAAAAAATACTATATACTGAAAGAGCACTGTATAAACACCTGTACAGCTACTCATTCATGCAATTATCAGAAAATCATATGTCAGAAGTGCAATAGATGAACTCACGCAGATACTGTACATGCCAGTAACTTCAGGTAATCTTTACATCAACCATCAGAATGGGGGGAAATGTGATCTCAGGGATTTTATCTTTGGCAGGATTGTCAGTGCCAGGTAGGCTAGATTTAATATTTTTATAACTGCTCTAAATCTGCTCTAAAATGCTCAAAATGTCTAAATCTCCTGGGATTGTTAGGTACAACAGTCTCTACAGTTTAAAACAATAAAGTACAGGGCAATAAAGAAGAAATATGCAGCAGTTGTGTGGACAGAAATAACGTGTTGAGAGGTCACATGAGAATAGGCAAACTGAAAATGAAAGTGTAACAGTAATTCAGTAAAACTATGCTGGTGACAAAAAGCATAGGCTGTTCTGATTAATAAGAGGCACAGAGATTTGGGTCAGAATTTGATAGATAGATAGATCGATAGATCGATCGATAGATAGATAGATCGATCGATCCAAAGTCCAGTCCAGGCTGGTGTAATGGTGTGGGGGGAATGCTCAATCATCACTTGAATGCTACAGCCTATCTGACCATGTTACATCCCTTCAACACCTTAATTTATCATCTTCCAATGGCTACTTTCAGCAAGATACTGCACCAGGTCACAGAGCAAAACTCTTCTCAAACTGGTTTCATGAACATTACAATGAGCTCAGTATTTTTCATTGGTCTTCCCAGAGAAGACCTTTGCAATGTGGGAGAATTCACAATATGAACATGTACCTGATTAAAAAAATGTAAAACAAAATGCAGGAATTGTGTGATGCAATAAATTCAGCATGGACCAGAATCCAACATCATAATCGATACCATGAAGAATTGAGGATGTTTTGAGAGGCCATAGACAGTAGTAGTATAGTGTTTCTAATGAAGTGCTCTGTGAGGAATGCTTTTCAATTCCCTGCAGTGAATTATACCTCTGTTCTGTGGGCAAGCTGCCATCCTGATTCTGTTTGTCTGTAGAATTCCAGGTAGGGGTCTGATTTTCCAAAGAAGTCCTGCAATTTTGCAGAAATTATTTGACTTTACTTTAATTAAAAATATTCGTATCATTAAATTTCACAGAAAATTAAGCCATTTCTATGACAAGAAAAATATTTGTTTTGGTTGTACTAAAAGAGGTGCTGGAGAGAGTAGAACTAAAACTATATACTGTACATTAAACACTCTTGCTAGAAAATGAGGTAAATCTGTAATTTTTTGTACTTTTTATTATAACTTATTAACTATTTTATAGAAGCTAGGTTTCAACTTACCTTGTTATCCAGTTTTCTGGCCTCGACTTCAAAATTCACCACCCTATTATCCTTAATTTCCTCTGCACAGATCTAGAAAAAAAAAAAATAATTCCAGCAACCTAAATGAGTATTTATTTCTTCCCAAAATTCCCACTCATCAGTCAGCACAAGGGTAAAAGCTATCGAATTATTGTGAAGCCAGTCACTGGATAATTTTAACTCTGAAACTCTCCCCAGTCAGAGAACACCATCACGTGTGCACAGAAAGCATGGCCAGTTTTGTTTCCTAGTCTCCAAGTAATGGAGTGGATGAGACAATGGAATCTAAACCGGTGATCTCCCAACAACAGGCTGAAACCTATACTAGTATTCAGCAGTGCTGACCTTCAGCCACTATAGAACACTGAATACTATGTTTGTTAATTACCAATAGGTTAGATGATGGATTCAATATATATTGACTCTCAAACATACAAACAACGCATGCAAAAAAAAAAGAGGGATAAAACTGGATTCTGGTGAAATTTAAGACTAAACCGATATAATCTCCAAGGTCAGAAGGGCGATGCAATTCCTCATATGGGACAAAGTTACACACAGTTAGTTTTTATCTCTTAAATTAAAAGGAATCAGACTGTACTGTTCAGCCTCATGACTATGCAAAAATATCCAAATAAGCTTCAGTGTAAATGATAATGCATAATTAATGACACTTGAGGTGGGAGGTTCCAGGAGCAGTCTAACAAGTCTAGCAACGGCATGCAGCCAATTTATAAAAAGGAAAGCTACATAACACACTGTAAAAAAAATTATGTCATATTAAGGCAGGACAATGAACGAATATTCACCGTAATGGTTCCTTTCCCTGCAGGTCTTTTGTTCTTCAAGATCAGTGGTCTGGTCAACTCTCTACTGGACACAATCTGTGTGTAAACAACAAAAACATAGAAAGGATTACCAAACTTCCTTTAAACGTGCCTAATATACAGTACATGCAAACATGAAGAGCCCTAGGATGTCGGCTGTAGACTAGGGCTAAGAATCGTTTGAATTTTATCTATTCTGATGGCTATTCCAGTTCTTAATGATTCCCAGTTTAAAAATAGATCAAAAGTTTAGATAAAGAATATGTGAATTAACAGAAAAATAAACAGATTTACTTTAAAAGGCTGCAGCCCTTTTACAACAAATGCCACACCTGCACTCCTGTCACAGGAAATGGTGCACTCAGGTTTGGCAGCCACAAGACATCAAACACAACTACACTGCTTGAGGTTTACATCAAGCTGATATAAATGTTTTGACATGTTTTACATGCAACTTTTACAGCAAATTAATCCTTACATTTAACATTGTCTTCATTTTGCTTTGAAAAAGTTAAGCAACACTTTTGACAGTTTCGGCTGTTCTATCATCAACACTAATGTTGACACTTGATATAGGCAGGTCCTGATTCCAGATGTAGGTGTAATAATCGGAGATGTTTATTTAAAACATACAAGTCAAATGTGCTTTTAAGAGGCAATTAACTGAATTGCCCTTTCTTTTTTTTTCTTTTTAAACAGTCAATTTTGTTACTGGTTCTACTTTGAAAACAGGTTTTGATTTTTGACTGTAGAAACATAACAGTGTATTCAGACATAGAATAAATGTTTACAAATGTACTAATGCATGTATTTTTCTACAAGTGTTTCTCCTCAAAGAAAAATGTTTCAAACAAGAGTAGAAATATGATGTACGAATAAGATAGGACAGCATAAGCCCAACTAAAACAGCATTATGTGGGAGGTTATAGATGACAGAGTAATGTATTTATGATTTAAAGTATGGTGATCAAGAGTAAAAAGCTCATTTTCTTACCTGACCCAGGGAACACTCCAACTCTCCAAGGAAGTCATCATCACTTAGATCGACAGTTTTGTTGTCGATATCATAAACGCCAAATTTAAGTTTCTGTACGATTTCGAAGTGATAATCGATGAGAAACTTCTTGGCAAAGTTGGGATTCAGACAATTTTTAACTCTCTCTGTCCGGTCTATCTGAAAAGATAAAAAACATTGCCTTTGTTATAAAATGATTATAAACAATGCAATTTTCTTGATGTCTGACCTTTACCCATTTAAATTTATGCCATCTGGCAGATGCCCTTATCCAGAGCAACTTATATTTATCTCATTATAAAAGGTGACACAGAATAACGGGAATTTTTTCTTGTGGGGCTACCTCAAGAGTAAAGTGTACACAAGTTAAAACAGAGAATTCGGGATGAAATTCACAGTATCCCAGCTAAGATGTTGCAGCAGTCAATGAGGAATCTCAACACTATGAATAAAATTTATTTATTTTATCACTTCTAGTTTTATTGGATTGTAAAAAAGTTCCCGTTTTTTTGTGTCACCCTGTACATCTGAGCAGTTGAAGGTTATGGGGATTGTTAAAGAGACCAACAGCAGTAGCTTGGTGGTGCTGGGATTTGAACCTGTGACCACCTGCTTTTATCTAATATACCAGGTCTTAAACACTCACCTCATACCATTGTGTTCCAGATGTATTCATTTGCAGGACACAGAGGGGGTCAGACTTAGAGCCCACATCCATGTCCAAAAGATTTTTACAGGAGACTGTGAGCTCCACTTTGGTTACACACTGTGTCGCCATTGAAGTAGCTTTAAAACAAAATGGAAAAGGTTTGCTTTCAGTGTTTTACATGTCCATGTATTGTCCTACTTGCATTCGATCATAATAAATAACAAACTGTCCATAACCATATATTTATTTATTTACAACACATCTCAACAATTGTTAGGGCATTGTGTGCTAAGCGGAATATCTTCTATAATGTCACATCACTTCAGTCACTTTATCACTTCATGTTTTCTCAATTACCAAAGTTTACTTACACAAGTTTTCTAAGACTTATCTTTGCAGTAATTAGGAAGCTTTAAAACACCAAAATTACACAATAGTAAAACAGTTCTTCCTCATCATACTTACACATGGTCCTTTTAATACCAACCCTGATTACTCACAAGTAAGATTGACTTTGTTAATGCACATAACACACCTTCCTGACTGCCTGTCTGTCATCTGTGGGAGATGAATTGAAGCTGGACTTTAACACTGAAACGTTGGTGGTTAGCATAGTGGGTAGCATCCCTGGGTTCCTGGGCTCAGGTTACTGTCTGTTTGGCATTTCACATCTCCTTCCAGTGTATGTGCGACTTTCCTCTAGGTTTATCGTTTTTGTTCTGCTTCCCCAAAACATATTATTAACAGTAGCTACTGTAAATTGGCCCCTAGGTGTAAATCAATGTGTGTATGTGTACAGTATATACGTGTGAATGTATAGTGTCAACTAGCACGGTGGTTTAGTGATTAGCCCTGTCGCCTTGCACCTCCATGTTCTGGGTTTCATTCCCACCTCTGGTACATGTGCATAGAGAATTTGCATGTTCTTCTCGTGGTACTCTCCGGATACTCCGGTTTCCTCACACAATCCAAAAACATGTAGATTAGGTTAAATGGCATTCCAAAATTCATGTAGTGTGCGAATGAGCATGTGTATGTGTGTGTGTGTGTGTGTGTGTGTGATCTATCATGCGATAGATTGACACCCCATCCAGGGTGTACCCCGCCTAGTGCCCTCAGTCTCGTGGGATAGGCTCCAAGCCCCCGCAACCCTGTATATAGGATAAAGCAGTATAGATATATGTGTGTGTGTGTGTGTGTGTGTGTGTATGGTGTCCAGTAATGGATTATTGTCCCTTTCAGGATGTATTGCCAGTTTATGTTCAGTGTCCACTGCAGTTCTGACCAGAATGAATGAATGAATGAATGATGAATTGATAGATTAATCCTGTGATCACATTAACTTAGGGTTGATTGTTGATTCACTACGTGTTCAACCTTTGATTCAGGGCTAAAATAAAAATATAAAAAATGCTATGACCCATATGGCATATGCTCTTCCCCACCAGTGTCTTCTTAAATGTTATGGCCTAAATGACTTTTTTACGTACTTTATAATGACCGTGTTTATTATGCAAATGTATAGATGTGTAACTAACCTAGTTAATATTTAAACTCTTGGTTAGTTTAATCTTTCTGTCTAGGCAACTGGCGCAGCTGCTACAATCAGTTCTCGGTGATTTGCATTGATCCCAGGCTACGACTGCTATTAAATAAACTGGATCTCATAGACACTGTCAGAATCGCAGATCTCACAACAATTTACCCAGCTGAAAATGCATCTGAATTGTTCATTATCAACTCGCAAACAAGATTAACTAGTTTCGCTATTGTTGTCTCAGCATTACCTAAATGTAAAATGGGTTTAAGTGGTTAACCTCACATTTGTGTTTAGAAAATTACATGTAGCTTTTCAGCTTCAGGGACTCAATCAAAGACGAGATAACTAAGTACTATTTAGATAAGACGGGAGGTAAACTTACCAATGTAACGTCTTAGTCTCTGAAGAAAATAATTCAGACAGCGATTTCAGCTCCACTCCCTCTATTGACAGCACGAGTTGCGCATGCGCAAGTCGTTCGCTGTTGCTTACGTTTTTAGGCGTTGCACAGTTTGTCTCTCGGCACAGGGGTGTAGTCTGGCTCTGCCTACTCGGAGTCATCTTCCGCCATAAGGAAAGGAATATAGTCCGTATTTTAATCATTTTCTCATAACCATGAGTAACAAAAGTGTTTGGTCCACTTATATCAATGCAATTTACCGAGGTTTTTTTTCTCACGTATTAATGAAAAAATTGAGTAGTTTGAGTTGTTTTTGTGCAAAGACAGGAGGCAGAGTTGTAGGTAGCAGCAATAAAGATGTTGAGGCTCTCTTTATTTTTCACATATACATTACTGCACAGAAATTCTTTCCTCACATATTTGAGCATAACTGGCCATGGTACAGCAACCCTGGAGCAGCTTCCTACTGTTACAGTTAGTGCGGAACGTCTGTGACACGATCACAATATGACATAAAAGATGATGACGCTGTCTACTGTTACATTGCCTACCTGTGCAAACACCCCCGGCCAAACAGAATTTTGTATATACAGTACATCCAAGTACCCCTGTCTGCAGCCTGCAGATCGAGGCGGGGCTGAATTTGGGGCGGGGCTGCACGTGTCGCCCCGCCCACATAGTTTCTCATTGGTTGTAAGTAAATTAATGACGTCGACGCAACGTTCCTCCCACAACTCCTCTCATTGGTTAGTGAAATGGATTGAAGTCGCTGCCACGATAAACAGGAAATGCAGTTGGAAACAATACTTATGAATTATACATTTTATACAAACGCTGAATCCTTTGCTCATTTATTCAGCTTTCAGATGCGTACAAATCTCAGTTAAGTTTTTTAAAAATGTACGCTTATGACTGGTTTGTGGTTTAAGGTTACATACATTTTACAAGCAAGACTTCCGCTTTTTAGTTCTCCCATTTCTGGCAATCCGTGACGGTAAAAATGTCAACCAATCGTGTTTATTTACAGCTTTTTTTTATATTGTTAATAAAATACATAAATGTGGAATATTCTCACCACTATCCTTATGTTATTAAATTAATAAATAGAAAATTGTTGTTAAACATCAGAATTGTTTATAAATACAAACACTTATGACACATGAATGAATTATGATGACAAATGAATGAATTTCACTTTTATTTATTTTTATTTTATTTAAGATGATACTGTTTTCAGCAAAGCATTAATTCTCCTTCCCCATTTAATAATGGCATGTGAAACAGCAGTCTTGGTCCTCTGTGACATCATAAAATCCTCTGAGGTAACCACGTTTCCCATTGCCGCAATAACCGAAGCAGGTCTTGAATAACGTTTTGCATATTTTGCATTCTTTAATTTCAAAAGGCACCCGTAATTCAGCCCGTGATGCTTCACTCCAATTTTCCCAGTTCACTACACCTGTAGCCAAAAACACACACACAAAGCAGAACTCATCTAGGATTGTTAGCCATGATACAGCTTTAAAAATACAATAAGCATAGGACAGATGCTTACTGTCAAGCCATGCATAGTGTGCCTTCTGTCTGAACTCGGTCCTGTTCACAACTGCACTAAAGCAACTGCAAGTAAGTGAAAGATTCATGTAGGCAGCATCTCCATCCTGTAGCACTACGTCCAAGAGTATCATCTCCAAGATCTCCATGGGTAACTGGAAAGTATATGGAAAAGGTTTAACCCTTCATTTGCTTAAATGAAACAGGACAGTATTCCAGCACTTAAGAGACTTACATCCAAAAGTTGCAACTCAGGAGTCATGATTGCCTTTTGTGCCTAAAGAGGATAGCAGAGAAGACATGTAATTCTACACATGTTAAGAGAATACGACAAAAAAAAGTCATATTAAGTGTAATTAAATTACATTATTTTCAGTTTGCCTCTTGAGTCTCTTTGTTGCCCGTCTTTCTTCTTCAGACCTGTAATGAAATGTAGTAAAGGAGAGGTATGTTATTATTTTAAAAACTTTTATTTACATAATAAAAAGTGCTACACCTTTAAAATTAAAAATTGACTGATTCCCATTAAACGTACAAAAGTTACTCTCTTTGTGCTTTTGTTCATGACCCTAAATAGATTAAAAACAAGCAATTATGCATATCGCAATATGTACATTTACAATTTCTTTAATCATTTTTATTATATTGCACAGGCCTAGTATGTATAATGTAAAAGCGCACCTCAGCAAAAAATTTAGTGCTAGTTTAAAAAATGTAGAGAAATAAAGAAAAGACAATAAACCTCAAGGTGAAATTCTCCAAAAGAAGCAAACACCACCATCTCCTAATGCCCTGTTGATGTAGCCATGAGCACAGTCAATCTACCTTGAAAAACAAATTATTTAAAATGCTTTTACATTTATTTTTTCAAATGATTATTGGTACCATATCGTTGACACAGTATTCATGCCAAGGTCCAGGAGAAATGATCTGTGCAATATTTCTGTGATGAGAAAGACAAAACAAATCATTACTTAAAAAAAATAATAATAATAAAAAAAATAATAAACATGGTTAGGAACAAATAGTCTTTTTAAAAAGGTGGTAAAGAACAACCACAATCTTATAAAAACGTGGTTATGAACGACCACAACCTCTCAAAATAGTGCACTATAAAACCTGTAGATTTGCACATATTCTTCCTGACTGAATATTTCACCATGCAGAGGATCAAGGAAATAAATGTCATGCTTTCCCGGATTCATAATCTGTTGAGTATGTGACGATACATTCACCAGACAACAAGATGACAACAGCAGTTTATAAATCAGAGAGCCCTGTTTGTATTAATCACTTTTAAATGTATTAGATGAGAATACATTTTTAGCATTTTATGAAAAATATTCCATTCTTCCTTTACTGCAAAACACTTGCTCTGTGTAGATATGCTTAAATCTGAACTAAGAATGCATTCCTGTAATATCACACATGGACACAGTTCAATATATTGACAAAAAGAATAATTGTTTACATACAGCACAAATTCAGGCAGAAGCAGACGTTAGTAAATCACAAGTTAAACGGGTTAAAGATTAAGAATTACTTACACAAACCATCCAATGTCCTGGTACCCATGTTGGGAAGATAAACCAGTCAATGTTTGTATCTTTAAAAAAATAATATTGGTCATCACCAAAACTCAGAAAAGGTGTCAGGATTTAAAATTTCAAAAAAGTGATTAATACATACAGGCAAATGTAAAAGTTGCTCTTCAAGCGTCCTATTTGGCCATGTAGCAACTTGATATGAATTGGCACAAAAAACATTTACATTCTGTATGGAAAAAAAAGCTATCCCTTTAAGCAGCTTAAGCAATCTGAGCACAAAATACAGACTCTATCACCTGTGATTTTGCTATGGTCTCTAGCACTTTAAGGCAAAAGTTGAGAACCTGTAATTAAAGAAGAAAAAATTTTTAAAAAAATAAAAATAACGGAAACTCAACATAAACAACATTAATCAATTCTATATGGAAATATTATGTGTCTTAGCTGTTTACCGTTCCCTCTATGTCTTTTTCCAGGCCTAGAGAGCACAGGTCTGATCGTGTTAGGGTTATGTTGTATACAGTTGTGAGTTGCTCATCTGGAAACTTTCTGACATCCAAAGCATTATTAAGCTAGGATTCAGAAAAAAAAAAGAAAAAACAAAACCACCAAAATAAAATAAAAAAAACTTTTGTGGATCAACTGTATTTTGCAAAATAAAATTCCTGAATGTAACTTACCTACTGCTGTTGCCCCAGATTTGGCATAGATCCCCAAAATGTTCTGCTTGCTTTAACAGAGTTCAGGCTTGTTACCACAGGACCTGAACACCACCCAGGGTCACATTGGGACTGGACAGCTGTACAGAAGTAGAAGATATAAACAAATCTTAAATATTAAGCAAAGCACATAAACTTTATTGATTTAAAGAACAAGCTCAACCTGCATGTGTTTCTTGCACATCTAGGGTTTCATTCAAAAATTGGGTTGTCTTTGAATAATCTGCTGCCACATTTAGTTCTGCTCCTCCTGTGCATGTTATGAAGATATAGTTAGTACAATAAAGTGTAAAATTATAAGGAAGTGACCCTTCAGAATTCACATTCAGCACATAGAATATTTAAACATTACCCAGTGTGATCTTTCCATTGCAATCTAACTGAAAATTACAATTGCCACTGAACAGTTGCTTGAGGTGCTCCTTCTTCTTCCTGTTCTTCCCAAGGTTCCGATGATGAAGTATATTTCGAGCAAGAAATATGTGTGCAGATGGTCTTAAATGATTTAAGAAGTAATTATTTCTCTTAACTTCTGAAAACAGCTGCTCTGCACACTGACTATTAATTTTTCCAGCCAGCTCTGGTACGACACCAATAGTACGCAGCACATCTCTCTGATCTTTGTGGTGGCAGTCAGGATCCACAAGCGTCTTCTTGTGAGACAGCCAGGGAAGGTGAACCTTTAACTTCCCTTCTTTTGCTTTTTGTATGTTTTCAGGGGTAGGGTCTTGTACTCTGCCCTCAAAGGGATGGAAAGGTGGGTGAAGTGGTTTTCGCTTATTTGTGTGTGCCACCAACCCTCTTGGATAGTCATAAATCGGTATATTTTGAAAATGTTTCCAAGACAAAAGAAGATCAGCAAAGTCACGGGGACTCTCCGCTCTCAGGTTGAACTTGACAGAATATACATTACCAAACGGACACATGATTACTCCAACACCACCTGAAAGCACATAAAACATTTAAATGAAAACTTACAAGTTGTTTAAAAGACCAGTAAACCCATTCAAACAATACATATGGAGAGGAAAAAAAAAAAGAAAAGGAAAAAAAAAACAACTTACCTGAAGCACCCCACACCTTTTCAAACACCTTGTTGTATGTGACTCTGTTTGACATTTTACCACGAATTCTGAGGACGAGATCCATTTTGGAACCAACAGCATCAACCCCACACTTTCTACACAGCTTTTTCAAATCTGCAATCTGATAATGTATGCAATTTTGTAAGTAGTATAATCAGTTTCTGACTGCATACATACATACGTAAAAACACACCATCGTGCTATACAGGCAACAGTGTTATAATAGCATTATATGGTAAACCAAAACACTAAACAATTTAAACAAATATGTACCTTAAGGTGGAGTAGCTCATCTCCAAGCCTTTCCTCAGTAAAAGGCACATCAATGTCACTTCCTCCATCTGGAGAATGAACTTTTGCACTCTCCGTGTTTAATACCATGGCTGATTGCCTTGTTTTTGGACCTATCCATGGGGACCAGTTGTGATAACTTGGTGAAACTGTAAATGGATTTTCTTTACCACCTTAAGGAAGAAAAATATAGAAATTTAATGCAACAAACATAAAATAACCATACAAAAAGTGATAAAATAGTAAAAAAAAAATAATAATCTTTACTGTCCATTTGTCAAATTTTTTAGCCTAAACATTATAAATTTTTACATCAAGATTAATCTGCTAGAAAAACATAATGGCAGAAAACATTAAAGTCTTGTTTTCTATAAAAAAAATTAATAATAAAATGAATAAATCAGATGTTTATGCTTTAAACTAATAAAAAATTTGTGGGCTAAGATGAACAAAAATTAATTTAGCTTTTTCAGAAATAAAACATTAACCAAAAGTAAGCCTTACGCTGAAAACAGAAAAAACAAATCCTAGGCTGCCTGTTTTATTTTTCTGTTTTCATACCTGCTTCATATCAAAAGCAGTTATAAAAATGGGATATTCTAGGAAAAAAATATATATAATCAAAACTTACTTGGGTAAAACCCCCTGCTTTACATGTCCATTGCCACTGAATCCCAAAATTTTTCTATGTCAACATGTCCATCGTAAGTTGCAGGTGGAGATGGGATTTCACTCACTGTAATATAAAAAAACTAATAAAATAAAAAAACTCAAATGAAAGCTTAATATGTGAATTAATTTACACAGCAACAGGACAGAAACAGAAATAAGAAACCAATGCAACTAATATATAATAACTTTATACTTACCTGGGATGCTAAACACTCCTTTTTTATGAAGGTCCATAATCACGGTACTTGGATTGTATCCACAGGACAAACAGAAGTACATGTAGTCCAAATCACATAAAGTTTCGAAGTGCAGATATGCTTGCATGATTAGGTCCCCTTTGGGCAAAGACTCTCCCTCTGTGGCCTCAATTATCTGCACAACCCTATCTACAGCTGTGTGATTCTGGAAGGACATAGAGGAGAAGAAAGGTTAAAAATAAACATTAGGAAATAAACTATAAAATAAAATAAGAGCACTTCTAGTTATTTAAGACCCAAACCAGTACAAAATGTTAAATCTGAGCTATTAGCAAAAATAAAAAAAATAGTTGTTAAAGTATAAGTACATAAGTACAGCAGCAGGTATCATTCTTGATATTGTACCTGTAGAGAATTTCTCAATACCACACACAAATGCAGTGTGAGGACTATATGATCATTGAAGTTGTGCAAACCATCCCTCCATTCTTGGTACCTGTATGTGAGGTTGCATTTATGGCTTGTAATAAGTAGATACACCTGAGAAAACAATAATTTACTGATAAATAAATTATCTATCAAAACAATAACATTAAAAATATTTATCCAAGCAATATTAATAAAAAAAAAAGACATACCCCGAATCGCTCCGTGAAAAGTGACTATCTTCGCCCGGCAAGTTATCATTACTGGCTCACCCAAAACTCCCTTGCATAATCTGCATTCAACTTCCTCAGGCACTAGATGTTTTGGAAATGTGTGTTTTGGCATTTGCAGGATGTCCTGTGAAATTTCCACTGGAATTTTCTTATTTTCAAGCAAATATTCCATCATCTTTTTAACAATAGAAGAGTTTGGGGGATATGACACATCCTGACCGTTGGTCTCATCAGATTTATGGACAGTGTTAAGGACCTCTGAACTCTTTACTCTCTTGAAGAGTCGTTGCATCGTCTGGAAAGGATGCCACTTTGCGGTCGCTTTGTGCATGCATGATTGTCGAGGTTGGACACAAGGACAATGCCAGTTATTTTATTTTTTTTATCATAAGCCACCATCACCCTTCCCATTCTGCTATAATAGGACATTGTTGGTTCAAAGACAGAAATGAAATACTTTGTTGATGAACTTCCACAAGTGACATGGAAAGACAAAAGTCTCTCTGCAGTATTTGCCTCATGTTGCAACAGTAACAGTTGGGCTTTTCTTGCTTCTCCAAACCACTTCTCCTGCTCCAGCTGCGAGAGACTTTGGTTTTCTCAACTTGTTTACAGAAAGTTAGTGATTGGAGATGGCAGCACTCGAAAGGTAGAATCTCAGCGTTGTGCGCAAACTCTGAATTTAAAACACACTGATCATTTTCGCAAGCTGAATGATAGTTTGGCCCCCAAGTATTTTTTATGACATGTATGGGTGTTGCTTGATCATGGAAAGCCTTTTCAACTGCAAAAAGGCCAATCTTTTCATCAATGCACTGAGATTGAAAGTGCCTCTCAGGTGTAATTGCATTTTCTTTGTCAGTATGATGCCGCCTTATGAGTTCGTAGATTCTTGGCCAGCAAGGTTACATTACATTGGCTGCAAGTTACAGTCGAGGAATTTTGGGAGGAATGCAGGTGACTGAGGCTGAGTCTGCTGGACGCAGGACGACTGAGGCTGAGTCTGCTGGACGCAGGACGACTGAGGCTGAGTCTGCTGGACAGAGCAATTTGTATTTCACTCTGGCCTGTGGACAGTCAAATAACAAGCCAATATATTTGCGATTTTATGAAAGGTCCTTGATCAATGAAGTAGGGATGCACCAATCATCGGCCAATATAATGCCTTAAAATAAAACAAACACTCCATTACAAATTCAGATAAACATAATCATGCACAGAGCATTACTGCCCGGTTTGGTACCATAGTAAACAAACTAAAGTGACAAAAGCAAAATTGTTTAACTCACCATCATGGTGCACTGCCAACTGGAAATGGTTTTTGATGTGGTAGTACACCAACTGTGGCATACTGGTGTATGGGCAGAAAGGGCAATTGGTACAGCAGTCTTTTAAATACTGCTCACACTGCCCTTTGCTTGCATGTTTGCAAGGAAAATGGCTCTTAAAAGAGCCCTTGGGTTATGTAAACAAAACAAAGAGAATTGAGGGGTAGTGTAAGTGTTAGAGAATAACAGCAAAACAAAACAAGTTAAACAAAATAGAAAATGTGGTGCACAGGGAATATTAATGGGGATGTCAACATCACGGATCTGCAAATAGAAGGAATAGATCATTGGTTTTAGTATCAAATAATTTAAATTGTGTATATATAGAATTTGCATTATAAAAAACAAGCCCTCCTCTTTGTGCTGAATGATTTTATTCACAGAAACAAATCCTAACATTTTGCTCTTTTAAAGTACAAGTTAAAATCACTATATAAAAAATGAAACCATTTAAGTTAATTTACTGAGGAAAAAAATACATTTAAACGAACTCCGTAATGTTAGTCCCTTTACAGTAACTGTTGTAATAAAGATACACACTTATTACATCGAGGCTCATTTACAGTGAAACATCATCGGCGACAGACGGCAAACTGTATATATATGCATGAATTACTGACAGTTATAGATGGAAACTATATCCGTGACATATCACGCATGCACTGGGGAAGACACATCATCTCAAATGCATTAAAAAGCACACACAAAAAAACGTACTTTACGTACTAACGATACACTTTAAATTAACAATTTAGACATAAAATGTACCCGGCAGTGTTGCCAACTATTTTCAATGGAAAGGAGCTAAAGTCTGCTCGAAAAGTCGTCAAATGTCGCTAGATGACGTCATG
>JAOVVB010000046.1:20435896-20446201 GCA_028570985.1 Heterobranchus longifilis
TTCAGCCCCGCCTCGATCTGCAGGCTGCAGACAGGGGTACTTGGATGTACTGTATATACAAAATTCTGTTTGGCCGGAGGTGTTTGCACAGGTAGGCAATGTAACAGTAGACAGCGTCATCATCTTTTATGTCATATTGTGATCGTGTCACAGGCGTTCCTCACTAACTGTAACAGGAGGCAGCATCATCACCAGCTTTTGTCATAACATGATGTAACAGTAGTGTGTCACAGCCATTCCCCACAGATTGTAACAGTAGGCAGCGGCGTTATGTGACATGACAGTAGGCAGCATCATCATCAACTTTCATGTCATAGGTGGTGTCACAGGCTTGTCACAGGCGGTACTTTGAAACAGCGTGAGGAACGGCAGCAAGCTGACCACATACGACATGTGGGTGGATCAGGTATCAGGATCTGCATGCGGCTGGAGCTGCAGGGTAACCTCATGTATCCGAGCGGAGCCGTGATTACATTTGTTCCCTTACCACCACAATTTATCTCTCAAATGATAAAAACAGCAAATGTTACAGAAAAGCAGAGAGTGCAAAGTCATCTGTCCTGAAGAAGCCACTGTGATGTAAAAATTACAGTTAAAGTACAGAAAGCTTCACTGAGTCAACTGTTATACACTCTTCTTTCTTAGCAGCCTGGCTGTAATTGTAGAAATACGATAAAGCAAATATAATTGCAAGCAAAGATGATCAAGAACAAGCACCTGTGGGCAGACAGTGGGCACAGTGGGCATATGCATTTAAAGAAGACATACCTATAGTTTTATGACATCATTTTAGAATCCTATAGTTTTATGACATTATTTTAGAATAGGAAGAATTTTATGTCAAGACCTCCAAAAAGCCCCAAATGCTGGAAAAAAGCATCACGCTATGATGTAACTCAATGTTATGCCACTCAATATCATGTCACTCAATATGATGTCACCCAGGAAGATATTAGGTGTTGCCATGGCTGAACTGTTATGATAAATCCTTTTGCAATTTTGCATCCTCAATGTCTTCTGACGACCCGGTTTGGTGGCGATCATATAAATTCCCTAGAAAGAACATATCAAACTCTATTGGGTGCATTTTGCAAACAACTCAAATAACTGACTTCCTGTTGAGTAGAGCCCATGATATGCAATGCAAAGGTTGTTCAGCTCAATGAGACCTTAAGGTGTACTGGGTTTTACATGTATACGTGCAAGTGAGTATGAGCTATGCGTCAAATGACTTCCTGTTGAGTAGAGGCCATGACATGCAACGTAAAAGTTATTCAGCTAAATGAGATCTAAATGTTTGCAAGGTTTCAGTGTGTATTTTAAGTGGGTATGAGCTATGCAGCAAAATCTTATGTGAGGGCCTCATGCCACCCCCCAGGGCCCAGACAACCGATCCCCCTGCCCCACACACACAAAAAGCCCCGGATACTGGAAAAAATATATAATAATCCTTAGAAAAACCCTTTTCTAGGCCCTTCACACACTTTGATGACATAAGGCTGATGTCATTGGGCTGATGTCATAGTGCTTGGACCCTATTTAATATGTTTAGCCATGAAACATTACTTAAATACACACACCAGCAAAGCACACAATAGCATGCTAGTACTATCAGTGCCACAGCTGTACTACATCCACTCCACATCCTCTATATATTTTTTAAGTATACTAGTATATAGTATATAGTATAGTATATAGTAGTTACTGGCAGTGGATCAAGGCTAATAACAGACAGCCTACAATTTTCCTAATAAAGTTGTGGTAAGTCTTTCAGCTGCTCCCATTGAGGGGTCACTACAGCGGACCAACTGATCTGTACAGCAATTTGGCACAGGTTTTTGCCAGATGCCCTCCCTGACGCAACCCTCCCATTTTATCCGGGCTTCTAACCAGCACTGCATCCAGTTGCAGGGGTTTGGGCATTGCCCTACTTCTGTAGGCCACTGACCCAAGTTTACCTAATTAAGTGACCACTGGGAATAGATTATATACAATTATATCTAGGGTCCTTGGTTCAGTTCTGAGCTTGGGTTAACATCTATGTGAGGTTTCCTTTTGGGCTCTCCATGTTGGTACACTGGAACACTGGAACGACTATGTTAAAATGCTCCGAGAAGTGAATGTGTATAAGATGCCCTACGATGGACTGGAATTCCATCACAGTGTTTGGGGATAAGATCCAGATTCACTGTGACCTAAGTAGGAGAACATGCTTACTAAAGCTGAACAAATTCATAAATTGATGAATGGACAGATGTATGAGTGGATGGAGGAGTGAATGGATGGATGGATGGATGGATGGATTGACGAATATTGCATTATGGCTCAATGGCAGAACTACAGAATGATATTATTTATATACTTATATATATCATAATCATGTAATAATTAATTAATAATCATCTTCAAGCTACCAAAACTGTAAATCTCTCTCTCTCTTGTTTACACGCATACACACGTAATGTAACAAAATGCTATGTACAAATATGCAGAGAAGTGTACAAAAAGAAGTCATAAAAAATTAAGTGTCAAAAATATATTTATTCAGGATTAAAATTCATTACTAAAACAACTTCAATATTTAGTTCACTGTTAAGGTTCAGTTCAAATTCATCTATATGTAAAGTAGCTACAATTAAATGTACACAAATAACAGTTTATTTAATATATAGTCTATACTTATATATTGTTAGCATAATAGATACATTTATTTTGGTAAAACCCAGAACAGCAGTGTTTTTTAATTTTTTTTTATTATTATTATTAATTTTTTTTGCTGGTATATATCTTTCTTCCCAAAGATAACTATAAAAACAACATAGAGCAGGATAATAAACATGCAGAACAACTTAACATAAAGAAAAAAATAGAAAAATAGTCTTTTTTTTGGCAGCGATAGACTTTACCTGTCTGCCTGCAAAAAGCACAAGTGACAAAAGGCAAAATGCCACATTCACTGGTTCAGTGCAGCAAATTAGTTCTGTAAGACAACCATCTGACACACACATACAATCATATACAATCTTCAGTCATCAACATATAAAACTACATGAACAATGCTGTGAATCTGTGGCCTTTTTTTGTATTTGCAAGCAGTGAAAAAACAAAGAGTGAAAAGTGTGTCTCTAAAGAACACAGTCCTTAAAGTGATTTCTCCAACATTTGTTTCTGTACTTATTCTGTTTTGTGACAGTACAAGTCTTTTAAGGCCTTGAGTTCTTCGATGAGTGTCTTGTTTTGCTTTTCAAGCACAGCGACACGATTCTCGAGACATCTGACATACTCTTTCTTCTTCCGCCGGCATTCCCGTGCAGCTTCCCTGGAAGCGATAACAAAGACCCTTCAATGTGCATGATCGCATTTAACTTCACTTCAAGAGCCAACATCAATCAAGGCAAAACAACAACAACTTTTCAATATTTTATTTAGAATTGAGATTGAAGGTATTACATTTAATTTTCTTTTAGCAAAAGTGATTCAATGAGGCAGGACAGAGGCCCAGCGGGTTTTAAGAACCCACCAGAAGTTCTGTTCATTTTAATAGGATTAGCTGATTACTGTATGTGGTAGCAGCACACTATTATGAATTCCTTTTTAACTCGCCAGAAAAATATGACAAGCCTATATCTCACTTCTGCAGCATATGATTACTAGGATTACAAGTTTCTGGCAGTGCAAATCTGAAATTGAACCAAGAAATTACTTGTCAACAAGTAATAGTCAAAGTAGGGAAAGACAGTAGAAACTGTGTTGAACAACTAAAGCCACTGAGTTGATGTAATTGAAAACATTATGCATAAAATGAAATAATGAGAGCAGTTATTTGTTGAGAACGTAGCAAATTGGGCTCACAGTGTTCAATACCATAACACCAGTACAGATATGTAGTGTGCCAAGTATAGAACTAGAGTACTGTATGTTACCCGTTCTTTATCAGGCGAAGCTCCCTCTTGCGTGATGCTTCTTCAGGAAGTTTCTGAGAGCTGTGCAGAGGCCTTGGTGAGCTCGCTGTCACTACACCTTGCGGCAGGCTGACAGTAGGAGAACAGATCTGAAGTGCTGACATGTCTCCAGTAGCAGCTAGAGTAACCCACACACAGACAGACAAAACCACTGTCAAGCACATGATGTATCTGGTCAAGAAATTTTCAACTTATTTTATTCCTGAATATATGACCTAATGTTCCTCCATTATATATACACTATATTATATTGAGCTCTATTGTGGCTATTGATGTACAAAGACAACTGAAAAAAGAAAAGGTATGCAAAACAGCACAAACTATAAAAGTGTATTTTAAACAGTTTTGGTCAGAGGATATACCTGATTTTTGTACAGTATAATGGTGCAGGTTGCTCCGTAATAACATAAATGTTAATATTTCTGTGTTTATATAGTAACAGCTTATATCCAGGTCTGGTATGGCAGATGCTCCAAATAATATAAGTGAAAAGTGGGTTATTGTTTAACAACATAATTCTTAGAATTGTTAATGGGGTGAGATTTTTTTTTAGGAGGCATTTATTTAACATTTATGAAAAGTATTTTCATAATTATTTTATGTTCTGTCTTCTTTCTTTTCATTTTCTCAGTAAAGATAATGAGAGAATGCATTTGTGTGTGTTAGAGAGAAAGAGAGAGGGAGAAAGAGATCAATCAGGAAGGTATGATCATAGCTAAAACAACAAAAAAATTAAATATAAAGACTTGAGAAAGATCCATTCAGGCAAGGGGCTACTTGCTGGGAAACTTGCAGAAACTAATTCTTAAAGGTTCCACAAAATTAATTCTAATTATACGACGTTTAAACTGCATGACATATTTTATTTAATAAATAAAACTTTGTTCTCGTTGATACGTGATAAATATCTATGACAGTTTAGCATCTCAAAACAAGCTGAGACTGGTTTACGTTTTAACAATTCTCTTAACAAAACTGGAAATTAAAGCCCTACACAAATTCAATACATGGTGATTTACTATTTATCATCAGAATACTCTTACATTAACATTTAAAAGGAGCTCATTTATTTATAAACTGAGAGTAGACTTAAACATTATGTTGTTTGCTGGAACACAATGCTGTACTATTAAGTGTTATGTAAAGGTATTTACACACTGTAGAGCCATCTACGTAGAACCTGTTTTTTTTTATTTTTTATTATAAAAGCATTTGTTTCTTTGACAGCCGTCATACAGTGACTAGCTATGTGTGCAATTACAATCAAAGCTATTGACATTACTATGACATCACCAACCTCATGATGTCAGTAGCTCAGTGAGTCTTTGAGCAATCCCCGCCTCTTGTCATCTCTTCCTGCTTCCTTAAGCCATAAGTGTTTGTGTTGTTATTCTTAGCTTCAAAGTGGTATTGTAACACGCAGCAGCAGGGGTTTTAAAAGCCTAATCATATCACTTTTTTATTATTACTTTCAAGATGAAAAAAAAGTAAAGTAAAAAGTTAAACGTTTGTATTAATTGTAATAGCATAAATCCTTGGATGCTTCTCCTTCCGTCATTTTGCAATGACTGGAGCCTTTAGCCAGGAGGTTGTGTCATCAGATGGTTATCAATGATTCTGTGTTTCGACCACTAACCATAACACTCCTGTTTCTGGGTTAGCAGTGGGAGCCAGCCACTACTCACTCCATCCTGGTTGCCAGCTCAGCTCCTCCCTCCTGCTCCAAATCCAACATGAGGCTCTCTGCAGCTTCCATCAGTTATCACACTGACTTCTTTCTCTCAGGCCCCCTCAATCCATGTCTGTCATCAGCTTCCAGGTTGATAGTGCTGGAAAGCCCCTTTATTCCACCTCCACTGGATACAACCATGTCTGCCAGTCATTGTCCCTGCAGCTCTATAGCGTTTAGACTTAATTTTAAATGCCTCCTCTCACCCCTCTTCCCATTACATTGTAAGTAGTGTGGATGACATCTCGGAAATGGAGCCTTCTCTTTAGGTCTAACCTAAGCACCCATGCTTGGGCAGACTGTAGAAGACTTACCTGGGTTTTATTGGGCCCTGGTGGTCTTGTCCCCTCCTTAACAAATGTTATACCAGATGGCGCCTTGTTCTTATGTAGACATTTCCTGATCCTCTCGTGCTCTAGGATGTCAGCTAGCACAGTCAGTACAGTTTATCATGGTGCCATCTGGATCTGCCATGAGGAAGCGCGGTCTTACATCCTGTCAAGATGTGTGCCATCACTCTCTTTTTCCTGCAGAGCCTGCATGTTGGGTCATCCCTCATCCCCAATCTGTGTAAGTGAGCAGGAGTTGGGAGGGTGTCATAGATGGCCATAAGCAAGAAACAGATCCAGTATGGCTCGAGCGTCCATAGGACAGCCCATGTCACCTTTCTCTTGGGGAGATCCCACCATGTCCAGGTGCCCTGGGATCTTCGCTCCACAACCTTGCCTTCCTCCGATCTTCCTCTAGGTCCCTTATTTCGGCCTGGACCATGGCAGAATTTCTTGACCTCGACCTTTTCTCCACAGTGTTGGCTTTTGGAAGTAAATCATTCCCAGGCCTTGCCTTACTGAGCATGGTGTTTCAATGATTTCTTTGAGCTTTTGTTTCCATTTTGGTAGGGCCAGTGTTGCTGAAGTATCCTACTTCCATCCTTACCTGGCTTTCCAGCCTTTTTGACCTTGTTGTCTCTTGAGTCCCTGAAAAACATGGCCACCCTGCACTTTGCAATTTGGAAGTCCTCAATCAGGCAAGAGAAGGGTAGTTGTAATGGCCCAGATCTGATGTATAGCCTGCCTGATTTGAAGCTTGGGGGTATTCCCAGACATCTTTTGAGATGCAAGTTGATCTTACATTCCACTCCTTCCACTACTGTAAGTGTGGCCCCATTTCATCAGCCACATACCTAACTTACTTACCTTTCCTAATGACCAGGTTCCTTGATTTTCTTGGCTAAAAAGTCATTCTGGCCCACAAACCTTTGTTAGGACCCACCTAGCCTGTACATGGGATGAAGTTATAATTGTAAGGTCATCCATTTAACCCTTGATAGCTGGTTGCTGAGTGCCTGAGTCCCTTTCTTCTGTTTTGATGATGAGATTCATGCCTATGACAAACAGGATGGGGGAAGACTATACATCCTGTGACAATCTCTCTCTAGAGATGCTGCCACTCTGTGATGTATTGTAGTACTTAATTTTCAATCATGTACATGGACACCCTCTTTGCCATGCCTCCACCTCCTCTTTAGGACTATTCAGACTCCCAGATTTATCATCTCCCAGTAGAGACCTGGTGAAGTTTTAGGGATCCTTTATAAACTCCACTTCTCCTTTTCAGTTTTCTTTGTTGTTTCTCCCCTTCTGATTCTCCTGAGGCAGTCCTGAAGTCTGCTTGTGAGAGCCTTTATCCCTTCCTTTTTCTCAGTGCTGCTTGATTTGTATCTCTTGTTAAGGCTCTTAATCTCTTTCTTTAAGTCTCTTTCTTCTCTTCGGTTCGATTGTTTCCGTGCATTGATGCTGCCCTTCCTCTCTGTTATACCAAATCGTTTCTTTGCCAGGTTGTACGTAATTTCTCTAAGAGTGTTTACTTTCACGCTGACATGACTTCCAAGATTCTGGTTAGGTCCTCATCGAAGCTAGCCCACTCCTTGTCAGACACATATCTAATCTCCTTCTTCATGGGCTCAGGCTATGGTATGGCATCTGTGGAAATGTTCCCTTGGGGGGTAGGTAACTGAGTGCTAAAAAAATCTGCAGCGCTGTGGGGTGCTTCCTGGCTGGAGCTTTCCTGTGTCTCACTAGATTGTAATTTTGAGCGCAGCACCTATGTCTTCTCCCTCCCACACTTGGTCTTGGCTTAGTACATTTTGATGCCCCTTAAGTTCTTGCAGATCTTAATGCAGGAGCACTTCACCTCTGGTGCCTTTACCGGTTATGGTGGTTTGAGTGAGGTTTTATTTGTGTCCCTGTTCCTGTCCTGAACGTAACTGTTGAATCTGTCCAGTTGAGTCTCTCGTTCTCCCAACACCCCCCTCCCCCCCGCCTCTCAGAAGACTTTGGAGTATTGCTCATGTATGGCTTGCTTGGTGCCCTTTTGCGAGTGCTGTGTATGGTCCAATACTGGCCCAATACCTCCATGTCAGTCTTTCCTGGAGGTCATCTGCCTCTCCAGCATCACCATTCTTTCTCGGTTGTCTTTCAGTCTTTCTTGGAAGTCACTGGATGTCCAGAGGTCCAGTAATAGCATACATCCTTAAAATATGCTTAAAAGATGAGTGTTTATCATAGGATTTTTTCCTAATTACTTTTCTGTTAACTAATTAATTAATTGACTTATCATAACAGTCCTTACATACACCTACCCATGTCAGTTTACTGTAGGTTCACGGATTAAATACAAATACATGACAACATATTCAATGCTGTCAATATACCATTTACATATTGCAAAATAACGATTTAAAACATGACATTGTATCATTATTATTTATCAACTAATGCAGTGAAAAAAATCCTAACTATGCCACTGAGGCTGAAATTCTGGTAACTCAGATCACTGCTTCCAATACTGATGCCGCGCTCAGACTCCAAGGCATCTAGAGGCAAAGAAATACATTCACAAATCTCATATTTTTAGGTGAGAACTGACTGGTGATAATTACTTTGATATAGATAATTACTTAAACTTATCTAGCACTAGCCAAAATAATTTTTTTCTGGATTAAAAAAAAAAAAAAGTCTTACATTCCTGCCCTTGTTGGTGCTGTAGAAGGCGGGTGCTGATTCACAATGCTGAGTAGATTTAACTGATCATTTCGGCTATTATTATAGTCAACAGTGGAGAAGGACAATGATTATGCAGGTTTTTCCTGGAATACAAAAAAAATTGTCTGTTTGACATGAATTGTTTATTGTTGAACAAACAGTTTATAAACAATTATTAAAACTATTTTTTAAATATAATAAGCAAAAACTAAAATGCATTCAGTTTCCTCTGTTGTGCCTGCCAATTTAAATAATGACATCACCCACTACTTCACACTGTGCCCGCGAACAGGGATTTAGACTGTGTCTCCTTCATTTCGATATGTTTTTATGAACATCTTGAATTAAACAAATAATCTATGCAAAATAATCAAATGACTGCATATAAAGTTGTGTGTACAGTGCTGGGCAAAAGTATTCATACCCATTGAACTTTTTCACATTTTGTCACGTTACAACCACAAACGTAACTGCATTTTATTGAATTTTATTTAATAGGCCAACACAAAGTGGCACATAATTGTGAAGCGGAATGAAAATGCTAAAAATGTTTTTCCAAATTGTTTTACAAATAATATTTAAAAAGTGTGGCATGCACTTGTATTCAGTCCCCCTGAGTTAATACAGTGAAACCTCGCGATTGTGAGTAAAACGGTTTGCGAGTGTTCCACAAGACGAGCAAAGATTTTTAATAAACTTTGACTTGGAAAACGAACAAGTCTTGGTTTACAAGTACCGAGTATCATGTATCATGCATCCGCTTCTTGTTTTGACGCCGAGCGTCACGTGATAACTGAGCTAATGGTTTTTCTCTCTCTTGCGCTGTGGAATTGTGGGTAATCCACTCCCCTGCTGGGTTTTAGTGCACGTATTTTACTGGTATAATCAACATCCGTGCACGCATGTACTGTTTACTATAACACTGACCACGTGTGTGTGTATAAAACATCTTTTATTTTGTGTCTCTATGCGTTTGTGTTCAGCGCACGTACTGTATAAAGCAAAGGCAAGTCTCATTAGTAAGGTTAAAAATTCATTTTCTCTCTCTCTGCTCGATGCTCAGTCTACTCTTTGCCTGCTCTGTGTGTCTGTGACCGCACGCGTCATTGGACACCGTGCCGCACACACAAACAGACCCCTCCTATTTTCGCCTTCACAGACACACACACTCTCTCTCTGCTCTATAGAGACACTGCTCTGTCGCGATTCTTTTCAAAGGTAAAGTGCAGGTTAATTGATTTTATTTTTACTTTACAGCAGTGATTCCATTAGTGTGTCGCTCAATCGAGTGTCATTAGAGAGATTTCTTGTTAATTTTTTTGATAAAACAGTGTTTTCGTTGTGTCTGTGCATGTGTGTGAAAAGAGTGGAGGAAGGGTGTGTAAGACGAGAAGGGGAGAGGGGGAGGGGCTTCTTACTTTAGCTTCACACACACACACAGCGCCTGAGCGCCTGCACAAACGGAAACACTTATCTGATGGGATTTATTTTTACTTTTTTTTTTTAAAGGTAAAGTGCAGGTTAATTTGTTTTATTTTTACTTTATATTTTGTATTAATTATTTTTATGT
>JAOVVB010000046.1:20451736-20469910 GCA_028570985.1 Heterobranchus longifilis
TTGCTGATTGTTTCGAATTGCAATAAAAAAAAAATAAATAAATAAAAATAATAATAAAAAAAATATATATATATATATATAAAAAACAAAGGGATTTATTTATAAAATTGTGACACAGAGTCGCAATACAAATCGAAAAAGGGGATGGCATCATGTTGTGGGGGAGCTTTGCTCCAGGATGAACTAGTGGATTTTATAAAATGGAAGGCATTACGAGTAATAAAAATTATGTGGATATACTGAAGCATCATCTCAAGATATCAAGCAGGAAGTTAAAGCTTGGGCACAGATCGGTCTTCCAAATAGACAATGACCCCAAGCAGATTTCCAATTTTTTTTCCAAAAAGGACAATAAAGGCTAGGTATTAGAGTGGCCCTGACCCTAATTCCATAGAACAAATGTGGGTGGAACTGAAAGTGTGTGCAAGCAAGGTCTACAAACTGCACCCAGTTACACCAGTTCTGTCAGGAGGAACAGACTAAAATGCAACAATTTATTGTTAGGCGCTTGTGGAAGGTGACTCGAAACATTTGACCACAGTATTAAAACAGTTTAAGAGCAATATTTCCAACTAAATACGTTTAAACGTCTGATCAACTGGGAATGTGAGACAGAAATTAAAATTGAAATAAATATTTTTCTTTCTTCTATTATTCAGATTTTTTTACATTCTTAAAATATGAGAATATTTATTAGGACTAAATGTCAGAAATTGTAAAAAACCAAGTTAAAATGTGTTTGGTTAAAGTGTTAACTTCTGACTTCAGCTGTACTTATATACTTAAAGACAATGTCCATCAGTAGGAAGAGTTTATGGACAGTTAAAGGAGTGGTTTAAGAATGTCATAAGTTTACAACTTGCCCACCCATTACATGCAGCATGTATGTCAAAAAGACTTCGGTAGTTGCCTAACCCCCCCTCCCCCTTCTCTTTCTCTCACTCTTTCTCTCTTTCTCTCTCTCTCTCCCTCTCTTTCTTATTTCCAAATCAGCAAGAAAGGTTCATCAGGTTCATCAGAAGAGATCCTGAACAATGAAGTAAGTCATTCATTTAATATAAATGGCAAAGTTGTAATTGTGGATATGTAGTTAAATCTACTGGTCTTCTTGTAAACATTTATTTCATGTGCCATTAGTATATGCTCAATTATACATAAATAATTAAACTCTTATTACTCCTTTACTACTCTTACATTTAAACCTTGTTTTTCTGCAAATTATTAGAAAGATCTTAAAAAGGATCGGGCAGCGGTGGACTGGCAGTTTTTTTCCCGATCCATGCGAATACTCGGCATCATGGTACCGAGACTCTTCTGTAAAGAGGTGAGGGCTTCAGAAAAATAAACTAAATTTTTTTTTTATGTTGTCATTAACAATAAACATGTTACACAGGTGTAATGATGATAATGGCAGTTATTAATTGCTTGATAATAATAAAGTATAACTTCTAGTTAAATCAGTTAAAGTTCCTTATACTAACATCTCTAAACATTTCCGTGTACATCTAAGCATCAGGATTTATAATATTTTCATATCAGCAGTACAGCAAAATATTGAAAGTTTACATGTAACATATTTTACATTTAGGTTTTTCTTAGTAAAATATTACAATATTGTTTACGTAAATAAGTTATATTCAAATGCAAAAGATGCCATTTTGCTTACATTATTTATTGTATATAAAAACCTTCATCATTATTGTGTGCAGCCAGTTTTTTCACTTTATCATTTTAATTTTCCTAGACCTGGTACTTGATCATGATTGCAGTGATGCTGGTGGCTCGGACTTACTGTGATGTTTGGATGATTCAGAATGGCACTATGATTGAAAGGTTGTATGAATGCTTAATTGGTGTAATTTTGTTCTTAGAAAAAGTAATACAGCGAGGGGTGTTCAAGTCAAACTGGGACTTTTGGTTGTTTAACTAATGTAATATAATGGCCCAAACATTCACAAGAAATTTCATCAGTCCGAGTTTGACTTGAACTTCCCTCATAGAAGTACAATTTTAGATAGCAAATTAAATCCTCTAAAAAGGTTTTTGATTTAGTTTTTTTTCTTCATCTTTCACAGTGGTATCATTAGCAGAGATATCACACTGTTCAAAAGGCACTTTTATTCCTACATTACGGTCATACCAGGGGTAATGATTCACCTTGTGGCTTTGGCTGTGAAAATGTTTCAGACTAATATTTGTGTGAAATTGTGCTTTTGACTTATATGACTCATAACATATGTCACTGTGCTGATTCAAGAAAATCAGTTAAACTAGACATTAGTTAAAATGGGCAACTAATCTACTACTTAGCTGTGGTGGTTTACCCACTCCGAAATAAGATCTCCTCTGAGGATTTTTGATTTATTGTCACACCCACAAGACATCTTTGGACAACATTGAATGTTTTGAAACAGTTTTTCGTTCAAACATATTCATATTTTTGCGCATGTTGTGGTTTACAGTGCAATTATTGGTCGCTCCACAAAAGATTTCAAGAGGTATTTGTTCAACTTTATGAGAGTCATGCCAGTTGTAAGTCTCTTTTTTTAAATATACTTCTTCGTTATCACTTAGCATCTCAGATTGCTCTGTGTTTTAGTGCAATTCCTTGAGTTTTCATTTTTAAAAGGCTGTAAAATGTCAGAGGAGATATATTAGCTTGCTTTAACTTCTGCGTAACATTCTAAGTTAAGTATGCTATTTTTAACAGGTAAACAGCTGTAGTATTTGTGTGCATATTTAAGTTGTGTGTACTAATTGATAACTGCTATCACTAATGTCATGTACCTGCATCATTGCCTAATCTAAGTGTTTAGCGTTATAGCTAATTTTGATCTTGTGTGTATCTTTGTGTTTGTATGAAAATAAATAGTGGACACACCAAATGCCTTTCTGCCCCATAGATTGCCCTAGTGAACAACCTTCTAAAGTTAGGACTGAATGAACTGAAGCTTCGTTTCCGTGATAGACTCACTAAACATCTCTATGAGGAGTACCTGAAGTAAGAACCAGGGTGTTTGCTTATGATTTCAGTGACAGTTTTGTCTCTTTTAGTTCTTATATTTCTGCTTTCTTGCCTTGAATAATTTCAGAGGTTACACATATTACAAGATGGGAAACCTGGATAACCGGATCGCCAATGCCGATCAGCTGCTAACTCAGGATGTGGAAAAGTTTTGCAACAGCGTGGTTGACCTGTACTCCAATCTCAGCAAAGTAAAAATTGTTTTGGACTCTGAATTGTATTCATGATAATGGTACACCAGTGTGTTGGCTGAATGGGGTTCCAACCTTTTTTTCTCTTTTAGCCTCTTCTTGACATTGGCCTCTACATCTTAAAGCTGACAAACGCTATCGGAGCTCAGGTAGAATTAAACTCATGTGTTCCCTATGTGCTCAGAACACGTTCAATAAGTAAATGTCTAACAGCGACTGCATGTGATGTCATGCCTACTGTCAGGGTCCTGCTTCTATGATGGCCTACCTGCTGATCTCGGGTCTTTTCCTGACAAGGTTGAGGAGACCCATTGGAAAGATGACTGTCGTCGAGCAGAAGTACGAGGGCGAGTACCGATATGTCAACTCCCGGCTCATCACCAACAGGTGAGCTTCATCCTTTCAGTGCTGAACGCAGAAATATACATTTTATTCTTACAAGGCGACTTCTTTTTAAACCTGTTGTACTTTACTGGTGCTGTTCCTTAGTGAGGAGATCGCATTTTACAATGGAAATCTTAGAGAGAAACAGACGATTCACTCTACCTTCAAGAAGCTGGTGAGAATCTCGGCTTTTATTACACTATTAAGAGATTTCAATGGTTTACTGATTCATAATTTCCCTAATATCCTTTGCCATCAGGTTGACCACTTACACAATTTCATATTTTTCCGCTTCTCCATGGGGATGATAGACAGCATTATCGCAAAGTGTGAGTTAAATTTGGTTGTGAACAGACACCTATACTAATTAACTGACTAAGCACAGTGTAAATGTTAAGATGAATGTAAAGGTTAACTTTCTGTTTGTCCTGTGTGCAGACTTGGCTACGGTAGTTGGATATCTGGTGGTTAGCCGACCATTTCTAAACCAGCGGCATCCGCGGCATCTTCACAGCACACATGCGGAACTGCTGGAGGTGAGCTGCATAAACTTTCACACTATTTTCAATACATTAATAAGGTGCTAACGTGTGATCTACGTTTCTTCTGCAGCATTTATATTATTTTAATTTTAAAACTCTGAACTCATTACACAATGTGAAACGAAGTGCATCAAATCACCAGCAGGGGAATTTAATGTATTTAAAAAAAAAAAAAAAATTTAACTTATCCTTTATATTTCTTCCTCCCTTAGGATTACTATCAGAGTGGACGCATGCTGCTGCGCATGTCACAAGCTTTGGGAAGGATCGTGCTTGCAGGTCGGGAAATGACAAGACTCGCAGGGTAAAGATATTTCTGGCTTATATTTTTGAGTTGTATGTAGAAATTGTAGGATGTTTGCCGATATGTATTTATCACCTCCATAGTATTTAAAAATACAAATACTTAAGATGTTAACAAACTGTACATAAATTCCTGACTGTGTGTATATTACATGTTAAGAACCATCGCCTTTTGTGATTAAGTAATTGCACAGGTCCATAATGTGAGTTCAAGAAGTCTTTTTAGAGCAGGATGGGTTGTCTTAGAAATGTCAAAAAGCTTTGCTTTTTAAAGAATGCAGGTCAAGTCCAAAGCAGACTCCATTTCAGAATTTATTAATTATTAAAATATTAACATTTAATAACAAAACAAATCTAAATTTACAGTCAAAAGTTTGGAGTCTGTCTCCTTTATGTTTCCTGATGTAATTACGGAATGTTCATCAAAGCTTATAATTACGACATTGCACACCTACAGGTTCACCACCCGTATCACAGAGCTGATGAAGGTTCTGAAAGAGCTGAACATGGGGAAGTATGAGCGCACCATGGTGTCTCAGTCAGAGAAAGGTAAGAGCTCATCAGTTTTGAAGTCATAATATTAAGAAGGCTTTTGGCCAAACTGTTTTGACATATTGGATTGTCTCATTTCCAGAAATAGACACTTTAGAAAAACTGACCCTGGTGCCTGGAAGTGGACGAATCATATTTATGGACAAAGTCATCAAGTACTCACTAAACCTCTCTTTTTTCAGATTATTCTTGGAAAGTTTGTTGTATGTATTTTGTAAATGATGTTTTATCTGTTATTTTTCACCAGGTTTGAACACACACCCCTAGCAACACCCAATGGAGATGTCTTAATAAAGGACCTCAGTTTTGAGGTAGTCTTTGTATTCCATCATATGACATAAATGTGACTTGATAACATTGTATTATAGTTAATTGGGGAAAATAAATACATAAAGTTGGAATTTCCAAAATGTTCTTTTACCAGTCGCATCAGCAAATGTTTTCGCTCAATAACAGTGCATATATATCTCTGCAGAATATCTCTAAGAAAATACTTAAATTATAACAATTTTGAATAGAATATTTACTGTTTCTATTTTTATGTGTCTTAAGGTGAAATCCGGCACAAACGTTTTGGTGTGTGGGCCCAATGGATGTGGGAAGAGCTCACTCTTCAGAGTGCTCGGAGAAGTAAGTACTTGAATATTCAGAAACAAACAATTATAATATGTATGCGCCACCCCTGTTGGAGCAAACTCTGTGAATTTTTTATTATATGATAACAGTTTAATTTAGGGTTTTTTCCCCTCCTCAGTTGTGGCCTCTGTTTGGTGGAAGCTTGACCAAACCTGAGAGAGGAAAGCTCTTCTATGTCCCTCAGGTAAGATTACTGAAAAAGAATTACTGGCAGCACCAGAAGTGTAAGAAATGTCTTATGGGTAATTTTCTATTTTTATATGTGTGTCTCTTTCTAGAGGCCTTACATGACACTTGGATCACTGAGGGATCAGGTGATCTACCCTGACACCTTTGAAGACCAGAAGAAAAAGGGGATTTCAGACCAGGTGCCAGAGAGCTTTTTAACAATTAAGAGAAAATTGCTGCATCAAGTGTTCTCATCTCTATCAAAATAACGAACTTTATTAATATGTTTTCTGTGTGTTATAGGTGTTGAAACAATACCTAGATAATGTGCAGCTGGGGCACATTCTTGACAGAGAGGGTACCTGGGATACTGTTCAGGACTGGATGGATGTTCTCAGTGGTGGAGAGAAGCAGAGGATGGCGGTAAGCGAACAAAATTTTCAAGTAATAAAAGCATCACCTTATGTACTAGCTTTAGCTTACTTAATCATAAATGTATGAAACCCTCAGCCAATATCACTTTGTTTGCTGCAGATGGCTCGGTTGTTCTATCACAAGCCCCAGTTTGCTATCCTGGACGAGTGTACCAGTGCAGTAAGTGTTGATGTGGAGGACTACATCTATAGCCATTGCAGAAAGGTAATGAGGCATATCACAACTTTCCTCTCTTGGATGAACTCATACACTCAGTATCTTTTGTGAGACCCTGGTTTCTTCTGTGTTTTCCTGTCAGGTGGGCATCACTCTGTTCACCGTCTCTCACAGAAAGTCTCTCTGGAAGCACCATGAGGTGAGGTGGACTTTTATATTAGCATCTATAGTTTTATTGTTGAACTATGGTCTGTGGTAAGAAGTTCCAGTCTGTGTCTTTAAGACCTGTTTTATAAATCGTTATCTGCCATCATACTTGTACATAACGTGAGTTTGTCCACTATAGAGCAGACAATAAAAAAACTGAAAGTCTCATGTTTTACTTTCCAAAATGTGGTCATGATAATGCGAAGAATCACTACTACTTAATTCTGGGTTCTAAATCAGCGACATTGGGCTAATGGGCCTTAAAAAGACTCAGATAAGGGACAGTTTGTGATGTCAAAGATGAAAATACAGTAGGTATTAAATAATAAAAGAAAGTATAAAGCTAACCTTAAACTATTTGGTAAGTATCAGGCCATAGTTACTTCATCATGTACTATGGATGTTTTTATTATTTTTAATAATTATATATGCATTTAGTAAATATAATAAACCATTGAATGTAAATATACAAAAGAAAACCGCCCACTCGGTTCCCACCTGGAATATGCTTGTTCTGTTGGGGGGGGGGAAATATAGTCCATAAATGTGATAACCTGGTCATTCATGTCGTCAGCTGACTTCATTGTATTGCCACAAACCGTAGCTGCGCAAAGACCTGACCAACTGAAGCAACCCTAGATCATAACAGTGCCTCCAGAGGCATGTACAGTGGGTAGATCACTTCACTTCATATGTCCATTGCTCTGGATTTTATTCCATTGCTCCAAAATCCAATCTTTATGCCCCATAGCAAACTGAGCTGTTTAATCCTGATCCCGTGAGTTCTCATCACACTGTGCATGTGGAAGTATTTACTTTCACGATTAATCATAGCTGTGATTTCTTTACGTTTTTACCATGCTTCTTAACTTAATATTTAAGTGATCACCATTCATGATTTTCTATATGACCACATTTCTTCCATGAAGTTTAAGGTCCAGTACAATCCTTACAGGTATTAATAATGTGCTGAAGGATTCTTAACACCATTCTCAGTAATTTTAAATCTCCTAATTTTTTGTTTTTGCTCCTTGTTTTTGCTCCTTGATACAGGTCAATAATTTGACTCTTCTAAAATGGTGACTTTTTTTTGGCCAGGCAGTGTAGTCATGTATGTATTTCATGTCAATATGGGCAAGTAGATCTGCACCTTGACCTTCTCTTTTTATCTCACTGCACATGCTCTGAATGTAAGAGATAAAGGAGGCTTTTATTTTTCAGGACTTTTTAAATTATTTGCGTTCAATAACATTATAAAAATATATGCCAGGAGTACAGTTAGATTAAAACATCCTTTGAGTACATTTTGATTAAACAGATGAGTATTGATGTGACTGAAACAAGTAAACAAAAAAAGATAAAGGAATGCTTTTAGAAATTAAGGGATTTACTTGACTTTAAGGGTCATTCAGTCAGCAAAGCAGTATTAGGACTGGAGTTCACTTGTCAGAATGTTTGAGCTTCTCTACGTACAATTACTTTAACTCATAAACATAACTCATAGATATGCAGAGATATAAAACATCCTTAATCCATGTTTGTTCCTGTTTGTTACAGTACTACCTCCACATGGACGGAAGAGGGAACTACGAGTTCAAACCCATCACTGCAGATACAGTGGAGTTTGGCTCTTAGAAGCGTTGGTAGCTGCACACACAGCTGGGATGTTTAGGAATACTGTATCTCAATCCAGGATTTTTTTATTTTAATCACTTGTAACATTTCTCTCTCTTTTTTTTTTTTTGACACTACAGTTCTGTCTTCCATGATTGTATAATTTGTAATTTAAAGTGTGGTCCGATTTACCGGACAGCCATTAATGAGAATAGTGAATGGGCTAATCCTAATGAAATGAGTTCACAACCTTATATGTGAACTAAATCATGTTTTAGATTAAATCATGTAATAGGAGTTAGCCTGTATGGTTCTCTATATGAAGTCAGTGCCAGTGAATTGATTGCTGGTGTTTGATCGGAATTCCTGTAGTACTAGTTTACTAATAAGGTTTTTTTGACACCAGGAAAATATAATTGTTATAAAATGTCCATATACTAAGTGGCCTTAGTACTTACTATGTTGATGTGCGAGGAGTCTGTTTTGTGGCCCGTATAAGGTGGTTTAATGGACCTGTTCTCTGTGCGTGTTACCGTCCATGGTGATCACGGGGGAGATTGCACTGATTAACTGATTTGGAGCCAAAATGCCTTGTACTACTTACTGTCTGTAATTACCTAATAATTGTCTAAATGCACCTTTTTGTTTAAGGCAAAACAAAATATTTCTCCATGCTGTTGTTTAATGACTAAAATATCTCTGTAGACATCTTGGATTTTGTATGCAGAAGATGTTAGAAATCTAGTAAACTAGAACCACAAGAAGTCCATAGAACTAAATTGTACTCACTGGTGCAATTTAATAAAAAAAATAATTCTGGATCTGTTTTTTTTTTGGTTGTGTTTTTTCTTTGCCCAATCCATGGTTTGCACTGTAAGGGACACACACACTATGTATAACTATGCTCCTTTTGAAAATACACTTGAACATTTTATGTTACATGGGGGTGAAGGTTTGTTTAGGTCACACCCTTATTTACCTTTTGTATACTTAATAATAATAATTCTGTTTACTGATAATTTAAAAATATTTTAAAACTATATACATATATAATTGTAAAAAAATCTTATTGTCCAAAAAGCTATCTTGCTCCTTAGGGTCATATTCAGGTTCTGTGTTCTAGTTTTTGTGAAGGAGCGGCACCTTATCAAGTCTCCACCCCACCCTGTTCTTACTAGGTTAAAGGCTTCTCCCTACAGTCAGTCTTATTGGTGCAGCTGTCATGGTGTGAACCCTAGCTGCTATTCCAGTTTTGTTAATGATTAATGAGGAAGCCAGCGAAGATCCTCAACTCATTCTTTCTGTAAGAAAATAACATACTACATATATAGTTCTATTACAGTTGATTGTCATTATAATAATTTAAGCTCCACACCAGCATAACCAGCTTGAGTGTTAATAAATCATGTTAGATGTTTTGTTTCTACTGCTGTTATGCTAGTAGCATTCAACTGTCTAAACATGTCATGGTTAGATTGTTGGTAATTTAGACTAAAGCAAAATTGAGTTTACTGTTCAAATTCAAATTTTATTTGTCACATACACAGTCATACACAGTACGATATGCAGTGAAATGCTTGTACGACCGCCGGTGACCTTAAAAAGAAAATAAAAACTATATATAAGGAATAAATATTAATAAAAAGAAATGAAATACGAAAGAAAATAAATGTAACTAGTAAACTACTAAACTACTAGTAAACTACTGTCTGAATATGGCTGATACCACGTGAACTGTGTGACAGGTTTTCCCCTTTAAAGCTGATACAGGAAGACCTTAAACCACAAACTACTTCCTCATTTAAGTAGAAAATGAAGCAGTTATCATAACATGATGTTTCAGTTCTGCTATCTTATGTTTTGCTTTCGTATTGCTGCCGTTATTTAACATGGATCTCAACCTCAGAAACGCTATGACCTGCCTGGCTGCATTGCTCCTGTTCTTTCTTCAGACAATCTACAGGCCATGTCAAGCTCAGGAACATGGTACTCAACTTCTTCTTTTTCTAAATACTTGCTTTGTATACTGTAGTTTCATAGTTTTACATATACATCTAATTTAACATGATGTCAAATTTGTGATCTGTGAACAGCTTCTTTCCTCAGATTGTGTATTATGTAGCAGATCTTCATGTCTTTGACCTGTTGTGCCTCTTAAGGTTCTCTGCGTTTTGTTGGTATTGGAGACTGGGGTGGCATTCCCTTCTCTCCCTTCTACACAACTCATGAGCAGAGGATAGCTCAGGAACTGGGTAGAGTTGCTGAAAGTGTGGGCTTGGACTTTGTCCTGAGCTTGGGAGACCATTTTTATTACAATGGAGTCAAGGACATCGATGATATCCGCTTTAAGGTCTGTCATCATCGTTTATGACTCGAGATACGGCAGAAACCTCTCACCATTTTCTGATTTTGTTTGTGACCATGGTGTGTTGGATGCAGTTAAGTTGTAGGTCAGTGATTAAGGTTCTGTTATAATAACTGTAAGGTTTAAGGTCAAATCCTAAAACCGGATTATGTTTGATCAAGGCCTAACCTTGCATTTCTACTTATTTTGTGGAAACATTTTTATCCACAATGAATTACAATTGAGCAGGTGAGGGTTAAGAGCTTTTCTCAAGGACCAGTGATGAAAGCTTGGTGGTGCTCGGATTTAAAATATGAATCTTCCAATCAGTCGACAAGCTGCTGAGTCACTATTGCTTTGTGTTTGGGTTTCTTCCTGGCTCATGGCCAAATATGTGATTGTAGCTTGATAATAAAATTAAAAAAAATTCTTACTATTTTTTTTCCGGAAACAAATGGATTCTGTTTTATATATTTTGAAGCATGTGGTCAAAAGGGTATGATTTATTAAGAGTTTGTAAAAGCAGGACAGCACTCAAATGGCTGTTGACATTGAATACACACATGACCTACTGCTAACAAAGTTATGATAATCCTGCCATCTAGTGGACGTAGTGTTGTACAGTAGCAAGGCAAGCTCTTCCAGAGTCTTGGGTTTGAAGTTCCCTTTTTGCGCTTTCAGGCTACATTTGAGCGCGTGTTCTCTCATCCAGCTCTGATTGCTGTTCCATGGTATTTGGTAGCAGGAAATCATGATCACTTGGGAAACGTCTCGGCTCAGATTGCATATTCAACCAGATCGGAGAGATGGTGAGTGAGTGTACCAATGATTAATCTGACCTGCGATATCACTATGTCTGGCCTTCTCATAAGAACTGCCCAACAGCATTTATACTATAATCTCTTATCAATCCATAGGCATTTCCCTGAGCTCTATTATGAGCTGCAATTTAAGATTCCTCACACCAACACCTCCATGACAGTCCTGATGTTAGACACGGTGGTTCTGTGTGGCAACACTTATGATGGAAGCCAGCCCCAAGGACCAGAGGACCTCACTCAGGCAGAGCAACAGTTTCAGTGGATCGAGAAGACGCTGCAAAACACCAAGTAAGACCTGCAAGCTCGTAATAAAACCAGACACTTAACAAACAAGTTTAAGCACAGCTCAGGACACAAAAGCTTAATTACCTGAAGGTTAACCGCATTCTAATAGGAAAGGTGATGACTGAGTTGAAAGAGTGTTTTTTCCTTTAAATATTGTATGAATCCTATAATAGGAATGTCAAGGCTTTGAAGCATGTTTTTTTAAGGGCCTGACCTGCCACACTCCTCTCTATACCCACATCCACACAAACATTCCTGAGGACAAATTGTGACCAAATAGTGCCGTGTCCACACAAGCAAACCAAATTTGTTTCCCGAAACATGTAGCATTCAGCATTACCATCACTCCCAACAAATCCTTAGTCATGTTTGAAATACTTTGGAAATAAATGGTCAGAGTTACACAGGCACACCCCACACAAAAGTCAAGCATGATTAAAATGTCTTGGGTAACTCAAAGAAATTTTACTTGATATATCTTAAAAACTTCATTGGTTTGCCCTCAGATGTAAGATTAAACATGTCATGTTACCTTGACCTGGTAGTGCAAGATAATTAAAATACCTGAGTGACTCAGGATATACAAGATAGAACAAAACGCCTTCTTTCTGATCTGTTATTCCATCTACTGTAGGTCTGAGTATGTAATGGTGGCTGGCCACTATCCCGTGTGGTCCATGGGTCACCATGGTCCTACTCCTTGTCTGGTAAAGAAATTAAGACCACTGCTGAAGAAGTACAATGTCACTGTGTATCTGAGCGGCCATGACCATAATTTACAGGTGAACGCCATTCTTTAATCAAATGTAATTTATATTGCAGTGGATCACTATTTAGAAAATATGATTTCTTTCATCTTTCATTAGTATAATAGAGAAGATGATGGAAGTTCATTTGTTGTCAGCGGAAGCGGCGATGTCCTGGACAACTCCACTCATCACAGGAAGAGCTTCCCATCGTCTTGGCAAGTGTTTTCTAGTGCTGTGAATCACACCTTAGGGGGTTTTGTATACTTTGAGGTGACCGAGAGCAAGATGTCAATTAGTTACCTGCAGTTAGATGGGAAGTGTGTGTATCAGACCTCTTTGCCTAAACGTACTATATGACAGGCTAAAACAGTGTTAATGATGAGAATGGTCCTGAATTAACTAAGGAACACTGAGTTCATTTGAATGAGCATTGTTGCACCTGATCTGATCATTTATTCCAATAATGTGTTTTCTCAATTGATTTTTATCCACATTTTATTCAAAAAAATTTTTTTACTGTCATATCTTGGTAAAACACATTCATGTTCACTATTAATCACAGTGATGTAGAGTTAAGCACAATGGAAAAAAAAAGAAATTGTTCACTTGTCAGAAACCCATTTGGCTTAAACAGTGTAAAAACCAACCAACACACAGATCTACATTAACATATAAAATTTATTTGACGTTCAAAATGCAATGAAAAAGCAAATTTTGTACTTTTTTCCCCATACATTTCACATTTCTACAAACACATGGGTGTTTTGTGTCTATGATGTTCTCCAGTTCATTAAATAAATATGTATGTATGTATGTATGTATGTATGTATGTATGTATGTATGTATGTATGTAATGTAATGTAATGTAATGTAATACAAATCTCTCCATTTTAATATTGCATGTTAAGTTTTACACCCATTAAATCAGCAAAACAATAAATATGTTAATTACTATAAACTAATATACATATATCATCTTTTAAAGCTACAAAAATAAAAAAAAAATCTATTATAAAAGTAGTACTGACATTACAGAAAGGTAGTGCTTATGAAATGTAAAAAAACAGCAGATAACCCCAGTGATCAAATGTACCATTGTCAAAAATGAGCAAGAACATCGTCAGACATCTGTTAGCTTGTAAATCCTAGGTGTTATGTATATATTTCATTTAGTTTCACAGAAACTATATGAATTACAGTGTTTTACACTGTAATGTTGCAACAAGGACGCTTGAAAAGGCAGAGTCCATTTTAGTACCATTTTAGTGTTCCCATGAGTTTTTAGTGTCTGTGTTCAGAGACATTCTCAAACGCCCTTTAAGGGTACTCTCTCTTTTCCTCTATTCTTTTCTTCTTTTCGTTTGCAACAAATAATTATGACAGCAATTACCACTGCTATTATGACCACGATGGCCAAGGTACCTCCAGCAATCACTGCAGGGCTAAACACTCCTATAAGAAAGAAGATGAAGAGGATAGGTGTAATGGCTACTTAGAGTATGTCACACATTAAAGATCTTTTTTTTTTTTTGTTTAATAGAAAAATGCTTAAATCTTAAGCATGAATCTTAAATCTACCCTAGTTAAATCTACTGCAGTAGAGCAGTGTAATGAATACATTTTTAACTGTATAGCATGTACAAGTTTGCAATGCATAATGCATGTTACCTGCCACCAAATATTTAAAGACGTAGTTTACTTCTGTTAAGAGCTTACCATTTATGTCATCTCCTGGAGAGCATTTAACCTGACTTCTCTCTCCAAGCTGTTTGTTAATGTTCCGGGATGGAATCAGAACTTGCACAGTGAAGCAGTAACTCTCTCCTTTGTCCAGACCTGTCAGCTCTATTTGACTGCTTGCACTTGTCTTCTCTTTCTGCGCAAGAAAGCAGATTGTATTTTTTTTAATACAGTATACTGCATATCTTCTTTTATTTTACAGCCGATGTAGCCGATGACACTTTCTGGCTCCTTTTCAAATTGCATTGCAATATCAAAACAGATATGTCCAAATAGGCCCATATATGAGATTCCGACTTGATTGCAAGTTTGACATAAACCAGGCAAAAATTACCAGTTTCCTGAAGTTTAATTCAACTATTTCCCATGACAAATATGCAGCTTAGGAGATATGGGAAATCGCAAAAATATTTTATTTCATTACTCTTTACTTTCAAGAGCCAGATTCAGTATAAAAAAAGAGATAACCCTCTTATTAATTGTAAAACAATGGTGTTAAACAACTGGTGTTACCCTTTAAAATAAGTTTATTATAGTAATTTCCCTATCCTTGTTTTATATTTTTTCACTGATATGTAATGTGTAAGTTTTTTTGTTATACTGCACATTACAGAACTTATGTAGTCATAAACAACTTGACCAGATTTCAACCTTAGAATGAACAAATGTCCATAAAAATGTGCTGATATTTTAACGTTGTTATTAATCCCATCAAGTGGGCACCACAGCTTGGCACAGGTTTTACTCCGGGTGGTCTTCCTGACACAACCCTCCCATTTTATCCAAGCTTGGGACCAGCACTGCATCCAGAGGCTGGTGTTTGAGCATGGGCTGGGAATCGAACCCTGGCCTTCCCCATGGCATGCAAGAAAATTAACACTGAGCAACCAATGCCCTTTGCTTATAATTTAATATAACACGGTATATTTTTACTAAGTAAAATTTAAAATGCACTGCTTTGTGTGCTGGAGTAGCATCACTGCTCTTGCTCTCCCCGTAACATAGTCAGAGATTAGGAATAAAGTTTAAATAGTAAAACTTTGTATACTGATAGATTACTGTATTTAGAGTCATGTATTAATATAATATTATATATTATATTATTATATATTTAACACTGCTGATTATTACATTCCATACAGTATTCTTTTGATCCCTTACCTTCCCAGTGCTCTGGGCTTTATTGTAAGTGACCTTGTATTGTAGATCATTTTTAAAGATATCCTGAATCGTTCTCATCTGATTCTGTGCATTAAGGACTGCTGTCGGGATATCTTCTACGTTGATGGTTATCTTCTGTTTGTCCTTGTTCACATCAATCGTAAACTGAGGACTGCCGATGATGGCTAGATAAAATTAGGGCACAAATGAGAATTTTACAATGGCTTATCCTTTCTCACAAATAAACAGTATGGAATGAATCACAGATTTAACAGAAACATACTGTCTTGATAGGGGCAGAACTTTTCAGATGTCGTTCGGGGGAATTCAATGAGATCAGAGGACATGTCGCGCAAAGGTGCTGACACAACATCTGCTTCGTACTTGCTTTTCAGATCTGTGAGTCCAGCTGTGAGATCACATTCGGTTTGGCTCATATGAATGCAGTGGGGGATCCTCTGATTGTCCTCACCAAGTCTGTAAGCATTATATTGAGCCGTTTTAAATCCATGACACAAATGCTTTCAAAAACTGAAGCATGCTGAAACATGCAAAAGGGTGTGGGTTTTTACAGTAGCTGTACAACACCAAGCACTAATGCTGAAACTGAGCAAAACTCATAACAGACTATGTATGGAATCTAGTTCCTCAGCTTGCATGGTGCTAATTACCTTTTAATTAAAGTTTTAACTTATTATTTAGTTATTCATTATATACCATATTATTCATTAACTATTATGCATTATACAGTAACTACACTGAAACCCATAGGAAGGAAAATTGATTGAAGGCTTATTGGTTTAAGTTTTTGTGGTTAAAATAACACTTTAAAAACAGTATCACAAAAAAAAACAAATATATATATATACAATTTTTATTTCTTTATTTATTGTTTAAGTGTGTATATATAGGAGTAACCGGGTTGCCCTTCTGGGGGAAGCACAAAGACTTTTCTAAGATGTCAAGTGACCAAATTCCAGACAGATTAAAAAAAAAATTATTTCAATTGTAATTAATTAATTTTAAGCAACCTTTTGATCCTGGTCAGGGTTGCAGTGAATCTGGAGCTATTTCAGGGAAACTGGACACAAGTTTGACACTGCAGGATTACCAGGCACACGCTGGCATTTAAGGGGGTATTTAAGCACAGCCAGACCATTTACAGGTATTTTATTTGCAGGTGGGCTTAAGAAAAGAAAAAAAAAACAGGAAGAGAACATGAACAGCGAGCCCTCACAGGCAGACAGTAACCTGAGCTCAGGATCAAAGTGGGGGGTTGTTAGGTAGCTTTGCAACCACCCCGCCAGCCTTTTAAGCTTAATTTGACCAAAGAAAATTAATACTTAAAAACAAGGGGGAGAAAACAAGGTGGATCGTGCCTGTCTTATAATGAATTAAATAATATCAGTGTCTCGAATGGGTCCATTTAAGTCTGGATAGGCTGGTCTAGTAATAAACATCTTTGTGCTTCTTTATTTGCCTGCAGTCTATATGCAGGTGAATGCAGTGATAGAAGTGATATGTTGTATTTGTTAGACAAACTGTACACAAAAAAACAAAATAAATGAGTAGGTATGTAGCTCCTTAAATAGACATTATTATTCCTTAAACATGTGTGTGTGTTTGTGTGTGTGTGTGTGTGTGTGGTGGCTTTCTTACTTTGAGAATTCCACAGTATATGAATAATTAGTTGGTTTAGGGTCCCACGTTAATAATGTCTTGAAATTGACAGAAACCCAAGTGACGTTCTGAGCCGTGGGGAAAGAGCCTGCACCCAGAAACAGACATGAAACTACAATGATACGCAACCGGACGTGAAGAATAACCGAGTAAAAACGACAAATCAGACAGTTACGAAACAGTCAATCGTTGTATAAATACTGAAAAAAAATCGAACCTGCTGTAATGTATACATAAGCAATTATAATCACTACCGCACTCACCTGAAGCTACAGCGCTCAGGACTAACAGCAGCCACACGCTCACAGAGCTCCCGGGTTTCTCCGATCGAGGGCTCTTCATTGTCCGCTTTAAAACCGCTCCTACAAATCAAGTCAAACTCCCGTAAGTGGGTGAAACTCCTTTTCTAGAGCTTCTAGTGTCCCGGAGATGCGCGGTTGTGTTACTGGGTTGAGTAAATGAAAGCGGCCGGCTCTGGCGCGGAATATAAATCCGGGGAGTGAGTGAAGTTCAGTCAGGGGCTATAACAATAAAGCACGTACGTGTTGACCATATAAGGTCATCCGCCTTCGTGCACGCGCTGTGAGACTTACTATCCGTGGGATTTTCCATAAAATAAACCACATAAGTGACAAATAATAAGCCACACGATATATGCACACCTATGTATTTTATTATTAACATGACAAGTCGTTGTTTCACAAAGAGACCAACGTGGTGGTGAAATTATTGAAAATAATTTTGGATTGTTTCTCCTTTTTTTCTGAATCTACAACAACAAAAAGTTTGCCTTGTTTGTAAATTGGGGCATTTCGAAAATCATATGAAAATATCCCCTCATTGGTATATAACAAACGCACATAATGCATTAAGGCCTTTAAAAGCGTACAACATTTAATTATTCTCTGTTGTGGAATTTTTTGTTAAAATAAATAAATCACTCACTCACTCACTCATCTTCTATACCGCTTTATCTTGTATTCAGTGTCGCGGGGACCTGGAGCCTATCCCAGGAGGCCTAGGGCACAAGGCAGGGTACATCCTGGACAGGGTGCCAATCCATCGCAGGGCGCACACACACATACACCATATAAGCACCCATTTACACACTACGGGCAATTTGGGAACGCCAATCAACCTAACCTACATGTCTTTGGACTGTGGGAGGAAACCGGAGTACC